>CM028688.1:27676819-28146407 GCA_016771965.1 Brassica carinata | reverse complement strand
AAGTAACATCATAATTTCCGGTTCCATTTCTGGTTCCAAAATCAACCGCGTATACGCATCCAGGTGATGGCACCATTTAATTTTGTTTCCTCTCTCTTCGACATAAGATCTAAGAAAATATCTATAGTACTTCTCCTTATCTTCTTCTATTGTTATAAACTTATCGATCATATCTTGACCAACAACAGCAGAACAAGAAGGTTCAGGACATTTGATCATTAAACATCCCGGACCATTGTTGATTTTCTCAGTTATGTAACTGGTCCAACAGTTTTTGCAATAAGGATGACCACAAGAAACCGTTACGATTTCCTTGTGAAGATATGACTCAAAGCAAATTCCACATTCAGTATTCACCTCTTGGTCATTGAGATCAACCACATGCTCCTTCAGTATACCAACAGTTTTACGGACTCTCTATTCGTCAGTAAACCATTCATCTTCGACTTTACTAGAACTCCATCGATAGTGAAGAAGCAGAATGATTGCTTTGACTTGGTCTATTGAGAGAACCGTAGAGACTTGTTCGATGTCGGCCTTTTGATGCTCACGAATGTCTTCTTCTTTGAGAACTACATAACTTATTTGAGATCGCGTCGATGTGGAATCGTTGTGCATGTCTTCGTCCATTCCATAATCGGATTCGGATGTGTGGTCACTGTATAAGTTTTCTTCACCTGATTCAATATAGAGCATGCCATTATCATCCGAATAATCCATGATCGATTCAAAGCTTCTACTCCTAAAAAAATTCTTTTCTCTTTTTTTTTTTTTGAAGTGGTTCAGAGGAATGAATCTTGTAATCATTTTATTTTATAAGATTTCGTATCCACAATATGTGCAGAAAGAAAACTCATGATTTGTTTCTACTAAAAAATTAAGTTTTTAATTTTCTTCCTTTGCTATTAAGATATTTTTTCTTAAAATGCAACAAATTCAGAATAACATGAGTGATTCGCAAAGTTTTCGAAAATCCCTCGCTGATTTGTGAGGAATTTTTTTCCCCTTGCAAATTTACGCGTAAATTGTGAAGGATCTGCAATTTCATCGATATCAATAGTATACTAAAATTATTTACGCCTACAGTATTGTATACATTTATTCAAGTTTTTCCAATAAATATGCATAAATAAATATAAATTATACTATTGTATATGAATCTAAACCTTTTAATGTAAAAAGGAAATGGAAGTAGAAGACTGGAGTTGGAATAAATACATTTGGTCTGCTAACCTGTTACCAAAGATCAAGATGTTCCTATGGAAGGTGGGCCAAAATGCTTTGCCCACGGTGGAAAATCTGATACGAAGAGGTATAGTGTTACCGGCATCTTGCAGCAGATGTGGTGAACCCAAAATGACGCTCCACCTCCTGTTCCACTGTCAGTTTGCGAGACAAGTTTGAGATCTCTGCCCTTGGAGCCAACAGATCGATCTCTCCCAGACTACCTCTCTAAAGGAAGCTCTCATCGCCTCTGGCTCATGGATTCCGCTACCACCTCTTGGCTTCACAAGCAACATCTTCCCCTGGATCTGCTGGTTCTTATGGACCTCCCGAAACAGACTGATCTTTGAGAAGAAAACCGTATCAGCTGCTGATGTTTTCCTCCAATCGGTGAAGGCAATCAAGGAATGGGACTGGGCTCAGTCGCAAATCGCAAAGCCCCCCGTTCCCCTGAGCATCTCTCCTATAGACGAGCAACGCTACCCCAACCCCAGACGATTTTCTGTAACTCCGATGCTGCCTGGCGATCAGACACAAAGAAGGCGGGACTTGCTTGGGTCTTCACGGAGCATAACGGATGGGAAATCAATCGCGGATCACACTTCCAGGAGTTCGTCTCATCGGCTTGCATGGCGGAGTCTTTGGCGATTCGCAGTGCTCTACTCCACGCGGCTGCTCTCAACATCAAATTCATCTGGCTCAGATCAGATTCTCAAGTGCTCATCGGAGCCTTATCTTCGGGATGTCATCCGACCGAGCTCTACGGAGTGCTCTCGGACATCATCTCGATCTCTAGATCGTCTTTCCTTCAATGTTTTTTTTTCTTTTGTCAAGAGAGAGGATAATGGGCTAGCGGACTCATATGCCAAGTCTAGCTTGCTTTCTGGCCCATACCCATATCTTTTGTAAAACTCTTTCTAATGGATAATCAATTTATGTTGCCCAAAAAAAAATGTAAAAAGGAAATGAATCTCTAGAGTTTTCTCACATTTTGAATTTTATTCATGTCAAATTCATGAGTAATATAACTCCCGGGTCCGTTTGAACGATGATAACCCCATTCTTAAATATTCATGGTGGGTGTAAGCAAAATACATACGAGGCCCAATAAACCGTATTCAGGCCAAAGTTTTGGTTACTTTTCCGGTTCGGTTTGATTTGTTCCGGTTATTGATTCCTGAACCAAAACTAAACCGTATCCCAGCTTCCTCCTCCAAGCACCGCCACTGCGAAGGTCAGCGAGATAGATAGACCCCCATTCGACTAGAAACTAGGGTTTTGGGGAACTTAAGGTTGATTTCCATCGCAGCTATGGGGAAGAAGAAAGGCACCAGCAAAGCAGACGCAGCAGATGATGTCCTGCAAACCCTCGAAGACTTCACCAGCAAAGAGAATTGGGATAAGTTCTTCACTCTCAGAGGCAAAGACGACTCGTTCGAGTGGTACGCTGAGTGGCCTCAGCTCCGCGACTCGCTTCTACCTCTCCTCCGTGATTCATTGCCATCTTCTTCTTGTTCTGGATCGCTTCAGATTCTGGTTCCGGGATGCGGAAACTCCCGCCTTTCCGAGCATTTGTACGATGCAGGTTTTCGTGACGTCACAAATGTCGACTTCTCCAAGGTTGTTATCTCCGATATGCTTCGACGGAACATAAGGAGTAGGCCTGAGATGCGGTGGCGTGTTATGGACATTACAAAGTTGCAGGTTTTGTTCCCATTTCTAACTGTTTAAGCTTCTCGTTGTTGTCTCTCACTAACACAAGATTTTACTTGTTTCTTGTACAGTTGGCTGATGAGTCTTTTGATACGGTGCTGGATAAAGGTGCTCTTGATGCTTTAATGGAGCCTGAAGTTGGTACCAAGCTGGGAACTCAATACTTATCAGAGGTGTGTCTGCCTTGTTCTTCTTACAGGTTTTTCATGAAATCAATGAAAGCTGTGTGCTTTATTAATGCTTTTATACCTCTTTTCTCAGGCCAAGCGTGTTCTGAAACCTGGGGGGAAGTTTATCTGTTTAACGTTGGCAGAGTCTCATGTATTAGGTGATTGCTGAACCTTAACTTTTGTGACTCATTAGGTGAAGTGTTTTCATGGTTATTGAAATTCTTGGTGTTTATGCAGCATTGCTTTTCTCAAGCTTTCGTTTTGGTTGGAAGATGACTGTTCATTCAATCTCTCAAAAACGATCCAGTCTTAAGACATTTATGGTGGTGGCTGAAAAAGATAACTCCATTGTATTGCATGAGATCACCTCTTCTTTTGATCTCTTATCTCTTGGCCGCAATAATACTCAGGTAAGACTTTTGACTTTTTTATCTCTTGAAAACTACCTCATACATGGTTTTGAATTATTATTCTAGGGTTCTGGTATGTGTGAAGCCCTTGAAAGTGAGAACGGATACGTAGAGACTGCAACAATGGATCAGACTTGTTGTACTCTCATGAAGATTTGAAACTTGGTGTTAAAGGAGATTTAGCAGAGCTTACTGGAGGTCGTCGTGTAAAATTTACTTTAGGAAGCGATTTCAGTTATAGGGCTGTGCTTCTTGATGCTCAGAATCAGACCGAGCCGTTCGTGTATCATTGTGGTGTTTTCCTTGTCCCTAAGGTAACTTTTGTCAACATCAAGAGTCTCTTCAAATTAAATTTCCAGAAACTGATGCGGATGTTTAGTGTAATTTCGATTGAACTACTAAAAGGAGTGTTGAAAATTTTCAGACTCGTGCTCATGAGTGGCTGTTCTGTTCAGAGGAAGGGCAGTGGCAGGTTGTCGAGAGCTCTAGGGCTGCTCGTCTCATAATGGTAAGTCCTATATGATAGAGCCTATATCGGTGATCTGTTCTCTGTATGGGAGTCTAATCAAGTCTTGGTTTCATTGTGTAAGGTTTTTCTGGACAGTAGCCATAATGGCGTCAGCATGGAGGATATCCAGGTGCAATCTGCATACAACGTTGTCTGATGCATTATGTTATTTACTGACTTGGTTGATTATTTAAGATGTAACGTTTTTCCCTTCAGAATTCTTTATCTCCCATGGTGACACAACTTGCTCCTAGAAACGATGATGAAGCAGCTCGCATTCCGTATGTTCATTTTTCTTATAACTGAAATTCAAAATCTCTTCTCATATCATTCCCCTCAGTACCTCTTCTTCTATTATTTATTGAATTGAATTTGGTGCCGCAGGTATATGATGGCAAGTGATGGGATCAAAAAGCGTAGTACTGTCCACGAGGTGTTATATCACTTTAAAAGATTTTCAACCAGTTTTTATAGCACGGTTATTATTGTTTCTTAAAATTCAGCTGGGGGTTTATATAGGTGACGTCTTCCTTGACTGGAGAAGTTGTCGTTGAAGATGTGGTTTATGAGAGCAGCCCTAGTAATCCCGGAGGCTTATCTCCTTCTGCTGATTTGGCATTTAGACGCCTTGTATTCAAAAGAACCGAGTATTTGATACAGTCTGAAGCCTTGCTTGTAGAGGACGGTGAGATTGTTGATCAATCTCAATCAGACAAAACTAAAAATGCTTCCCAATCAAAACGAAAGGGAAACAAAAAACGAAATCAAGGTAAAAAGTCTCTACTTAGTTAGGTATTGTAATACAGACATTGCCGTGAAAATTTCATGCTCTTTTTTTGCATGTATCCTCTTCAGAGTCGAGCGGACCTGTTATGAGGGTCTCTCATGATTACTTGGCTAGCTCTTACCACGCTGGGATTATTTCCGGATTTACATTGGTATCATCCTACCTGAAGAAGGCTGAATCGAGTGGAAAGATGGTAAGCATTATTCACTTGTGGCCACGTTGTTTGTTTCTAGATAACTTCATGGTGTAACTCCTCCGTATTTTTGCTTTGTACTGATCCTGCAATGCCCTGATGCTTTTCAGGTTAAGACTGTTATAATTGGTCTTGGAGCTGGATTACTTCCCATGTTCCTCCATGGATGCTTGCCATTTTTCGAAATCGAGGTAATTTCTTCTTTTCTTTAAAGGGTTAATCACGTTGAGTCTTTTCGTTTGCCACTTACATGATAGTATCTCGTTGAATAGGCGGTTGAGCTTGACCCGGTAATGCTTAGCGTTGGCAAGGATTATTTTGGTTTCACACAAAATGATCGTTTGAAGGTAAACCCCTTCTCGTTTAGACAGAATTTCTAAAAATCCTCTTATCATTCTATTATATCGCTCAAACTTTTTTCTAATCTTGTAATAGGTGCATATTGCTGATGGAATAAAATACATTAGAGATATAACAAACTCTGAATCTTCTTCTGAGGAAACGTTGGATGCTGTCTCTAAAACAGAGTCGACTAGTACCAATAATGCAGAAGGCGGCCCTTGTCCTGACATCTTGATTATAGATGTGGATTCAGCAGATTCTAGGTATGCACTATTTTACATTTATATGACCTTAAATAAAATTACACTGATCCTGCTGTTTTTTTTTTTCGTGTTTGATTTCTGTTTGCAGCAGTGGATTAACCTGCCCTGCATCTGAGTTCATAGAAGAGTCATTTCTTCTCTCGGTTAAGCGTGCTCTACCTCAGCACGGTCTTTTCGTAGTGAACTTGGTCTCGAGGTCACAATCTGTCAAAGATATGGTTGTATCAAGGATGAAAAAGGTAAAAGCAAATTGTGATTCATCCTTGTGAAGTCTCTGCTGCATATCTTCACTGACCTTATCTGAAACTAGCAACGTGAATGTTACACACTAGTATTGGGTTTTGAGTCTCAATTATTAACTAATCTGTTTTTGTTTTGTGTGTTTACAAGGTTTTCGATCACTTGTTCAGCCTGCAACTAGAAGAGGAAGATGACGTAAACGTGGTGCTCTTTGGGCTTTGCTCTGAATCTGTAATCGGAGAGAGTGATATTCCAGAATCTGCAGTTATATTGGAGGGACTGCTCAAGTGCCAGAGATTGGAAACAAAGCAAAGCATCATCGACGCTACAAACAAGTTGAAATGCTGGAAATGAATCAACAGAAGTCTTTAGCTATTTTATAAATGATTATTCCATGTTTTTGTGTCATTTTATACGTTGTGCTTGATTTTTTTTTCTTTTCTTTTTTTTGAGATGGCTAAAGATTACAATAATTCTATAATAGTCTCTTCGTTACGCAAGTGAAAAATGAAGCGTGGGGTTTTAGTTTTACATAAGCTTCACTTTATTGTTAGACCAACCAACATATTGAGGCATTCAATTTGGATGATAGTGATGTTCGAATGTGTAAGTTAAGACATCAATATATCTTTGATTTATTATTGCATTTTGTTAACAATCCGTATCGTTGCTAGTGAGAGGTACCAACGATCCGCATTGTCGCCTAAACAAGACGGTGATATTACGATTGGAGCAGCGCAAGCAAATCTATCAACCTTTTTTTCTTTTATAAAGATTTTGGTTTAGTTTTTACATAATAGTAAAAAAAAAGATAGATAAACAAAAATCGAGCTTTACCAAAAAAAAAAAAAGATCGATCATGTTGTGCGTGCACAAGATAGTTTACTTGTAAATATGTAAAAAAAGACGTAAAAGAATAAAAATCTGTCCGCCGCGAAAGACAAGAAAAATAGAGACAGAGAAACAAACGCCGAAACCGCGTGGGTCCGAACGACGACGCTTGTAATAAGTTGTAATATTTTGCATGCAAGATATAAGATATATTGTTTGTTAGGTCACATGTTTATATATATAGAGAGAGACTCCAGTGAAAGATATACATTGTTCAATTTTGACATTAGTGTTAAACATTTAAATTTGGGCAGAAACTAGAAAGGTAGCCTGCAAAAATCTAAGGTGACCTCTTCTGGATTTGTTATGAGAAGATATTTAAAATTAACTTTTCAGGTTTACTTAATTTTGATATTATTTGCTCACATTGTCAAATGATTAGAACCTAGTTATTTTTTATTTTTTATTTATTTTGATAAACTTTATCGCTGATTCGGTCAGCCTCGAAAGAAACACACTTAGTGCTACGGAATGAACTAGCCCGAAAAACCAAGTTCAAGATGATACAAACTCGATATTCGTTTAACACAGTGTAGGTTCTAGTTTAGGTTGAAATGTTTATCAATAATTTACTGAGAGAAAAACAAAGGACAGTTCATATTTAAAAGAAAGTTGTGAAACTGTGAAAAAGTTTGTGTTTTAGCAAAAAAAAAAAAGTTGTGAAATTGTATAGCATTGAGTCATTGACGGTGTCTGTGTGAATGTACTCGGATATAAACCAAAAGGTACAATGCATTTAACCTCTCTCGTAGAAAATTCCAAGCATAAAGTTGAAAAGGAAGAGACAGCAGATGCAGCAGAATTGGTCAAAATCTTTTTGACAAATCTAAATAAAAAACAGTCAAATGTCACTTTCAAAATAATTACTAGTGTTTTGTGTTATTATAATGAAAATAAAATGAAAGCGACATCAATCTGGGACTGGGGTAAAATGACCCCCCCTGCTCTCTTCATTGGTTGGGTTGTACATTAGCTGTCAAATTATTACATTTCAATATTCATTCATTAACTCCAAATATAGACATTTAGATGGTACAACCACATTCTTTGAATTAGTTTCCAATTTCTATTGTAAATCATCAAATTAAAATTACTGAATTGCTACGTTACATAACATGTATTATGATGTCAAGGTTACTGCCTATATCTTTAAATTATATATATATATATATCACTATTTTCCTAATAATTTTATTTTTAAAATATATATCGCTATTTTCCTAATCATTGAAATTTGATATATATATATATATATATATTGGTCTCACAAGAAAATCTACATTTAATGAGAATTAAATGAACAAAATGAAGAAAAGAAAGAAACAAAATAAAGAAAAAGACATGAAACGTAGTCCCCCCTCTTCTCTTTGCTTTCTTCTATACACAAACAAAATTCTCTCTCTCATGTCGAGTTTTCTGCGGTTGCCCTATCTCATGGCCCTTTAGGTTAACGGAGTTTTCATCAAACCTCTGGTTTCAGCGTCACCCTAGGAGCTCGAGTTTTCATCAAAGTCTTTGACTTTCTGTACAAGATCAAAGCCTTGTGCTTTGGGTTATAAACCTAAAAAAGGTGACACAGAAAAAACACTCGGAAGCGTAGAAGAAGAAAGTTAGAGAGTTTTTCAAGTTGTTGTTTAGTTTGTTGTTTTCTAGCAAATGCTGAGTCTCTTCTCTCTGTAAGTTCTTTGATATCTTCTTCCCATTAATTTCCTCTGTTTCTTCCACATTTTTGGTATTGTTTGCCTTAATTGACTAACTTTAACTATCTAAAGACTAATCTTAATCTTATAGAGCAAGATGGATTAAAGATGACTTTTTCTTCTTCTTCTTTTTTGGTTATCATCTTCTTGTGGGGTTTGCTTAGCTTTGAATCTTGGCTGTATTGATGTTTGTTTTAATATCACCTTTAATGATCTAACCAGTTATACTCATTAAATGAACTCATAAGTGAGTTAATTCCGTGGTTTCTTGATTAAGAAAAATGTTGTATCTGAAAATTGATTAAGAAAATGTAGCTGACAACAAAAAAAGATTAAGAAAATGTAATTGGTCTATGATTGTGCATGTACAATGTATTGTCTCTGTATGAAATAAAGTATGATATTATATTTTAAACATCTATCATTGTGCTACTAAACTTACATATAATATACTTTAAGCTGACAAGATCTTAAGGGCTTAACCTCTGACAATTATCTACTTTCTTTGACTCTGGCTACTAATTTTACAATCCAAAGTCGGGTCTTCAAGTGTCTTGGTTGCTCCAAACACTTTTGTAGTTCAAATTTCATTTTAAAATTTGCAACCAAGTAACCAGTTTGTTTGTCTGTCTAAGTGGTACCTTCAAAAAGCAAGTTGTTTTTGAGTTGCAATGTTCTGTTCGCTCAGCTGCAACTTGCTTTTCTAGATTAGCCATGATATTAGCTTCTCCCAACATAGTCTATAAAAGGGCATCAAGTAAACGACCGATCTTTTTTTCTTTTGTTTGATGTCAAGGAATGGAATATTCTAGAGACTCTGCAGGGATGATGATGGATAATAAGCGTAGTGTCTGCTCTCTTGAAGAAAGCAGCATTAAACGACACAAGTCTGATCTCTCTTTCTCTTCCAAGGTCTTATGATGATACTCTCTGTCTTCATGCTAATGACCTCACATTCGTGGACCAACATGCTAATGACCTGTCTGTGGTTTAACAGGAGAGGAAAGATAAGGTGGGAGAACGTATCTCAGCTCTTCAACAGCTAGTTTCCCCTTATGGAAAGGTACCAACTATTCCGTCTGAAAATTTTCTTTTAAAGCTACAGATATGATCCCCCTTAACAACATGGTCAAGTCCCTCTCTCTCTCTCTGCAGACCGACACAGCATCAGTTCTTCTAGAGGCGATGCAATACATTCAGTTTCTTCAAGAACAAGTCAAGGTCTACTCTGTTTCCTTCATTCTTTTAAATCCAAACATGCTGCATTTGATTTGTTTCTCTTCCTATCCAACAACCACTTCTTTTTTTTCTTCTCAATTGTCTCTACAGGTTCTAAGCGCACCATATCTTCAAACGACCTCCATTACTACACATGTGAGCAGAATCTTGACCCCTTTCTTTTACTAGGATTGCTTTTAAAAAAAACTGTTGATCTAGACTCAACATCTCTTGCTTGTTTCTGTGAACAGGACGAGGAGCTGGAGGAGTACAGTTTGAGAAGCAGAGGGTTATGTCTTGTCCCAATGGAGTACACAGTAGGTGTTGCTCAAACCAATGGTGCTGATATTTGGGCTCCTGTAAAGACTCCCAACTTTCAATCTCCAATCTAATTCACCCATCTGATGATCTGTCTGTCTCAAGACTAAATTAAAGATAACAAAAAAAATGTTAGTAGTCTGATGATGATGTCTATGTAACATATATAAATTGAAGAAGACCCATGAAGTTGGCACATAGTCAGTGATTCCTGTATCTGTGATCTTACTGCTTAATCTCTCAACTCTGTTGTGGCTTCATCCCATTACTTGAATTTGTATAAGCTGTCTACATTGATAGTGATTTGATTCCAATGAAAAATTTAAGTTCCTAAAGGGAAAAATTAGCTTAAGCTCCAGCCTCCAGCGGCCTGAGAACATACATACCACGTTGAGATCATTACAGAACCAACTAATACATACTAACCGGTCAATGACGGATCTAGCTTCCGGGTTTACACCTGTTAATGAAACCGGTTCTATGTGCAATAGAAGACCGGTTTATTAAAAACCCGGTCTAAATCAAACCCGTTCGGTTGCCGCTAAACTCTTAAAGAGCAGCTGCAGCTAAACCCTAAAGCCCTAATATCAACAGCAGATCAGAGACAGAGATTACGATCGATCGACGATGGATCACATAGCTGCGGCGGAGGAGCAAATCGTATCGGAAAGGCTAAGAAGAAAGCTTGAAGAAGTTAATGTAGCAGCTCAGTCTCAGCTTTCTCCTATCCAAGATCACATCAATTTCACCCTCCAGGTATCTTTGATTCACAACTTTAGCCACTTCTGGGTATGAACATCTTTACTGGGTTTGATTCAATCTCTCTACTTTAAACTCAATTCTCCACAAAGCTGCCACCTTTAACCTTTTTCTTTTTGCAATGTAAGGTGGAATCTCTCAGTTGTTTGTTTCGTGGAAAATAAGTAACTTTTGATGAATTGAGTTATATATATATATATATCTATTATTCGAGACTATAGATCAAAAAGTTCATGACAATATTTTAAAGCAGAGTTACAAGAATCTCTGTTTCATTGTTGCAGCAAGCTTATTTCAAGTGTGCATATGAGTGCTTTGACAGAAGAAGAAATCAAGAGGAGATAAGTAACTGCGTTGAGCATTGCAGTGTCCCCGTTGTCAAATCTCAGCAGCATTTTGAGAATGAAATGGCTCAGTTTCAGGTATTATACCCCTTCTTATAGAGATACATAAAAGTTGATGGTGAACTGATGATTCTTGCATTTCTGTTGTATATAGGAAAGACTGAACAGATCATTGGTGGTGTGTCAAGATAAATTTGAGGCTGCGAAGCTCCAGAAGATAAGGCCTGAAGCTGTTAACGAGATGGAGGGTTGCGTGCACAAAGCCATTGAAGAGAACCTCAACACGTTACCACATATTGTTCAGAGAATGAAGACAGCATTTAACATAGCCAACTGAAAGCTCCAGCACTTTTCCACCCGGATAAAATCTCAGAACAGTGGACTCCAGGACCTGATTGACCAAAAAAAAAAAAGACCTTTTTTGTTGTCTTATTATACGATTAATAAATTTTATTTATACTCATTCTTATATAAAGAGATAGGTTGACATTGGCACTGGATTCATAACTGTTTTGATTTGGTTTGTTCTTTCCGGCCTTGAAGCGCAGCAGAACAGAGTTGAGTCAAATTAGAAAGTATATACAACGTCAGTCATATGCATCAAATAAGACACCCCCAAGCCTTCTTAACAACAAAATTACCGTTTCAAAACAAGCTATACAGCCAAACTAACTCTCATACATGTACTGGGCCCGTAAACTGCAAGATCAGATTTACAAAGTATAACAGCTCAGATAGGTTCTAATTATAATGCGCCAGTGTACATATACCTAAGTCCAATATCAAAAGTGTAGCAGCTATAGCCGGACGCAAATTAGTGGGTTACCAATGTGACAGCACTGACAAGTGAAGAAGAGTTCAAAAACATAATCTAGAACAACAAATTCTCCATAGTG
Organism: Brassica carinata; assembly: GCA_016771965.1. Taxonomy (NCBI): domain Eukaryota; kingdom Viridiplantae; phylum Streptophyta; class Magnoliopsida; order Brassicales; family Brassicaceae; genus Brassica; species Brassica carinata. The sequence continues at coordinate 28,134,431 of CM028688.1, read as the reverse complement.
CATGAACCACTTAAACAAGAGGAAGATGGTATTTATCAAGAAAACATGAAAACCATGGTAGACAACTGAGAATATTCATTACGATAACTAAAAAGTTACAACAAAACACAAAGTAATGGGCAACATAGGAGCTCTAAGACAATAACTTAAGAGCCAACATCTATTACAAAGTCCTAAAACAGCTACATAAGCTTCACGTCCTCAACATGGTTCAGAAATATGTGAACTCTAGAAACCTTCTCAAACGCTCCCATTCCCTGGATTTCAACTCTTGTTATAACTTCCTTGACGAAAATGTAGTAGTAAACATGAAAAATGTCGGATGGAAAAGGATGCGCAAAAGCAAATTCATTTGTAGCCGTCACTCCAACAAATTGTAAGAACTCCTTTGCAGGTGCGTCCTTCCACATAGGAGGTAAAATGAAAATACGTTTGGACCATTCATGTTTTTCAGGGTCTTCTAGTATCCACATCTCTAAACTTGCACTTATTCCACTAAGAAAAGAGGGAGCTGACGACTTCACTAAAGCCAATTTACCTTGGAAGTTTATCAGAGTTGCAGGAAGCATTCCTCTTTCCATGAAATTAACAAAACTGTACTTTTCGGATCTGACATCGAAGCAAACTAGCGTATCATTATAACTGGAAGCACTAGCCATGTAAAAGAAAACACCATTGATGCATATATAGTCTGGCCCCAGATCATAATGGGGTTCAAGTGTCCTGTTAATGTAAGAACTTGATGGTCCACAACACTCTTACCTAGCCTGGTCATTCCCAATACCTTGTGTTGCTTCTCAACAGGATCATACCCTAAATACCTTGTCATCCCATTGCTCTTCCTTGTCTTCATTTTAGGTAAAGTGAAGAATTGTCTCGTGCTAGGGTTACATATAACTGACACAATCTCTCGGGTCTTCCTTCCTTTTAAGATGCGGTCATCGCTTATACAGAATAAGCCACTAATGGGATTAAATATATAGTGGATACCCTGAAAGGGAAAGTCATGTGATGGAATCTCTCTGTTGTTAGTTTCGTGGGAAGTAAGTAACTATTGATGAACTGAGTTAGATATCTCCATGATTAGAGACTATATAGATCAAAATTTTCATGAAATTATCTGAAAATTGAGTTACATGAATATGTATTTTCATTATGAATCAAAACTCTGTTTCATTGTTGTGCAGCAAGCTTATTGCAAATGTGCATATGAGTGCTTTGAGAAGAAGAAATCAAGAGGAGATAAGTAACTTTGTCGAGCAATGCAGTGTCCCCGTTGTCATATCTCAGCAACATTTTGAGAACGAGATTGCTCAGCTTCAGGTAGTATATCCCCTCTGATGATCTTGCATCTCTGCTGTATAGGAAAGACTGAACAAACCATTGGTGGTGTGTCAAGACAAATTTGAGTTTGCGAAGCTCCATAAGATAAGGCCTGAAGCTGTTAACAAGATGGAGAGTTGCGTGCACAAAGCCATTGAAGAGAACCTCGACGCATTACCACACATTGTTCAGAGAATGAAGACAGCATTTAACGTAGCCAACTAAAAGCTCCACCACACCACCTCTCCTCCTGGAGAAAATCTCATAACAGTGGACTCCAGGACCTGAGTTGAATGTTGCAGAATTTAAAGACCTTTTGTGTTGTCTTATTATATGATTTACAAATTTTGTTTATTTTCTTCGTATTTACAAATTTGTTTATTCTTCTACTTATATAAAGAGATTGATAGTTTTACATTTGGCACTGGATTGATAACTTTTTTTTTTTTTGGTTTGTTCTTTTCGGCGTTGAATCACATCAGAACGGAGTTTTTAAATAATTAAGTATACACAGCGTCTGCCACATGTATCAATCAAATAAGATATCCTCAAGCTTTGTATAGTAACAACACAATCACATGTTTCAAAGCCAACTATATAGCCAATCTCATATATGTAGCCCGTAACCACAAGATCAGATTAACAAATAAACTCAACTGGATTCCAGTTACGGTGTAAAACAATTTGAAGCTATAGTCGGAAAGTGTAGTTAGTGGATCACCAAATAACATAGTGCGACAGTTAGACAAGAGTTTCAAAAAACATAATCTAGAACAATCATTGCTCAATTACCACCGAAACAAGAGGATAGATGGCACCATTGTATCTAGAAAAGATGGAAAACCATGCTAGACAATATTTCGAGAACTAAAAACGTTATAACAAACACACAAAAAGCAGTGAAAAGATAAGGGCTCTAATAAAGACAACATGATCTACAGGACAATGACTATAAAATCCTAAAATAGTTACATAAGCTTCACGTTCTCAACATGGTTCAGAAATAAGCAACTCTAGAAGCCTCCTCAAACGCTCCCATTCCCTGGATTTCAACTCTTTTTATAGCTTCTTTGACGAAATTGTAGTAGTAAACAAGCAAAGGTTCGGATGAAAAGCACGACGAAAAAACAAATTAATTTGTATCAGTCACTCCAACAAAGTATAAGTACTCCCTTTCAGCAGCGTCCTTCCACATAGGAGGTAAATTAAAAATATGTTTGGACCATTCATGTTTTTCAGGGTCTTCTAGAATCCATATCTCAAAACGTCTACTCATTCTACTAATAACATAGGGCGGTGAGGACCTTAGTGAAGCCAACTTACCTTGGAAGTTTATCAGAGTTGCAAAAGGCATTCCTCTTTCCACAGCTTTAACAAAGCTGTACTTTTCAGATCTGACATCAAAGCAAACTATGATATCATCAAAATGGGAAGCACTAGCAGTGTAATACAAAACACCATTGATGCATACACATCCTCTCCTCGGAGAAGAATGGGGTATGTCACATTCAACCAATCTCCATTTCATGTTCCCAGTTCCTAGTGTTATACCTGATGGTCCACACCACTTTTATCTAGTATGGTCGCTAACACTTTGTATTGTTTCTCAACTGGATCATACCCTAAAAAGCTTCTCATTGCAGTCATCTTCCTTGTCTTCATTTTGGGTAAAGTGAAGGATTGTTTCGTGCTTGGATTACATATCATGGACACAAGCTCCCTGGTTTTTATTCCATCTAAGATCCGATAATGGCTTATACAGAGATATCCATTGAACGAACTAGATATATCATAGACGTGCTCAACGGGGAACCTCACATGATTGGTGGCTATAAGAGACACATTCTCACCAAAATTTTGAGGCTGAGGTGAGGAGGAGAAGAGCACCTCATTCTCTTTTTGGCGGGCGAACAATAGCTGAGGTCGAACCAACGATTTGGTCAAGCACAACTCCGTGAAATCAGGACGGCGGAGTACTTACGGAGGCCCACCGCTTCGATACGCAACCACATCTCGCGATAGACTTCAATGGCAACCTCGAGAATATATCGATGATGACATCGATTGGGATATTCAGCAGTAATTCGTCAGTGGAACTAAGTCGTGAGCTGCTTCGCCGGATAGTTTGAGGATCCTCTGAGACATTGCGACGCTGTGATTTCAGCATTGTGTATTTCAGCATCATTCTACCGTTTCTTTTACTAGTGATAAACTGTTCTTTTTTTTTTTTGACTAATAGTGTGATAAACTGTTCTTATACCATGCGTTATGTACTGGATTGATATATTGTCATGAACTTTTTGTTTTCAAGTCGTCGTTATTTCTGAGAATGTTGATAAGCGTTGGTTATGACGACACAACAACGCAAACGTATTTTTCTGCCGATGATATATCAGCTTGATTCCCTTTCTTTCGTATAACTGAACATTTACATCCTCTTGTTCAACTTAGATATAACTACTTTTAAAAAGATTTGGCACACCGATTGCTTGTATATCTTTACATGCTTATCCAATTACCCAAGGAAAAAAAAAATATCCAAGAAAATTCCGTGTAGTAAAGAAACAACAGTTAATATAACTTCAGAAAAGAAATGTAACTTTTACTCAATAGGTAGCAGAGAGTGAGGTTATATCTAAACCAAGAAAATAAGTCAAGCCTCTCTCACGAATACTTTTGTATTGTCTTTTACGATTTATATTGTGTTTCTATTTTTTTTCAAACAAGTAATTTGTTTTAAAAGGCTTCTCGTTAGGTTTATAATTTGCACTAATTTGAAAATTGTTTTTCTGGAACCAACCTCTCTATTGACGTGCCACGCAAGTACTTTTTATGTCATCCAAAGGATTTTTTTTTTGTCCATTACTCTCTAGTGTAATTGGCGAACCTAGGTAGAGGACAGTGGGTGCACATAATAATATTAAAATTTAGTATATTTCTTAGCAAATTTGATGTCTACAACTATATTTATACTCTATGTAAATTTACACATATTTTAGTATTTGTGCCCCCACTGTAATTTTTTTTTGGATTTGCCCCTGCGAGTGTTAGCTTACTTAAATAGTCGATGATAATGTTCAATTTTAGGATATTTATATTTCACACTGGTGTGAATGTGATTATGTTATTTCAGTTTATGCTGTAAAGCATCCAAAAGATGAGAAACTTAATTTTTTATTTATTTTAAAGCCAATTTTAATTGTATTTTTAATTTCATTTTTTTCAACTCTTAAACCTTGAAAACATAAATACAACACGGATTTGGACATAGAATTTAAGAACTCAACTCTAAATTTGAAAATTATATTAATGGGAACAAAATAACCTAGGAGTATAATAGATCAAAAAAGGAAACACAGATTTCAGATTAACTTCACTAAATAAAAAGAACAGAAGTGTTAGTAAGTATACAACGCCACCCAAATTAATTAATATGATTGGTTCTCCAAGAATTTCCTGAGATTAATTTAATTAGGTTGAAAAATATATATTTTTGTTAGCGATAATAGACACTAATCATATGGAAAAAGATGCAACTTGTAACAGATTTGAGATTGTCTTCACCTAAACACAAAGGACTAAGGAAACTAGACTTTATATATAAGTCCGCTTAGGAAAAGGTCTTCTTTAGTCTATCAAAATCACTATATAATAAGCAAAGCGTTGCTACTACTTAAATTAAACCATCCCTCTCTCACAGCCTCCATACTCCTATCTTCTTATTGTTGTTAATTTATCTCAGAGAGATTGATTCGTTGCCAAAGAGAATCCTACTTTAATTTTCGATGAAGATGGTGACAGATGGTGATGATGATCAACGCTCCGAGGAGGGCTCCATGGGTGAGAAGAGGTGTCTTGATGTTCTGGCGTTAATTCGTGGCTCTTACGGTGAGGAAGAAACAAGAAGTGTACGAGTAAGAGAAGAAGAGGATAGTGTATCTACGGAGCTTTCGTTATTTGGCAGACGAAAGATTGATGATGAATGCAAGAATCAACAAAACCCTACTAACTACCGTCAAGATTATGCTTCTTCTTCTTCTTCGTCTTCTTCTCCCTGGAGTTTGTCCTCCGTCGAGTCCAAGAGGCGTCGTGTGGTATCCCAAGAACCCATCAGAGCAGAGCCTCTTAGGGAAGTTAGGCCTGTGATCAGAAGAAAAAAGCCGGTCAAACCAGAGAGATGGGTTACACCGGAATGGCTGGTTAATCTGATGACGAGACTAAAAGGTGTGGACGCAAAGCTGGTCATCGATAAGATGATTCAAAAAACTGATGTCAACCCAAACCAAGGACGTCTCTTGATTCCCTTTAACCAGATTGTGGAGATGGGCTTCTTGAACGAGGCAGAGTTGAACCTCATAGATGAACATCAAAAAGATAATAGTAAAAAAGGTGTTGCTGTGATCGTGGTCGCATCGGATGGTAGAGAATGGAATGCTAAACTAAGGAGATGGAATATGAACTGTCCCAATTACGCCTTATGTTCTGGATGGAACACCGTCGTACGCGAGAACAATCTCAAGGACAAGGTAGGGCAGATATTTCGACTATGGTCATTCCACTCCCAAGATGGGACGAAGCTCTATCTTGCCTTCTTTCATCAGCCTACAGCTCCGGATATGCCTCAACCTCAAGCTCAAGATCAGGCTATGCATGCAGCTTCATCTTCATCTTCATCCATGGCTCTAGAAAGAGATTCCGGCCAATGCATACCATTTGTTCAAGAGATGGCTCCTCTCGAAGCTGAAAAAGAGAGGCATGATAGGAGGACTTCGCAGGAATCAGTCACAAAGACGACGACAACGGTGGACCTCGAGCTCCGGCTGGGGCGGTCTGTGGACCTAAATATACCATTGGTTCCAATGCGCACGGAGATGGCTTCTCTCCAAGCTGTACAAGAGACCTCACTGGAATCAGTCACAGAGACGAAGACGACGGTGGACCTCGAGCTCCGGCTAGGGCGGTCTGTGGATCTAAACATGCCATTGGTTCCAGTGCGCACGGAGATGACTCCTCTCGAAGCTGTACAAAAGAACTCACAGGAATCAGTGGCAGAGACGACGACGACGGTGGACCTCGAGCTAAGGCTGTGGTTTTAGTGAGAGATTCCTTGGGGAAAAAGCTCTGCTATGTGACATAACCTTTGTTTATTCTTGCCCTCTTTTTCCGTGTCATGCAAGTAGTTTCATTGTTTTTTTAAGGCTTTCAAATGGATGATTGAATTTTAGGAAAATGATATTTCAAACAGGTTTGATTATGTGCTTGAGTAAATGTTTTAAGCAGAGATAGGATCCGAATAAATCATACTCGCTGTAGTTTCACCACAATGACACTCAAAAAAAAAAAAAAAAAAAGTAGAGCTGCTTAAGACAATTGAAAGTGCATACACATGTAGTTTTTACCTCATCAAAGAAAAGAGCATACACTTGTATAAAGGTACAGAGATGAGATGCATGTATGAAAAGGAGATGGATTTCCACATAAAATCGTATCACCATTGACATTGAATGAAGGTCTTTGTGTTAACAGAAGGTGGCCAAACTTACTAGAGATGAAGACAGACTGAGGCAGATGGAAAATCAGAGACAGCGTGTAGTGTGTCTGTACACCGTATTTCAGAAAACAGCAGGCCAGTTTGTTTTGAACCGAACCGCATATAATAAATTGGTTGGCTGTACCGGTTTGAAATGTGGTTTTAGTAATATCACTCAAACAAACCAAAATCTCAGACATTGCAAATTTTCTTTCGACATCGAGAGATCTTGAGCGAGTCGAACAACGAGTTAACTTAGTCAGATTCAACGTAAGCTTTTCTTTACTCTGTGGTTTAAAATTTGATTTATTGGAAACCCCTAGAGAGATTGCAGATACGTTTGTCTCACTTTCGATATTCATGCTGGGTTTTTTTTTTGATGATGGTAGATTGGCATGGGAGGGGTTATGCAGAAGTTCCTAGTTGCATCAATGTGCATGGGGATTCTTCCTATTGCGTTATTATACGGTTTCAACAACGATTTGCTTCCTGGTGGGTTTGACCACAGTTGAATAGGATATTTGAGTTACTAGTTTCGGTCTAGGTTTTGACTTTGATGTATGATGAAATCAGTCTTCTTTTCTATTTATGCAGTCTCCTTGATGCATCTATAGACTAGAAGGCCCAGTTACTCTCTCAATAAATCATATAATTTTTTTTCTAGGTTTTGACTTGATGTACTATAATGAAATCCCTCTTCTTTTCTATTTATATCCATATGATTCTTCTGCCTTTGGATGATACTTTACTTAAATCATGTTTATAGGTTGGAGCTCTTGAGCTGAATCCACTAGAATAAAACTTGTAGTGTGGGGTTCTTTCTTAAAGTGGGGATTAAAGGACTCGTATACACTTACCTCTTCCTATGTTTTTCCTTTACTAAATAACTGAGGTTTTAGTTGCAGACAAAGATTTTTAAAGAGTTGATGAGCTTCTACAGACCAGAGACCATTCTTTTGCTAATTGCCTAATCTATCTAGTCTTGTTTTCACATTTACTAGCAAGTCTATCCTACAACAATCTCTGGTCTTTAGATCTAATACAAATCCTGATCATTAAGTTTATTCTTGTTGATTCCTAGGCTTTGCAGATTAGAGAATTCCGGTTGTAAAATCTTTTCTGGTTTGTTGGCGTCTATCTGATAGCAGATTAGAGAATTCCGGTTGTAAAATCTTTTTTAGCAACTCCAAACTTAAGTTATGATTAACTTAAGTGTAGGTACATGAATTTGAGATTTTGCTACAAGAGGATATGCAGCAATGTTTGTTACATTGATTCTTGTAACAAAAGGCATTCTAGTATTTGACGCTTAGTTCATGTAATCAAGTTTAATTATCTTTGATGGGTTTTAAGTTGGTTATTGTACTGTTGCCATAATGTATCTCTCTCACAAGTTGGCTTCCCTGCTTTAGATTTGTAATAACAAATGTAATAGAAATCGTTTTAACTTGCAGCGTCTGAGAGCTTTTACCACCTCTGACACTGCTCTGTTTAAATATCTATGACAGATTCAACAACACTGTCTCCACATTCTCTAACACTACTGAGTGGATTTCTTGCGGTGGTATCAGTCAATGTAGTGATTGTGTTCTACATCTGTCTGGCGCTGAAAGAACCTGTTGATAAACACAAGCTAGACGCTTCTTTTGTCGCAGAGGCCAAAGATAGTGTGAAGAAACTGACATCAGGAGGTGTCCCAAGTACTGATCCGACGCTTAAGAAACAAGAGTAATTAAGCGCTAAGCAAATCCCCTTTTTGATACAAGGAATAGTGATGAGATTGCATCAGAGAGCAGACCTTAGGTTCTTGAAATGTATTGTTATAATTTGTATAAATTCTTGCCTGGTTGATCATCCTCTGTTGTGACATTTGAGGGGTTTTGGGGTTGGTTTGAGCAACAGAAACAGCAATGCTTATGCTGAACAGAGACAATAGCTATTGTTTTTGGGACAAACCTCACAAATACCATATGTCCATAGTTGTTCCTTAATTGCAAGGATACTAAGTGAGTTTTAAGGTGAAATATGTTTTACTTATTTGAGTTTTAAGTTATTTCAACGAAAGATATTTTCAACTAGACAACTAATGATTGGAATAGAAAACAACTCAGTTGAGGTTCCAGTCGAGAGAAATATTTTGTGACTTGCTTATATTAGGAGCTATCCAACCGGATGAAGCCAAGCTTAGATACTTGGGGCTGTTCGTTTCTCCATTTGTCATTTCGATTTAACTGCTCAATTTATATGATCCATCTAGATGATACATCCAGATTTTAAGAACTGTTCGTTTTTCTATGCAGATGAGCCATCTAGATGAACCTCTCAATGGATTTTATGTTCGTTTCTTTATTTATGTTTCCATCCAGATGAATTTAATAAACAAATTACAAATATACCCTCGTTTTGATTTAATCATATATTTGATGTTAATTTTAAATATATTAATTTTTATTGTTTAGTTTAAAATATGTTTACACTAAATTAGTATTTTGACATTAATAAATTATTATTTCATATAAATTTATAATTTTTTGGTTTTGGCGGAAAAACGCTTTTTGGTTTTGGCGGGAAAACATGTTTTTGCGGTTTTGGCGGGAAAACGAGTTTATGCGGTTTTGGCGGGAAAACGAGTTTATGCGGTTTTGACGGGAAAATATGTCTTCGTGGTTTGACGGAAAATATGTCTTCGTGGTTTGACGGAAAATATGTCTTCGTGGTTTGACGAAAACACGCTTTTGGTTTTGGCGGAAAACGCTTTTGGTTTTGGCGGAAAACGCTTTTGGTTTTAGCGGGAAAACATGTTTTTGCGGTTTTGACGAGAAAACGTGTTTTGGCGGTTTTGACGAAAACACGTTTTTTTGGTTTTGGCGGAAAACATGTTTTCGCGGTTTTGACGGAAAACGCTTTTGGTTTTGGCGGAAAACATGTTTTTGCGGTTTTGGCGGAAAACATGTTTTCGCGGTTTTGACGGAAAATATGTCTTCGTGGTTTGACGGAAAAATGTGTTTTTGCCGTTTTGACGAGAAAACGTGTTTTGTAGTTTTGACGGAAAAACACGTTTTTTTAGTTTTGGCGGAAAAACGCGTTTTTGTGGTTTTGGCGGAAAACACGCTTTTGCGGTTTTGACGGAAAATATGTCTTCGTGGTTTGACGGAAAACGCTTTTTGCGGTTTTGACGAAAACACGCTTTTTGTTTTATGAAAACGATTTTGGCGGTTTTGATGAGAAAATGAGTTTTGCGGTTTTGGCGGAAAACACGCTTTTGCGGTTTTGGCGGAAAACACGTTTTGCGGTTTTGACGGAAAACGCTTTTGGTTTTGGCGGAAAACATGTTTTCGCGGTTTTAGCGGAAAACGAGTTTATGCGGTTTTGATGAGAAAATGAGTTTTTGCGGTTTTGACGAAAACACGCTTTTGCGGTTTTGACGGGAAAACACGCTTTTGCGGTTTTGGCGGAAAACACGCTTTTGCGGTTTTGACGAAAACACGCTTTTTGTTTTATGGAAAACATGTTTTCGCGGTTTTGACGAAAACACGCTTTTGCGGTTTTGACGGAAAACGCTTTTTGCGGTTTTGACGGGAAAACACGCTTTTGCGGTTTTGACGAGAAAACGGTTTTGTAGTTTTGACGAAAACACGCTTTTGCGGTTTTATGGAAAACACGCTTTTTAGTTTTGGCGAAAACGCTTTTTGCGGTTTTGACGGGAAAACACGTTTTTGCGGTTTTGGCGGAAAACGAGTTTATGCGGTTTTGACGAAAACACGCTTTTTGTTTTATGAAAACGATTTTGGCGGTTTTGATGAGAAAATGAGTTTTGCGGTTTTGACGAAAACACGCTTTTGCGGTTTTGATGAGAAAATGAGTTTTGCGGTTTTGACGGAAAACGCTTTTGGTTTTGGCGGAAAACATGTTTTTGCGGTTTTAATGAAAACCGTGTTTTTGGTTTTGGCGGAAAACATGTTTTGCGGTTTTGACGAAAACACGCTTTTGCGGTTTTGACGGGAAAACGCTTTTTTGCGGTTTGACGAAAAAACGAGTTTTGCGGTTTTGATGAGAAAATGAGTTTTTGCGGTTTTGGCGGAAAACATGTTTTGCGGTTTTGGCGGAAAACATGTTTTTGCGGTTTTGACGGAAAACGCTTTTTGCAGTTTTGACGAGAAAACACGTTTTTGCGGTTTTGACAAGAAAATGCGTTTTTCTTTTTGTTTTGGGGGAAAATGTATTTTTGCGGTTTTGACGGAAACATGTGTTTTTTTGTTTTAGCGGGCAAACGTATTTTGCGGTTTTGGCGGGAAAACACATTTTTTTTTGTTTTGGTGAGAAAACACATTTTTTGTTTTGGGGAAAATGTATTTTCGCGGTTTTAGCGGAAAACATGTTTTGCGGTTTTGACGGAAAACGCTTTTGGTTTTGGCGGAAAACATGTTTTGCGGTTTTGGCGGAAAACGAGTTTATGCGGTTTTGACGAAAACACGCTTTTGCGGTTTTGGCGGAAAACACGTTTTGCGGTTTTGGCCGAAAACATTTGTTTGTAATTTTGGTGAAAAATACGTTTTTGTGGTTTTGTTATTATTTCATGAGATAAAATAATATTAGATTAAGTTTGTAATTTTGTAAATTATATCAACAGTATAATAGACATTTTGATATTTTGAATGGAGATGGTCCATTCAAATGGTCTATTCAAATGATCCAATTTGGATCATCCAGCTGATTTTCAAAATTAAACCTAAATTTTTAAAACTCATTCAAATGATTTATTTAGATGACTTGTACTATTAATGCCTAAACAACAAAACTCTCATCTCCATTCAAATGACTCATTCATATGGAGAAACGAACAACCGCTTGGTTAGTGAAGATGATTCTCAGAAAAATAACGAATATCAGATCAAGCATATGTGAGGAGATATGGGAGCCATCTCCGATACAAAATCATCCAGGTGAGCAAACAAATGGCAATTCCTGGATCTCCATAGTAGGGTCACTGTTTGCTATCCAATTAATATGAAATCTCATCATGTTTGTTGCTTAGATGATACGTAAGATAAGAACTAATATTCTGTTTTAGAATGGGAGATGGTTTTCTCGCAACTGATGAACTTAAGATTATGGTACGAAGCTGCTTCGATAAATAACTCTCAAGTAGAGCCCTTCCATCAATAGAAGCCAAACCAACGTGAACATTATGGGAAGAAAAAGGCTCCAAACACATTACATGGAAGCGCCATTACCAAAGCTAAGTATAGTGTGCTGATTTGTAGATGCTTCATGAGTCTCTTCAAAACAAGCACAATTAAGGCTGGAATTGGCTGGGTATTGAAATATTGATGGATCCTGGAGGCAGCTAGATCATTAAAGGTTCAGCATCCATTCAGCCTACTGAAATTCCCCTGGATGCAGAGAGCAGGTCATGATCATGTAACCTTCTGATGCTAAAGTATTACACACTTGACTCAACCAGCAAATGCCATTTCTGAGAGAGCAGAAACCGGAGGCAACAAAACCATCAAGTATACATCAACAAACCATCAATAAAGGTTCATGTTCATAGCAAGAGATGCTAATGGTGATTGGTGAGGCAGGTAGTATAGCAAATAATCTACTTCTCAAAATATGTGGTCTCGTGGATTAATGTTGTATAAATCTCTCCACCAATGTTATACTACTTGCTTAACTATTATATATACACCTTTAAAAACTGTAATATCATTTACACTAAAAACTATAAATTAATATTATTAGGACAAAGATTTTTTTTATTAATTTATAGAATTTTAAATTTACATTTTTTCTGTTTTAGAATTTATAAAATAAGAAAAAAATTGATTTTACAATATATATATTAACTAAATTTTGGAGTATCGATTTTCATATTATTTTTGTAATATTATTTGGTGTGTATATAACTTAAATGTGGTTTTAAATATAATTTTACTAAATATTATCATAATATATTGAATTGTTAAAGAAAAAAAGAGATAAACTCCATTTTGAATATAAAATAAATAATACGATGTTTTGTTTAGATTTATAAACTATATATATATATTGTTAATTTATAATTTTTAAAAACCTTAAATTTATATTATTTTAAAAATATTGCTTTATTATTTTACAATTTGTATTATATTTTGAATCAGTTTAATTTGATACTATTTTTATTGTATTTGTTAATTTATTGGGTTTCACACCATCTCTATCTCTTGGATATCGATCAAATCTTTTACATTATGGCTTTGAATGTTTACTGTGGTTTCACAAAGCATGCGGATTGAAATTTTAGTCTCCATTCATCTTAAATCATAAACAAACCACAGACAATGGTTAGATACTAAAAAACATGGAAAAATTATTATTGAATTGTTAAAGAAAAAAAGAGATAAACTCCATTTTGAATATAAAATAAATAATACGATGTTTTGTTTAGATTTATAAACTGTATATATATATATATTGTTAATTTATAATTTTTAAAAACCTTAAATTTATATTATTTTAAAAATATTGCTTTATTATTTTACAATTTATATTATATTTTGAATCAGTTTAATTTGATACTATTTTTATTGTATTTGTTAATTTATTGGGTTTCACACCATCTCTATCTCTTGGATATCGATCAAATCTTTTACATTATGGCTTTGAATGTTTACTGTGGTTTCACAAAGCATGCGGATTGAAATTTTAGTCTCCATTCATCTTAAATCATAAACAAACCACAGACAATGGTTAGATACTAAAAAAACATGGAAAAATTATTATTTAAATCCCAAACTTTCAAATTTGGTTTAAAAAAATATGAATTTTCTCTCGGACCATTTAAAGCACCAACTTATTTTGACTAGCCAATTAAAACCTCGAGTTAATTTGACTAAGCCAATTTTAAGACCTTGTTACTTGGACTAACAGATTGGTTAGACGGAGTTAATCACCGTTTATAATCTCTGTTAAACCAAAACGGCGTCGTTTTATAAATTAGAAAACCCCCATTTCTCCAAACTTAAATCTCTAGTTTTCAAATCGAAAAACACAAAATTTCTTCAATTGTTCCAAAATGATAAGAAACAAGGAGATCCCAAGAGAACCCACAATTTTTTTCTCCAGATTGTACCTCTGAAGATGAACTCATCTTGAAATCGAGACAAATGTTCAGAAAAAGTGAGTTTTTGATTTTGAGAGAGTTAAGGATTTAGGTTTTGAGAAGAAAGGATTTTGGGGTTTTTTCTAATTTACAAAACGATATCGCTTTGGTTTAGCATAGATTTTAGATGGAGATTAACTCTATCTAATCAATCTGTTAACCGAAATAACGGCGTCTTAAAATTGGTTTAGTCAAATTAATTCGAGGTTTTAATTGAGTAGTCAAGATAAGTTGGTGCTATAATGGTCCACGGAAAATTTCATGCTTTTCTCAACCAAATTTGAAGGATTTAAATGACAATTTTCCAAAAAAAAAAAGAATATATGAAAATATTAATGCAGTTTGATACGCACATGCGAAACGCACAAGCTGGTAAGTATGTGATGCTAGTGAGTTTGTGAGTTTTTTTCCTTCAATAATTTGAAAACTTATATATAAAGACCAATAATAATATTTGAAGTATATGAGATAATACTATAAATATGTTATGGGAAAATTTAAATCCTTGATGATATGTCTTTGTGTAGATTGTGTCATAAGAGAAAATTTTAAATTTTTAGTAATAATTATTTAGTTTTCAAATTTTCTATTTTAGATATATAAAATATTTTCAAATAAAATATTTATTTTAAAAATTATATTAGTATCATTGACTTCTTAGTTTACAAATTGTAAATATATTATATGTATCTCGCAGTTACATTATTCATTACACATGTCACCATTCACATATTGTTTTGAACCGTTTATTTTAGACGAACCGTAGTTGTTCCATTGCATATGTTTTTTTATACAATCCGCAGTTAAATTACACCGTAGTATCTACCGCTAACCGTTGTTACCACGCCCATATGTCTTTGTTAGTGGGAAAGTTCACGTGTCTGTAATTAATAATCAATCTTAGTGTAGAAACTACACTTCATAATCCTTTACTAAGAGTATCCTCATGGAAGAAATCTCTCACGGTGCCTCAATAATATTATTTTAGTCATAAAATTATGTTTGTTTTTTTTTGATTCAGTTGAATTATTTAGAGAGTGACATGTGTCTTGGAAATCTCTTCTCATCTTCACATCACCTCTGAAAGACCGGTCGATTCTTCCTCCTCTCTTCTATGTTTTCCTATTTTTCCTTTTTTGTAATTTTAAAATGTTGAGAGATTCAGGGAAGAACCTTTGATGCGGATGGTCTAAATTCTACAAAAATCTGTAAAATACTATATCTCTCTGTCTACTTTTGACTCAAGGCGTGCAAACGGCAAAACAAAAAATGTCCGTTTATATATACAATTAAGCTACAACAATGCATATTTCACTAATTTACACCTGATTCACCTCATATGCATATTTCACTAATTTAAGATCTAACTATATAATATAATATACTTTCCTAATTCACCCGTTTATAGTGTGGGGTTTGCCGGTCGATCCGCCCCGACTCGCCCCACCAGAACCGGTCTTGACCAGAAACGGATCAAGCACATACTTCCGGCCGCCAAATATTAACTAGAAATTCGGCTGCATTTTAGTCAAAAGTTCCTTTAGCATACTTGGTAAATGCACTATTATTAGCTTGATGAAGTCATGACTTCGAACCAAGTAAGCCTATAATTGTCTCTGGCTTCTAGCCCCCATATTTCTAGGACCGGCTCTGCGCCCCACTCCACTACGGGTTGAATCATTTTTCCGATTCAAAAATTTGATCCGCTTTACCCGCGAATTGAAAAAATTCTATCTGCATCCGCTCCGCTTACATTAGCGGGTAATCTACGGGACCCGCGGATAATATTAAAAATTATAAAAATAATTATTTTCTATATTTTTATTATTATTTTTTTTTTAAAAATATATAAATAAATATTTTTAATTAAAATTTTATTTATAATCGTAATTTTTAATTATTTTTTTTAATCATATTTTTTAATAAAAATCATTTTTTTTTAATTTTGCTGATTGACGGGTACCCGCGATTTAAATTTGACCGATCCGTCCGTATAAATTATATTCAAAACCCGTCCAGCATATTTTTCAAATCTATTGATCTGCACCCGCCCTGCAGCGGGTCAAACGGGGCAGAACCCACGGGTAAAAGTCAAATTCCCAGCTCTACCCGTTAATATAACTAAATTGATTGATTTTGAACTTTTTAGTGATAACTTCTGTTTTTTTTGGGAAAATTGCCAAAAGAGAATAAAAAAACTAGTTTGTTGTCCTTTTTGTATTAAACCATTTTTGTCCATTTTTTCTCTTTTTTACCCTTTGTATTTCTGAAAACTAATAAAATAAATAATTTTGTGAATTAAAGATTATTAAAAATATAAATAATTAATAAAACACTCATATACACAAGCTAGTAATTTTTTTTGGTTCAAAAACTTGATAAATAAAATTTTTGAAATACGTTCTACTAAAAGTATAATGCATCTTCTACGAAAAATGGTATAGTAGAAAACGATTTCTAAAATAAACATGTTTATCTACTTCTTTTAGAACGCCCATTCTACTATTTACTAAATTTCTAAATAAGAGGAATGCGCATTCTACTAATCGTAAATGTATCCACTTTTCTTCTGAATGCATCTTCTACTTTTATAAAGTATTCTAAATTCTGGAGAATGTGTTTTCTACAATGTACTCTTACGTCTACTCGAAGTAGAAAGTGTATTCAAGACTTTTATCATTCTTCTAAACTATTAGAATGTACCTTCTACGGATAAGAATACATGATTTTTTGCGAAAATTAATGAAATTTCAATTAAGAAAATATTCTAAAAATCTCCTAAAAATATTATAACTTCCTAAAACGTGTTATGGTCGATTTTACTTGTGAAAAAATGATTTTGCATTTTTTTCTTCATCAATCTATGATATCTCCATAGTTTGTCTTGTGATTTTCACAAACTCTTGTTCTATTTTTTTTTAAGTTTAATAAAACTAAAAAATTTACAAACATCTTAAGGTTTTTATAAAAAAAAAGACTTTTTAAACGTTTTTTATAAAGTTAATTTAAATTTTGTTACTAAAATTTTTTATAAAGTTTACAAAGTTTACTTTTATTTTAAAAAAAAAGTTTTATTTTTATTAAAAAGTTTGATAAAATTAAAAAGTTTACAAATGTTTTAAACTTTTAATAAAAATAAAAATTTGTAAAATATTTTGTATAAAGTTTGTTTAAAGTTTTTATTAAAAACTTTTTGTGAAGTTTTAATTTTATAAAGTTTACAAATTTTATTTTATTAAAGTTTTATCAAAAACGTTTTAAACTTTTTATAAAAATAAAAATTTGTAAAACATTTTTTATAAATTTTATTTAACGTTTTTTATTAAAAATATTTTGTAAATTATTTTTATTTTATAAAGTTTAAAGTTTACTTTTATTTTAAAAAAAGTTTTATTTTATTAAAAAGTTTGATAAAATTAAAAAGTTTACAAATGTTTTAAACTTTTAATAAAAATAAAAATTTGTAAAATATTTTGTATAAAGTTTGTTTAAAGTTTTTATTAAAAACTTTTTGTGAAGTTTTAATTTTATAAAGTTTACAAATTTTATTTTATTAAAGTTTTATCAAAAACGTTTTAAACTTTTTATAAAAATAAAAATTTGTAAAACATTTTTTATAAATTTTATTTAACGTTTTTTATTAAAAATATTTTGTAAATTATTTTTATTTTATAAAGTTTACAAATTTTATTTTTATTAAAAACTTTTTAAAAAGTTTTATTTTTATTTTCTCTTTTTAAAATATTTTTAGTTAATTTAAAAAAATATCTATTAGTTTAATATTTTTAATTAGATTAATCAAGGGTTACTTTTGGGAATATGAAAAAAGTTATACTAAAAGGACAACTAAATGATGGTTTTATACTATATGGACAACCATGATGAATTTTTGTTCTGTTTTGGCAATTTTCTCTTTTTTTTTTGATCAAAGTGATATCTTCTGTTTATATCATAAAATTATAAATTTTGAGTGCGGTCTTGATTTTTCAGAAGTTATTAACTTCTTTTTTTTCTGGCTAAAAGTATTTCATTTAACAGTTATCTATGAATGCAAGGAAGCTGAGTGGATGCTTTATGCCACGTATGAAGGGGTCAAATAACGAAGAATACGCACCTTTTCAGTTTTCATTCTCCTTAGTCAAATACATTCGTCTCCGCGTATTCTTGTCCGAACATAAAAATTAGGGGTGGACACGGATCTGATAGTACCATATTTTTTGGTATTTGTGATTTGCTTCATTTTTAACGGATATTGAATTTTAATATTTGCTTTGCTTCAAGACTTACGGATATTCGATTTTTCGGATATTCGGAACTTTTTTAAATATTTACGAATATTTACGGATATCTCATACATCATGTTCTATACACGTAAATCTAACAAAATTATACATGTTTTTGTTTTTTTCTTTAAATATTCTTACATAATATTAAACCAAAAGTGAAAATAAGTGGAATTATATGTTATATACTTTTTATAATAAAATAATCTTTTTTGATAAAACACATAATTTTAGAAAATTGTAGTTTTTAGAAAGACTTTATATTCTTTCATTAATTTGCATTATATATTTTATAAATAACACAAATATATGTTAAAGTAAAAATTTATACATATTTAACTGTAGATATTCATATATTTGTATAAAAACCGGAGCGGATCGGATATTCGCCTTTAAAAATTTTAGTATTTGTGATTTGCTTCATTTTTAACGGATATTGAATTTTAATATTTGCTTTGCTTCGAAGACTTACGGATATTCGGATTTTTCGGATCGAATTGAAACGAATAACGAATCGAATCAAATTTAACGGATAAAATGCCCACCCCTAATTAAAAGTGTGAAAATTACGAATGTTCTACTTCTAATCATGTTTTTAGTGTTTTCTTAAATATTGTTTATAACTAAAGTGAAATACAAGAGACCAAGTAGTTTTTGGTATTTTGGTTTGGATTTCAAATAAACATATTGTTAATCTTTTTTAAAAAAATGTATTAGTTGGTAAATTTATCTTTGACTTCGGTTAACTCAATCAAAAATTTAGTAGTAACGTTTCTTATGTTCAGAGTATACAACAACTCAAGTATAATATATTCACCTTTTTTTGGACAACACATAATATATTCACTTAAAATTATATATTTTGTCCATTACCAACAAACCTGGTTAAAACAACCAGTGATCATATGGTAAACGCAAATCAACTCTGAATAAAGTAAAGAAACTTAAGAGGAAAAACTAACTGATTTCTACCAAAAAAAATGAATTGAGATTTGAGTTTGTATATTACTTAAATGAATGAATAAATTTACAATTTCTCACATCCATATTTATAATAGTATCAAGATCTGATTTTTCTTTTAACTTTAGGAAAACGTCAGGCTGAACGTTTGCTGATCTTTTGACTGGTATTTAAATTTAAGACACTTCTATAATTAACAGATATGGTGAAACCATATATATGGTTTTGTTGTTTATACAAGATAGCTCAACAATTCTACTATAGGGGCGACGTACACTTAAATGTCGCTTCAAGTATACACACAAAGATCCTTTCTTGTGTGTGTGCGCGCGGTAAATTACAACATACGATGGTCGTTCATTAATAAGCTAAAGAAAAAAAAAACTGGCCTAAAACGGTCTAATGTTGATCTCTCTATTGGGTGCACCTTTTTAAAATCCACATTATATTTTGCAACAAGCGCACTTTATGCATTAATTAAAAATTGTCCTAATCTCATTTTTATAACTAATACGACACATAGCCACTAATTTAGTATATTAATTTTTTTAGTGTTCAAATATTTTTTAGTATACTAGGTGCTTTCAAAATTTAAGTTATATTTAAAATTAAAATTTATTAATATTATATATTTATTATTTTGACCAATATTTAATATAAATTTGATGTAATTAAGCGTAAAATTAAGAAAAAAATAATTTTGTTTATTTAAAATTATATTTAAGAATATGTATGTATATATTTAAAATTATAATATTAGTAATTTTTAATTTATTTCTTTTGGTTATATATAACAAATCAACTTATATAAAATTACTAAAAAATTCATATAAAAATCATATAGTTATCAAAAATAAAAACAACATTTATAAAATTTGTAGATATCTAAAAGAAACTAATGATATAACGATTGTACATTTATAATTTTTAAAAAAAATTGTAGAAAATTTAGTAATACAAATTATATAATTATAAAAATAAAATTAAATAGTATTTCAAAATATTTGAAGATATTTATTTTAGTAATGATTTATGAGTTATTACCATATTCTAAAAAGTTAACCATAAATATAAATCGACATTAAATGTAATGTATGAGTTATTGCTATATTCCATAAAGTTTTCCAAATTATATATATCAACACTAAATGCAATTGTTCATATTTAACCATAAGCCATGTCATCTCTTTTAAGTGTCACTAGAGCTTCACCCGCACAACCGTGCGAGTATTTGTTTTTATTTTTAGGTATATATATTAATTATTAATACTCTTTTTAAATACCTAAATTTTATAGTTTGATTGTTTTATTCAATTTATTATTTCAAACTCAAACGTATTTGTTGCATTTTATTATGTATATGTTTTGTTGGATTTGTGTTTAATATATAACAAACTAATATATGCAAAGTCCAAAAATCTGAAAATTATTTTATATTTTCTTATCTATTCTATTAAATCAGGATATGACCAGTTGATAAATGATAAGTCCAACTTTTATTTCCTATGTAACCTACTTAAAAAATAAACCAAGTAGATTTTAATAATATAATCAGTTATCTTATTTTCCCACATAACATAAGCAGTTACCTCATATTTTAAAGGGATATACGTATATGGCAACAAATCTCGAATTTAAATTTTTGTATTTTTTGTTACTTTTTTACCTAATAATATGTCTCATATCTAATTTAAATTGTGACTATTTATTTAAAAAGAACATTCCAGAATCAAATATATTACAAAACCCATTTTTAATTGCATGATAAGTTATTATGTGTAATAATAATGTTATATAAATCACTATATTTGGAATCAAATCATGAAAATTTAATGAAAACATAGAATTTTATCTATTTAATTACTATTTGATTCCTAAAAAATTGTAACTATATTTTGTTATTTTTCAGTATTTTGTAAATTTTTTAAAAAATAATAATTATTTAGAACAAATATTTTATACAAATAGAAACACAAATATGACTACAAAGAAAAACATAAATATTAAAATTAAATTTCTTTAAAATGCAAAACAAAACTATATCCGGTCTTTGAAAGTGCCGTTCGGAGTCTAATCTATTATAAAAACTAATAGATGGATCTAATTTCAGTTTTAAATTATAAATATTAGTAAGAAAATAATTACATTTAGTAATTCTTTTGAATTTTATGAAAATTTTAAAATATTCATATACACTAATGTTAAAGCGTATTAAATATTCATAGAAATGATAAAATAAACGATTGAATCTTAAATAAAAATTTGATTTTGTTTTTAATATGTTAATTTTGAAGGTATATTATTAGAACATAAGTTTTTATGTAATGTAATTCAAACATATATATATATATTTAAATCAGGATTTAAAAAATATAGAAATATTCTTATCTATTAAAACAATATACATCTTATAAATGGGTCAATATAGTATGTCAATATCAAACGGATCATTACTAATTAGTAATTCAATTATCTTCTTCTCAAAAGTCAAAAATATAGGAACATATGTACGTTTCTAAATCTAACAAAGGCTTTAACCTTTTTTTTTTAATTGTCGATTATTTTTTTCTGCCTATGTTATACATAATCATAAATATTTTCAATATATGATTTGCATTTTAATGCTATATATAATGTAATTCTATAATTTTATTTTTAAATTTTTATTTGACATTATTAATATATAAATATTTTTATACATTTAATTTGTTATAAATTGTTATTGCATAATAATATAATTTCATTTTCGGTAAAATAAATTCATAATTTGAAATAATCAAATAGATAACACCCTTTAAAATATTTATTTTTAATTTTTACAGTTTACATGCAAAATATTTTAAAAAAATTTATTTATTACTCCCTCCATTTCAATATAGTTGATGTTTTGGAAGGGATATTTTGTTTCAATTTACATGAAGTTTTGAGGTTTTATGGTTAACTTAACTTTATTAGAAACTGTTCAATCAATTAGATTTTACAGTCTTTCTTATAATTGGTTAGCTGATTATAAAATTATCTCTTTAAAATACTATTTTTAGAGAAATTTTATTTTCTCAATCTTTGTGTACTGATGTAAAACATCAAGTATTATGAAACAGGGGGAGTCTTTTTTTCTTTTCATCAGCATAATTTTTTAAAATATTTTTAAAATTTATTTAGTTATACAATAGAATAGATATTTGTTTAGGATCATTTATATTTCCTTATTGTGTCTAAAAAATATAATTTAGCATCTACAGTTTTAGTATATAGGAGGATTTTATAAATATAAATATTGTTCTTTTCAAATAATAAAATATTAACTAAAATTGATTTGAATAAAATTATACTGTTAATGAAAAAATTAATTAACGAATTATTATATAAAAATATTTAAATTTTTGTAACATTTTGTTAGATTTTTTCCAACAGAATTTTAATAACTAAAAATAAAATTAAAACAGTTTTATAGGTAAAATTATTATATGTGTTGAATATAAAATATGTGATATTTAATGATGCCAACTTATTAAGTAGAAATAAATAAAACATGAATTTTTATGGAATGTCCAATTTTAAAAATCACATATGTATAGAAGTTGTGACTTCTCTTTTAATAGAATATATGTTATTTTTTTAGCGAGAATGATTATAGTGATTACACGTGTACAAATCACTTCGCAAATAATGTCTAGGGGATTACTGTATTCTTAGTCCTTCTCCTATAACTATGCAAATTGTAAAATTTAAACTATATTGCCCTTTTTAAATTTTTTTAACTATATTAACTCAATTAATTAAATTATAGGTTTACAGTTATGAAAAAATGTTTGGTATAAACAGATTCATGTATAAGTAAGCAGTAATTGTTTCAAACTGAATATATTTATATATGTGTATATATTTGTGTTATATGTATAGTGTGTCTGTTAGTTTTCTTATTCTTTTGTATCTACACTTTAGAAAGTAAAATGAAGGATTTTATTATATTAATAATTACCAACAACAAAGTGATATATATACATAACGTATTATTAACAAAATGTTATATTTTCATATGTTGAAATTTACCAACCGAATCCAAAACAGTATTTGTAAAATATTAAAACTAGTAATCAAGCAATAACTATCAATATTATATTAGCCTCATTAATCGAAAGACTAGTTGGGCTTGATCCTGGGTCTTGGGTTTTTGTTTTTTAATATTAAATGAGCCAATAAATTTTGAATTCGAATTCCAACAGTTCTTAGTTCTAAAAAAACAAAAAGAAAAACAGTTCTTTAATAACCGTGTGACATGATTCAGGAGGATGCGCCATTTTCCAAAATTTTGCTTTCTTTTGACTTCAGGTTCTGTTAGAAAAAAGTATAGTATATATGCTCTCCGGCCGTTGGTCTGCAACTAAAATGTAATGAAATTTTTAAAAAGTGTATGGGTCCATGAACATGTATGTAACTCGTGGGTCGTGAGTCTCGTGACCTCGTTAACACTCGTACTTATTATTTACACTTACTTTTTAAATAAATAAGGGATTTATCATACAAAGATGATTTACATACATAAGATATTTATTATTTGGAGAATGTTCAGGTCGAAGTAGGCTAGGTCGAAGGATAACTTCAGTATAATATTAATAATCGTATACAGATATATTACAGGTACACTTTACAGTCCACCGTACGAGACTACGAGGTCAAAAGAACTATTATTGGCAGTCTGATATGGAATGTAACGTACGTATGTTATTATCCATAACAAAAGAAAAAAAAGACGATATTGCTATTGTATTTGTTCATGCTTCGGAAAGGTCGCTCATGCTGACGGCAAACAAAATCATACTTCCTCCGCTTTTTTATAAGATGTATAAGAGACTTTTCGTTATTTTTAATTATTTTAAAAGAAATACAGTATAACGCAAAAGTTTCCTTTTGATATAATGTAACCACATTTTTAGTTGAGATAATTTTTGTTAGTTAGTAAAGAGATGTTTATTTAAAGAAAATAAAAGTTATGGAATAGTATATAACTTTCTGATGTTTGTACGTTTAAGTAAAATATCCTATATCGTTGAGCATAATAAGAAAGAGAAAATTGGTTCCCATGCCATAAATCGATCGAAGCTCTAATTAGAGCTATGCCACTGATACAACATTAATAATTTCATACCGAAATTAACCTTACCAAAGCATTGTTAAATGATGGGTAGCTCTATCAGTTCAGTCAGCGCATGTCAGTGTGTCAGTCTACTTACCATAGCCCTTCCTTCTTACCCCATTCTAGACATTTCTCTCGTCTCTTACTCTAAGAGCATCCTTAATGGGATAAGTGGGAGGATATAGCTTAGGTGTGAAAAATTAATAAAATAATATAAGAGGTGAAGTTTAGTAATAATTAGTAGTGGGATAAGTGGGAGGATATAGAACTTGTATCTTAATAATTATATAATATAATAATGTTAAAACATATAATAATTTTAAAACATTAAAAATAACTTTTAAATTGAAAACATAAAAAGTAATACTAAATTTTATTTGAAAATAAAAAGATACCCAAAATACAATTCCAAATTATTATGAAAAAAATGAAAGATAGAAATGAAAAAAGAAACAAACATATTAATTAAAGCACACAAACACTTTATTTAATGAATACAAAGTTTAAAAACCTTATTAATTATTTGGAAGTTATCCAAATTTAGTCCATATATTCTCAATCAAATCTTCTTTTAATTGGTGGTGTGCTTGTCTATCACGAATACGAGTATGCCCATCACCTAGACCGCCGAGATTTGTAGCATTATCGGTGAACACGAAAAAGCGGGGAGGTTTCGGTTCTTTCAATTCTTCTTCGTCCACGAGACTGTATGAATGTCGTTCATTTTCGACAATCATATTATGGAGTATGAGACATGCTCTCATAATATATGCTAGTTTGCCTTTGTCCCATAAAAGACATGGATTTTTAATCATGGCGAATCTAGCTTCTTGAGGACTCAAAAGCACGCCAACATCTTTTCGCACCTTCTTGACGTTGTGCAAACAAAGCATGTTTCGGTGTTGCGTCGGGATGGATTTAATAAATGTCGCCCATTCGGGTAAATACCATCCGTCAGGTAGTAAGCCAAATTATACTCCCTTCCGTTGACATAGTAGGTCACTTCGGGAGCTCGACCGTGAATAATATCATTAAATACGGGTGATTCATCAAGAACATTTAAATCGTTACAAGTACCTGGTGCTCCAAAAAATGCGTGCCATATCCAGAGATCAGCAGAAGCTACCGCCTCCAAAACAATTGTTGGTTTGTCGGTTCCTCGTGAATACATTCCTTTCCAGCGGTTGGGCAATTCTTCCACCCCAATGCATACGATCGATGCTTCCAACCATCCCCGAAAACCTCGTTGTTCTCCAAATTGTAGTAGCCTTCAAGATCCTCGGTGTGGGGCGTCTTAGGTATTCATCACCAAACAAGTCAACAATTCCGACGACAAAATGTTCCAAACATTTTCGAGCTGTCGTTTCACCAAGACGTATATATTCGTCAACACCATCCATCGCACCCCCATATGCTAATAGTCGAATTGCTGCAGTACATTGTTGCAGGGGTGATAAACCATTTCGGAAGGTTGCATCTTTTTTTGGTTTAAAATATGGAACTTCTGCAGAGAGACGATTCACTATACGCATGAACAAGTCCCTGTTCATTCGAAACCGTCTGCGAAATAACCTCTCCCGGTAAATCGGATTTTCACTGAAATAATCGTTCCACAAACGTTGGTGCCCTTCTTCCCGAAATCTATCGGTATATGTACGTTTCTTTCTTTCGACCGGAATATCCTCTTCTGTAACATCATATTGATTTTCAAATTGGTCTTCATAAAATTGATCAAAACTATCAACATCTGTAGAGTCATGATGATAGTGAAAATGGTTGGAAGAACCCGCCATAAAAGAGATGTATTAAGAAACTTATAAAAATAAAAATAAAAATTACGAGAGAATAAAGAAGGGAATGGATGTGGTTCGTTTTGTTATGCAAATGGGTTGCATATATATAGGAAGACGTGAAGTGTCGTGTGAATACAAGATATCTCCCGTGAATGTTTGATATTTTAGTACCAAAGACAACCCGTGAACCATGTCCAAAAGAATACAAAACATAAAAGTCTTTGGTCCAACAATACAAGAACCCGTGAACTTGATCAAATCCAAAGCAAAGTACACATACCATTAAAAAGCATAGAACTACAA
Source organism: Brassica carinata (assembly GCA_016771965.1). NCBI lineage: Eukaryota > Viridiplantae > Streptophyta > Magnoliopsida > Brassicales > Brassicaceae > Brassica > Brassica carinata. The sequence goes on along the minus strand of CM028688.1, from coordinate 28,107,957 downwards.
AACAAGTTTCAGCCTAGTCATTACAAATTCATAAAACTACAATAAAAGTCTTGTGAATATGCATCTCTCCATCATCAACATTCTCACAGGTGAAGAACCTGCAAAACCTATTAAAATAGAAGCAACAATACCAATTAAAAGAGAACTTGTTTGATAGCTTCATAAGTCAAACATAGTTAAAACAGGAAATACATAGTTAAAACAGGAAATAGTTTGAGAAATAAACTTCAGAGCTACATATCACAAAAAACTTGTGAGCTAGTTAGAATAATTCAGCCATTAGCTTCTTCTTAAGATTTTTTTCATCTTCATCAAGTGGTTGTGTCTTGGCAATTAGACTGTCAAGAATGGACATCTTTTGGAGTTCTTTTTTAGCCTCATTATCCTTTTGTTTGTTCTCCCAGATGTCTGGATACTCTGCTGATTGTGCGACCTTGTCTTTACCTTTGTACCTTTTGGCTTTCATTGCCTTTATACCAGGAGGCCTCTCTCTTCTTCACCAACAACAGATCCTACAGATGGTGCAGTATCGAACCTTTTCTCTTCTTGCTTGATGTGTTACTAGTAGGGTTCATCAATGCAAGGCTGCACCATTTCGTTCATTTTTCAACACATTCCATGCATGGTTTAGGTAAACTTCTTCTTGTAAAGATTGTTGTAGAGTTGAAGAGCATTGTTCATGATGTCAACATCATTCATTCCACTAGATTTTTCATACTGAGCACTTGCATACGCTCCACGTAAATGGCTCACCTCCTGCTGATTCTTCCCCACCTTTGCTTGCAATTGTCAACAGTTCTTCCTTCAGCCCCATTCAGGACATGATCACTTGATGCATAGTAGTCTGCAATCCTTTGCGAAGGTCCCGACCTTTGGTCATTTCAACAATGACATCCTTCGATGTGTTTAACCAACCGTGACTAGGACTAGGTCATCTGCTGCTCCATTGCCTTCTCTCTACGGTCAAGTGTTGTGTCCGAGATTCAGGTGTAGCTTGAAATTGAGTTGGAGTTTGAGATTGAGTTGGAGCTTGAGATTGAGTTGGAGCTTGAGATTGAGGTGGATTCAGATTCGTGATGACCCAAAGTTTAAATTCGAGAAAAGCCGTAAGGGAAGGTAAGAAGGCTAAAGTAAGAGGGAGCTTGACTGTTAGGATTATTAGGTGAATCCATATCAAGAAGAAGGAAAGAAGAGATAATTAAAAGATAGGTGATAGAAGGAAGATTGGCTCGGTTAAATAGATGAATGTTACACTGGTAATAAGTAATAAGCTAACCATTACCTACCTAAGTCAAATCAAAATTAAAGACACTTAACACCAATTTGGAAGAAATCAAGTATTATTAGCTATATGTCTACTAGAAAAGTTGTTTGTTACCATTAACTAGTGCAATAAATTGTAAGAGGAAGTGGTTAACTTTCATTTCACAAAAATATAACAAGTAGTAATGGTTAAATCCTCACCACTATGTGTCCTACTCTACTATAACTCTATCTCACTATCTAAACACTAAAACCAATCAATTATCTGACCAATTAACACGCACATTTCAGAAACCATAATACACTACTCTACATTTTGGACAACCAATCAATTCAGGAAACAAAACAGGTCAGACTTACCTGTTACTTATGATTCAAGGGTGGTTTCTTGTTGCTTATCCGGTAGAACTCTCAGCCTGCTTAACCTCACCTACAATCCTCATAAACAAAGCAAAACAGAAATTTAATGTTCTTCAAAGTAAGGTTGATTTTCACATAGACCAACGCTTAGTTTATATCAGTTTATATCAGGAATCAAAAGAGCAAAGCCATAAGACAAATTTTCCCAATTACAGTGACTCAAGAAAGACATCTACAACTTAATAAATTTTCTGTTTGAAATCAATTTGCAGTCGACACAGTGACAAGAATACCTTTAATCTACTCCAAAATCAATTGCATGACCATTCATTCCATACCAAAGACCATCACCAAATCCTCAATTTTCACAATCAGTCTCTGTTTTCTAACCTAGCTCACAAATCTGATCAAAAACCAACCAAACCCATTTTCTAAATTGACTTAATATCATAATTTCTGATAGTAAACCCAAACCTTATGAACCTACATCGACTTCCAAATAGACATACCTTCTTTTTAGATAGCCGGAAGCAAAGACTGAGAGAACAATATGGGATTTGAGAGACCGAGGAGAGGATGAGAGAACGACCGTGAGGATTTCGATTGGCCAAGGTTCACGGAGATATGAATCGGCGAAGAGAATTTCGCCAAGCAGAAGATGGAAAATGAAAGGTTTCAACCAAATACAAAGCTGATAACAGTTACGCCATCGACCAGAGATCGATTTTGCCAGAAATCAGACAGAAATCAGATTTCGAGATGGTTTGGTCTCTGTCGTCGCGAGAGAGATATCGGGACAAACACTAGTTCTCGTTTTCTATTTTTCCAACAAATGAAAATATTATTTCATTTTCCAAAATAGTAACCAATGAAATTGTGCCACGTCACCCCAATATCCTGGCCAAAACGCTTCTTGCGGAATAATCGACATACACATCTCTGATCACTATTTCAATTTTTTCATTTTATTATAATGCTCTAAGATGTGTTGAAATACACCTATAAAGATGCTCTAAGCTCTAGCTCTCGCTCCTTAATATCTCATAAAAAATCATTGACTAATCGTCTATGTTTTCTTCTTAGCTTTTTTTTTTTATTATGACTTTTTCAATTATGAAGATCTTTATAATCAGAAAAATGGATGAGGATGTCATCTCAGGTTTGTTTGAAATACTTATCTCTTTTTTTTTCATCTAACATGCACCGTGAAATGATTTTACTAAGTTGGATTCAAACTTGATTTTACTGTTTACTGAATTTATTTTTGTGTTTAATTTCGTTTTAAAGCTTTAATAGTTGATGATATATCTTTTTGAGTTTTTGACATTTAGTTCTTTGCATATCAAAATCATATGAAAATTAATTTTATGTATTTGATTTTCCTACTTAAAGCTTTTATATTGGATGATTATATTTTTTGATTGATGGCCATTTAGTTCTCTGTTTAATTACATCAAAATCATATAAAAATGTTTGGCGGCGTAGTTGAAAATTGCGCTGGATCTAGAAACATATTTGTTGATGAAGTCTCTTCCTTAGATTGGGAAGCTGTTGCTAAAGAACGAAGCTGAAACTAGAGAGGAAACGATCGACTTCGTGATGTTTTTTATGTGGATTACATTTGTGTTATCAGACATTAAACTTGTTACCCAATCTTATTAATGTTTTAGTGAATCTTCAGTTTTATGTCGCCATTTTAGATAAGTGCTTTGTTGGCTATTACTTTTTGATTGTTTCTAATTAGTAATATGTGGTAAAGTGTTACAAACTATGTGTCGTTAGTAGATATATGATTGGTTAGATGATACATGGCATGTTAGGTGCTACATTTGGCTTGGTACTTGATTAATTAGCAGATACATTATTTGTTATCGGATATATGTTTTTCCGTAGTGGATACATTATTTATCTATCATGTATGTTATTGATTCTTTTAATAATCTACACATAATTATGTTAGCTGATACATGTTTTGTTAGTTGATGCATAGTTTGTTAGCTGATAAATGGACTAATACATTATTTGTGAGTTCAGTATCTTGTTTGATAAATGGTTTGTTATATGATAACACAATTTATTATCTGATACATGTTTTGTTATCTGATGATTTTTAACAGCTAATAATTTACAATATCTGCTAACTAAAAAATACTAACTAACACATATGTTTTCAAAAGCGGATTCTTCTTGAACTTCTGATACACCACTACATGAAATATGGATTTTCACTGAATTTTTTGAATCTTTGACGGAATCTTTGTAAAAATCATCATAGTTTCTTTAGATCTTAGTAAAAAGCATTGACAATCAAGTTTAAAATCAGAGTTTTTTTCTTCTAAAAGTTTGATTGAGAAATAAAAGAGATAAAGATGAATACAAAATTTCGACAAAGATAAAAAAAATTAAAAGACTATAAAATTGACTCAAAAACCAGAAAAAACGTATTATGTAAATTATTCAATGATAAGAAGAGAAGATGGAGTAATTTTAGGGAGAACGAAAAAAAGGAAGAAGAAAGTGAGTTGCACAAAAAACAATAGTGGGGTGAGAAGAAAGAGAGTGCATGAGACGAGTGGAGGAGAAGAGTTGTAGCTGCTTACCTACCTAACACACTTACAATATGGTATTTGTAGGTGGATCTTTTGAAGTCAGACATACCTGACACAAACGCAGCACATCCTGTCTACCGGAAGGGTAAATATGTAAGTATTGCAACTCAATTGTAGAGCTTAGACCTTTATTGTCACATTATGGGTAAGTCTCTAATTTAGGCCTCCACTAAGGGTAATCCCCTAATAAGATGTATAAGAGATTTTTTGTTATTTTTAATTATTTTAAAAGAAATACAGTATAACGCAAAATTTTCCATTTGATATAATGTAACCACATGTTTAGTTGAGATGATTTTTGTTAGTTATTAAAGAGACATTTATTTATAGAAAATAAAAGTTATGGAATAGTATAACTTTCTGATGTTCGTACGTTTAAGTAAAACATCCTATATCGTTGAGCATAATAAGAAATAACAAATTTATTTACGTTTCTAAAGAAAATTAATGTTCATTAGGTCATGGAAGATGGAACTCCGCCACTGGACATATATGATATCTACATCGAATCTAATGCACAATTCTAAAATATAACATTGGATTATAAGGAGATAATTGGCCTGTATGCCCACAAGAAACCCCTTAATTAGACGACTACCCATGAAGTGATCGAAGTATTTTAGATGACGATTTTAACCTTACTCCCACCACTTTATCTTAGCTGTGTCATGTGGGCTGTGTCAGTAAGTTTATCAGTCCTCTGTGGCTCAATTCTTTTTTTTTTCTTTTTTTTTATTAGTTCTCTCTCATCTTCTTTCCTAACTATTCTCATTCACTTATGCTCTTCTTTCTTCTCCTCTCATTTACGAACAATAATCTATGTCTCTTCTTACCAAAAGATTCAAATTAAGTTTTATTGTTTCCATTGATTTTTTTCTGTATTTTTATTAGTCTCCTTAAAACTTTTTTCTTTTATCTTCTTGGGTTTGGTCTTTTAGATTCGTGTGTGCAAGTCACATAAACTCATGACTATGCTTCTACTATTAGTAAATTCCTTTTATATTAAAAGAAAAACAAAGGAGTTTCAAGCTTATGATTATACTTCTACTACTGGTAAGTTTTCTTTTCTTACTTCTTATTTTTTGCTTGAGTGTGTTCTTTTGGTCATGAGTAAATATTAATTTATAGTGATTATGTTATAAGTTTGATGTTATTTTTTACTTTGATTGTCTAAACTTGAAATTGGTCCAAGATTTTATATCTGGTATATTGTTTTATCGTTTGTTACCTAGCAAATGATTTGTTACCTGCTATATATTTTGCTAGCTGTTTCAAAATATTTTGTCAATTTGTGTACATGATAGGTTTGACAGCTTGTACATTGCTTATACTTGGCCTGTAGCTGTCAAATGGTTTCATACATGGTTTGTGAGTTAAAACATTGTTTGATACCCAAGAATTGATAAATGTTTTTATATCTGATACAAGATTTGTGCATGCGGTTTATGTTTTTAATGATTTAATATCTGATATATGATTTGTTATGCGGTATATGTTTTGTTAGGTGACACGCAGTTTGATATCAATGAATGAGTAAAGGAGAAGATTCAAAAAATTTAAAGATGGTGGCAATGACAGAGAAAAAAAAAGAAGGAAAATGAATTGAAAAAAGAGTAAAGAGAATGTAAGAGTGTAAGCGAAAAAAAGTGCATCAATGTGTATTACTATTTTAATATTCTACATGTTTTGGTATATTGTTGTATCAAATATTTTCTCAAAGACCATATACTATAAACAATATATTGATTAACAAACTATCTATCAAACAATGTGTCAGTTAACAGAACATGTATCAGCTAACAAATTATATATATAGATCAAATAAGGTTATTCATAAGTGTAGTTTCTAACAAATAAGTTAACCACTAATAATTAATTTAACATTAATATTTAAATTTAGAACGAATTGTAGATTTTAGAGATGTTGAGATCTTGCAATCATTCATAATCCCTACTGTCAATCCTATCAACTAAAAAATTATACTATTAATAAAATAGTTTTACATTATATATTTTTGAATATTATTATTTGATAATAATATTTTTAGCACTTAAAAACCGAGTAAAAGTGTGGACCAGAAGTGAAGTAGGTGCAGGCAATATTCTAATCATAATAATATATTTAGCAGTTAACAAACCGTGTTTTGTAACTTGTAACTATATACTCTTTCAGACGTACTAATACTTGCATCTTATAATTAAAATATTATTTCTAATGTCTTGGTAACAGATAATCAGTTCTTTCAACAACAATGTTTGATTTAATTTTGCACTTATATAAAGTACTTCCAGACAACGTGTTACTAAATCAGATGTGTTGTTTGTAATTCCTGATTGTTAACAATTAATTGAATCCGATAATCAACATCTTATCAACTAACGTTATTGATAATAGATAAACTCACACTTTTTTTGTCTTCTCTGTAACTCACTCGTAGTATTTTTTTTTATGATACATATTATATGCATATCTACAAATCTTAACCTCACTTATATACACATAGTTTTTTTAATTTCTTCTTTTTATTAATTGACCTTGCATCACATAATAAATGGATGAGAATGTTGTAGGTCCTACTTTATTATTAACAATAATCAACAAAATTATGAATGTAAGTGAAAAAAGGTCTCAAAAAAGAATAAAGGAAGAAAAAAACACAAAAGAATCTGCATGTTTGCCTTTGTGTAAAACAAAAAAAGAAGCTATAAGGAAAACGAAAAGAAAGAGGTAGATGAAAATGAGTGAGGTTGGAAGAAAGAGAATGTCAGATGAGGGAATATATTGCAGGGAGAGTGTCAGGAGCATAACAGAAGAAAGAAAATGTAAGAGGGGTAAAGTTGTCAAGTACAAAGCTCAATTGTAATGAAATTTGCCTTCGTGTCAATCGATGGACAATCCCCTAATATGGATCTCATTTTTGGGTAATTCACTAAATCTCCTTAGAATATATATACATTCTCAAGCTAGCCTATCGACCCAAATTTATTCAACGTTGACAAAAAATACATAAAATCAGCAGTTCTCGTTTGCTGGAGTCTAAACTTGTGTGCAGTGCCGTGTCTGACCCTAAGCATATCAAGCATGTGCTTCTAGTTCAAATTGAAATTATATATTTAAAGGGCCAATTTTTTATGTGAAATTCTCAATAGAATATATGGTTATGTGTTCACCTAGTGTGATTAGAGGCTGTGAGTTCAATACTTCTATTATTATCCTTTTATTTCATAAGTTTATAGAATGGGCCAAAAAAAATTTTTTTGCGTAAAGGCCAAGAATTCTCAGGCACGGCGCTGCTTGTGCAGCTAATGTATATACTTATTCTTGAGAAATACTTAGCTTCATCCCCTAGGGTGAATCTTTAAATTCACATCATCCTCTTATGACCAATCAATCTGCCATATAGACAATTAAATAAAAAAATATATTTTTTTAAATAGCTGAAATAAAAAGACAACGTCAACTTTAACGATGCTAACACCGTCAACTAAACCCTAAACCCTAAATTATGAATCTAAATTTAAATCATATACCATAAATCCCAACTCTAAATCTAAACCCAAACACTATACCCTAAATCAAAACCCTAAATCTAAACTTAAACTCTATTACGTAAATCCAAACCAATCCAAATCCTAAATCTAAACCCAAACCCTAGACCCTAAAAACAAAACCCTAAATCCTAAACTCAAACTCTAGACCCTAAACGCAAACCCTTGGATTTAGGGTCTAGAGTTTGGGTTTAAGATTTAGGGTTTGGGTTTAGGTCTAAGGTTTGGGTTTAGGGTCTATGATTTGGGTTTAGGGTCTAGGGTTTGTGTTTAGATTTAGGGTATAGGGTTTAGGTTTAGATTTAGAGTTTGGATTTAGGTATAGAGTTTGGGTTTAGATTTAGCGTTTAGATTCATGATTTAGGGTTTCAATTTAGAGCGTAGGATTTGGGTTTAGATTTAGCGTTTAGATTCATGATTTTGGGTTTAGTTGGTGGCATTAAAGTTGTTAAAATTGATATTATTTTTTGTTTTAGCTATTTTACTTTTTTCTAAAAAATAATTTTTTTAATTTAATAATCTACGTGGTGGTTCATTGGTTACAAGAAAGTGAGGTGAATTTAAAGGTACACCTAATGAGTAAACCTAAGTATTTCTCCTTATTCTTTATTAGAAAAACTATCGTTAAATAAAAGACATTTCCAAAAATGGAAAGTAGTATTGTAGACATATCCTCTATATATTAATACTGGAGCATTACAACATGTTTTTGTAGCCACGTGTCATCACCATAATCATTATTAGAGACCTTAGAAAAATACTTTGGTCCATGTAAATATATATTATGATTTTTATTAAACTAATTATCACATTGATTAGTAGTCTTAAATTCTTTCCTTAAATAAAATCTACGGAATTACCTAATATGATTAACGTATATAGGACAATTAATGATTATAAATCATACATATTTGATTACAATTTTTGTATCATCTCTTTTAATTGATTAATTTTATATTATTAAAAAGAAATTAAACAATCACATTAAGCATATAATAAAAAAAATTAGATTTTTTCTTATATGTTATATTTTGAAATTCTTAAAACGATTATAAATTACTAAAAAAGGTAAAAATCCCACATTGAAAATTTTGTGATCAATGGTTTATTTTTTCCAAACAAGATACAAATAATCATAAATCGTATGAATATAAAATCACATTAATTGATATTCATTATATATATATATATCATTTAAATTAAATTATCTAATATAGAATATATATATGTTAATTTAAAAATTTGCATTGAAAATTATTGAGATCTTAATATTATATATGTATATTAATATTAGGCCTGAGGCTTATTATCCGGGGCACCCGGATCCGAATCCGGATAGTAAAATCAAGGATCCGTCAAAACCGAATCCAGATCCGGATATCTTAATTTTTAGGTCTGGATATTTGGATCGGACTTTTAAAATATATTAAATTTTTAAATTTTATTAAACTAATTATCACATTGATTAGTAGTCTTAAATTCTTTCCTTAAATAAAATCTACGGAATTACCTAATATGATTAACGATATAGGACAATTAATGATTATAAATCATACATATTTGATTACAATTTTGTATCATCTCTTTTAATTGATTAATTTTATATTATTAAAAGAAATTAAACAATCACATTAAGCATATAATAAAAAAATTAGATTTTTTCTTATATGTTATATTTTGAAATTCTTAAAACGATTATAAATTACTAAAAAAGGTAAAAATCCCACATTGAAAATTTTGTGATCAATGGTTTATTTTTTCCAAACAAGATACAAATAATCATAAATCGTATGAATATAAAATCACATTAATTGATATTCATTATATATATATATATCATTTAAATTAAATTATCTAATATAGAATATATATATGTTAATTTAAAAATTTGCATTGAAAATTATTGAGATCTTAATATTATATATGTATATTAATATTAGGCCTGAGGCTTATTATCCGGGGCACCCGGATCCGAATCCGGATAGTAAAATCAAGGATCCGTCAAAACCGAATCCAGATCCGGATATCTTAATTTTTAGGTCTGGATATTTGGATCCGGACTTTTAAAATATATTAAATTTTTAAATTTTATTAATAATTATATTTGATATTTTAAAATTTATTCATAAAATTAGTTTTCTAATACTATATTTTAATTTTTTAATTTTATATTCATATTTATATTTATAAATCTTGTATAAATATTTAATTTATGTATTATTTTCGAATTTTAATATTTATAAAATATTATTTTTATTTTATTAATTTTTTTACGAATCCGAATCTGGATCCGGATATCCGCTGATAATATGATAATTAAACGGATATCCGGAATCCGGATATCCGGAAGCCCCGAATCCGGATCCGGATACTAAATCCACGGATCCGTCGAATCCGAATCCGGATATCCCAAATTTCTCGGATATCCGGATCCGTCCCACCCCTAATTAATATAAGTTAAATTAAACTATGTACAACATAAAAATACATAAACATGTTAACCCTCTTTTATTTCGTAACCTTATCCCTCTTTTTCTTCGTCAAAACACCGACATAGAATAATATCGATTGATCATTTGAAATGGGCCTAGAACCATTTTTAATGATTAACTAAATGGGCTAAGTACATAGAAGAATAGAAGAGTGTATTTTAGTTTAAAAATTGTTGCATTACCAAAACCAATATGAACCATCATCACTTTCATTTAAAATTTTGTTAACAATCAAAAATATAGGCTTGGACAAAAATCCAAAAAAAACAAACCAATTATAATCTGAAAAAATATTACAGAACTTTAACCAAAATTGGTTAGATATCCGAACGGGTTCAAAATTTTGTTATCTAGGGAACCAGAACGGAACCCGTTCCAAAACAAAATATTTCGGGTATCCAAATATATTTAAACCAAATATATATATTTTAAATATATTAATTATTTTAAATTTAATATTTAAAAGAATATACAAAATATATAAAATATTTTTAAGTTGTCCAAAATACTTGGAAATATATACAAATAGTTAAAAAATACATGTTTAAAATAGTTAAACGATACTCAAAATACCAATACTTAAAATATCTATTGATTTTTTATCCAAATATTTAAGCTATGTTAAGTTTAAGTATTTTACCTTACATTATATATATTTATATGTTATATATAATTTTATTTTTAGATTTAAAGAAATTTAGAATCTATATGAATTTTATTTTATTTTTACAAAATTAAATATGTTATCCGAATCCAAACCCAAACGAATCCGTAGATCCAAACCGGATTGAACCCACCAAAATCGGAACATAACCAAACCAAACCGAACCAAACAAATGGTACTCAAATGTCCACCCCTAATCAAATGTAAAAAATAGTTCTTTATAACAAAATATGTACTTTTTATTATATTTAAATATAATATATTTTTAAATTTTCACTACACGCAGGACGCAAATTATCATTTAGTTTGTATTAATTCACATGCAATATTGGATAATATAAACATACACACGTACGTATTAAAGAAAATGCGCGTGCTTATACTTATGTACAAACTTATATAATAGCTCTTTTTACACCTTATTGACTACTCAGGTGTGAAGAGTTTCATATGCATGGCCCTTTTTCTGTCGTCAACCGTTTGTACGTTTCTTACGTTTGTTGAAATTATCAAACAATGAATATTTTTTAAAAACACCCTACCGTCCATACCTATAGCCCTGTTCGTTTCGTCACTGCTGCGTCCAACGGTAGCGTTAATAATTAAGCATTTCATCACGGCAATATACAACGGTAGCGTTAATAATTAAGCCTTTCATCACAGCAATATACAACGCCGGTGAAGCACCATCGACTTGTTTTCCAGTCGCTACGACAGCTAACAACAAACAAAACGGACGCGGAAAATCTCAGTGTCACTGACGTCTAGTTTTTTATATCTCCAACATTCAATCGGCGTTGTTTTAACTTTCAATTTTTTTTTCTTTGTTTCCTTTTCTGTACTTTTTGAACACTGCCGCTGGAAGTAGTGGTTATGAAACGAACAAGGCTTATGTCAGTTTATACGATCCATGGGTTTCATTCAGTACGTTGGCTTATATGTTTCTTTTTATAAATTAAAAATTATTTATTAATCCTACAATTACCATATAATATTTATCCATGCTTTAGTTCTTTGACTTCACTTCACCGTATCTCTAGGGATGTCAAATGGCTTAAAGACCATGGCTTAACCAAGACCAAATCCAAATGGTCTCACCACATTAGACAAAAAAATTAAATTATCCAATTGGATTCAAACTCATTAACTCTAAATTAGATGCGCTAAACCATTTGGAATGAACGTCCAATAAACCTAAAAATATAGTGTTTTCTAAGTTGAGAAAAAATTAAAAAATTAAAACATGTTTTTCCGCCAAATTTGCAAAATCACGTTTTCGATTAAAACCGTAAAGTCATGTTTTCCCGTCAAAACTGTAAAATCATGTTTTCTGCTAAAACCGCAAAATCATGTTCTCCCGCCAAATTTCCAAAATGACATTTTTCTGCCAAATTTGCAAAATCGTGTTTTCCCGCTAAAACCGCAATCACATTTTCTCGCCAAAACCGCAAAATCATGTTTTCCCGCCAAAACCGTAAAATCATGTTAAAATCATGTTTTCCCGCCAAAACCGTAAAATCATGTTTTCCCGCCAAAATCGCAAAATCATGTTTTTCCGCTAAAACCGTACAATCATGTTTTCCCGGCAAGACCACAAAATCATGTTTTCCCTCCAAATTTGCAAAATCACGTTTTCCATCAAAACTGCTATACCATGTTTTTTCCGCCAAAACCGTAAAATTATGTTTTTCTGCCAAAACTGCAAAATAATTTTTTTCCGCCAAAATCGCAAATCGTATTTTCCTGCCAAAACTGCAAAATTATGTATGAACCTTATGTATGCTTTTGGATTCTACAAAATATAATGAAGTCATGTTAAATATGAATTTTTGTATGTTAAACTTGATTTTTAATTTGATTCCGCAGAAAATCCATTTGGAATGATGCATTTTGGGTTTAAACAATTTGGACTAGGTACAATTTGGACTTTAAAAAATAATGTCTAATAAAATTGATTTGTCCATTTGGACTTAGACAGCCCATTTGATAGGTCATTCAGCGATACGGTATCGCGTCTCATTTTTTGATAGATCACATCGTTTCACTATTTCAACAAAAACACGTTTAATTCTAAAAAAAAATTTCTAGATGTATAACCGAAAAATTAGTACAATGTACTCATAGGTTGACAAATTAATTCTTTTAAAACTTTTGACATACCATAAACCATTATACTACATTTTGTACATATATGATTGTACTTTCTATTTATATATAACATAGTAAACACTAAACGGATAATTTGATTTAGTTATTGAGAGAAAGTAGTTAAAATAAATACTAAGTTGTCTCCTGTAACAACAAGATGTTTCGTAAACGTATGCATCCATACTATGAAATCATTAACAAGTAAGTGTATCTCTATCCCAGACTCCATATTTTACTCTATTTATAGAGTAAATGAAGTGAAAGTAAATGAAGTGGAAAATGGAGTAAAGAACAAAAAAAATAAAAACATTACTCTATAAATGGAGTAATGCTTTTATTTTTTGGTCACTACTCCATTTTCCATTCTATTTACTCTAAAAATGAAATAAAATATGGGGTGGGGATGGAGATGCTCTAAAACAAAGAATTAAACCCAACAAACCAAAAAGTCCCAATAAAAAAGCGATAAACCGAACTACTTCTTGGAAACAACCTAGAAGAAGCCTCTGATGAACATTATTCGCTATTATCTTAATCAATATAAATATATCCGTTTGAAAACTGATCTATTAAGATGCTACATTCTTCTCTCTTTTTCTAACAATATACACAGTACATATGACAAACAAAAATGTGATTTGTAATAATATCATTCTGAGTTGTTGTCGTTTTGTCTTAAAATTAAAGATAATTGGTGCATCAGAAGTTCAATGACTAAGGTATAGGGTTATTCGCAATAAAATTTCGGAGATTCACAAGAAAACTGACATATGTACATTGATAAAATGTTTTTTTTTTTATTGAATTGCATATAAAAATGTTATAAAATGATGAAATACAGACTTTAAAACATCAATAACGATAGAAAATGATACTGAAAAGTATATTTGTGGACGGTGGGGTTTAGAGAAACTCAAGACTCCAAAAATGGTAGAAAAGTCTCGGGGAGACTCTAACCAAGATCGGCAACTATAGCAGTGCTAAGACAATTAAAGCAATACTAACTAAGCTTTTTCCTCGAACACCACATTACTACTCTAACCAACAGAGAATTCGAAACCACAACACAAACCCCAAGATGAAGAACCACTGCCACAAAAGAGCCAAAAACAGCCAAAAACAGCCAACCAAAGAAGAGAGAGTTTGGCTGTTAATAAAGTTATATATAATATTCAATTGATTTTGTCAGTATAGAAGTATATAAGGAGGAAAAATTTAGATACCCCAAAAAGTTGTATGATAAAATATTATACAAAGAAAAAATCTATAATTAAATGGTGATATCATGGTGATACGAAGAGAACTTAAGATAAAGTGTAAAATCATCAGTCCTACGTTCGGTTCAATTCCTATCAGAAACTAAGTTGTCATACACTTAGCCGTGCCACATGAAACCATGTTTTGGTCTTATCTAGAACATCCCAAACTGGGCTATTCGTCCATATCAATCTCCTAAGAGATTATTTGGATCTCTGTCTATACGCACACAATAATAAAAAAATAAAATAAAATAACATTTACTAAAAATTAAAATAACTAACTACTTCAATCCCTGAACTTTACTTTATTCTTATCTTTTAAATAATAAACTCTAAATAATAAATCCTAAATCTAAATATAAAAGAAAACAATGTTATGTGAAATTTTTTCAGTATATGACATGGTAATCTAGCATAAGCTCTTAAGTGAAACTTGGTATATGCTTTTGGATAAAAGTTTGTTTGAACAAGAAATAGGAGTTAATTACCCTTTTAGTTATTTTTTGCTGAATAGGAAGTTTTGGAAATCTTTTATCAATTTTTTTCAAGTTATTCTTGGGTTTACCCCCTATGGTGAACCTCTAGGTTCACCAACCAATAGAATTGTGTTATTTCAAATTTGATATCTTTTAAAAAAAGAAACAAAATCTTGTTAAATTATATTATGTTTTTAAAAATAAAAATACAAAATAAATAAATAATAATAATCATTAATAAAAACGAAAATAATTCTTTAAAAAATATATATTTTAACACTAAACCCTAAACTCTAGTTCTAAACCCTAAACCCTTGGGTAAATCATAAACACTAAACCTTAAAATCTAATCCTAAACCCTAAACCCTTGGATAATCATAAACACTAAATTTTTAACACTAAATTTTTAACACTAAAACACTAAACCCTAAACTCTAATCCTAAACCCTAAACCGTTGGGTAAATCATAAACAGTAATCCTTAAACTCTAATCCTAAACCCTAAACCATTGGGTAAACCATAAAATAAAAAAAATAGTAATATTTACAAAAAAACAAAAAAAAAATCTTAAAAAAAACACTAAACCCTAAACCCTAATCCTAAACCCTAAACCCTTGGGTAAACCATAAACCCTTTGGATAAATATTAAACATTAAATCAAAAATTAAATATTAAACATTAAATCAAAAATAGTTTGCAATTATTACTTTATTTATTTATATTTATCTTTTTATTTTAAAAACATAATATAATGTTATTTTTTAAAAAGATTTTTTCGTTTTTTATAAATATTATTATTTTTTGTATTTTTATTTTAAAAACATAATATAACTTAACAAGATTTTGTTTACCTTTTTAAAAAATATCAAATATGAAATAACATTATCCTATTGGTTGGTGAACCTCTTGGATTCACCCATAAGTCATTTTTTTCCGTTCCCACCTAAAACAGTTGACTGCATTACTTTATTGTCAAATCGGGACTCCAACTATTATATAATCTGAATTGTAATTTGTTTTCTCAAATTATACGTATACGAGGTTGGTAACTTTTTGTGGTTGATAACTTAGGATATTATATATTTCATAATTATTTTATAATACTCAATTTTGCACTCACACACACATATGGTAACGCGTATAAACGACTGAACTAGGGAGAATGCAAGAACTACAAGACGAAATAATAGAATTGAATAACAGAAGGCCGACCACATAAAATATTCTTATTTGTTACAAAACGATCGTAATTCAAATACTTTAACCTCATTTCTCAGTCAAATACACGCCAAAACATGTCAAACTCTCTACCAGTGCGTCGTTATAAGTAAAGCTACACATACTTTTGTCTCTCTTAACACTTGCCCGAACTTCTCTCTCTCACTCTCTCTATTTTTTAGCTGTCCTTCTAACAATGGCGGCTAGATCTCTTGTCCAAAACCCTAATTTGAAACATATTCCAATTCTAAGATCAGACAAAAATCTACAACACACACTCTCTCTTCCTTATCTTGTCTCACTCCACAATTCCAACAGTCACACCTCCAAAAGACTTGTAATTTCTTCTTCTTCCTTTTCGTCAGTATTAGCACCACATATTCTAACTTCTCCGATTGCTTCTAGTCCTATATCTCATGCTCAGCCACCGTGCTCTAGTGCAGAAGCCACTGTACCATTGTCTCGGGTTTGGAGAGAGATACAAGGATGTAGCAACTGGCAAGATCTTATCGAACCTTTAAACCCTCTTCTTCAACAAGAGATCACTCGCTACGGAAACTTAGTTTCCACTTGTTACAAAGCCTTCGATCTAAACCCTAATTCTAAACGTTACTTGAGCTGCAAGTATGGCAGAAAAACCTTACTTAGAGAAACCGGAATCAACCAACCAGAAGAATACCAAGTCACGAAATACATCTACGCCACGCCGGACATAAACATCAACATCCGTCCGATCCAGAACGAGGCCAATAAAGGCGCACGTTGGGTAGGTTACGTCGCAGTTTCATCTGATGATTCAGTAAAACGTTTAGGGAGGAGAGACATCGTGGTTACGTTTCGTGGAACGGTGACTAACCCTGAATGGTTAACGAACTTCATGAGCTCTTTGGCCCCGGCTAGGTTCCATCCTCATAACCCACGGCCAGATGTGAAGGTGGAATCAGGGTTCTTGAGTTTATACACATCCGATGAGAGTGAGAGCAATTTCGGACTAGAGAGCTGTAGACAACAGCTTCTGTCGGAAATCTCGAGACTGATGAACAAGCACAAAGGAGAAGACATGAGTATAACACTCGCTGGACATAGCATGGGAAGCTCATTAGCTCATCTTCTTGCTTACGACATTGCGGAACTCGGTTTAAACAAGAAGATAGGCGAGCGAGATGTTCCCGTGACTGTGTTCTCTTTCGCCGGTCCTAGGGTTGGTAACTTGTGGTTCAAGAAACGTTGCGAGGAGCTAGGAGTGAAGGTTTTGAGGATCACTAACGTTAATGATCCAATCACGAAACTTCCTGGCGTTTTATTTAATGAGAATTTTAGGGTTTTAGGTGGTTTTTGTGAGCTTCCATGGAGTTGTTCATGTTATGCTCATGTTGGGGTCGAACTCACACTAAATTTCTTTGATGTACAAAACATGTCTTGCGTTCACGATCTCCAGACTTATATCGATCTTCTTAATTGTCGGAGAATAAGCTCGAGATCAGCCGACACCAATGAGGATCAAGACGACAGTGAAAATGTTGCCTTCAATTTTTTGAAGCGAAAAGGTGAGAAGCTGATGTTCTTGAAGGGACAACGAATGATGCATTGGAGCAACCTCGTAAATCTACTTTCTTCTGTGTCTAATCATATGTTGTATTGTAATATATTCTAGGACTAAATGTTCCGATCTTTTTTTTTTAAGATTGAACAAATAGTTATTAGTTTATCTGTAATATATATATATATAATAAGAGACTGTAGGCTGTCTTTTTTTGTTGCAATTATTTTTATGCATACAGCTACGACTTGCATTGCTTATGTTTCACAGAAACTAAAAGTCATATCAAACTTATTTCTAAGTTGCAGAAATTTCTTTAGATCACAAAAGTGTAGACGGTTTTATGTTTGTGTTTTGCATTAACGTTAATGCATACAACTGAATTGTACTTCTTCTATTGCATAAAAAATCATTTGAAGTTGTGTTTTGTTAAATCAAAAGAACGTCATCTTACATTTTTGTAGTATAGCTTTTCTATCATAATTTTTATTCTCTCATTTATCAAATAATCAATTTTAGTTTAGTCTTTTATATTTAATAAGTGGTATATCTAATAAGTATAAATCCAGATGACTAGTGTTACTCTTTGTGAAAAATGGAGCATTATTTCTCTAAATACAAAATATTGTATTCTAGTTATTTCTCTAAATACAAAATATTGTATTCTAGTTATGAGTATTGCTTCAAAGTTTCAAACAAAATGAATCAAATGTTTCTTTTGTGAATCTAACATATATATGCATTTTTACAATTTTCAGATAGTTAAAACAGTATGTATTTTAATATAAATATCTAAACAATTAATCATAAAATAAATTAGTATCCGAGAAACATTAAGAAAATCCTAGCTCAAAATTATGTTGGTTATACTTTCTTAATAAAGGTGTTTAATATCTTTAATTTTCGCTCTTTATCGTCCTTTTAACTAAATTATATGTTTCATGCAAACTAGTTCTAATTAACTAGGCGACAAAAATTGACTAAACTATATATGTTAGTTGTAATGTTTGAACGACATATATTTATTAGGTCGGTTATATCACTTTATCCTCCTTGCGACACAATTCTATGTTTTTTTTGTTTTTGCTAACTATCTATGTTTTTTTTTGTTAATTCTTAATTAAACGTTTCATGCAAATAAGAATTGATTAGCTAAACATTCTCTCTAGTTGGAATTGTGACATCTAATTTATATTTTAAAATGACTATATTATATAGTCTCCTCTTGTTCTTCCACATCCCGGTAACTTAGGTGTTAGGTCAAATTTTGACCAGCGTTAGGGAATGTTCGCCTTCAGTTTCTTATGTGAGAACATAGGTTATATAATATTTTTTATATCTTGTGTTTAAATGATTCAAAGTAGATGATTTCTAAGAAAGACATATGTGTGTGATAGCTAGTTTCCGACAGAAGTCGTTGTCAAAGTGAAAACATGAACCGAAGGTATCTATCTGGCTTTCTGCCAAAGAAAACATTTGAATCTAAAACAGCCTTGTCGTTACTGGCTTTTGATTGGTGATGGAAAATGATACTTATCGTTTAAGGGTAAATCTTAAAAAAAGCAACGGTAAAAGAAGTTTGATCAATATATATGCCAAAAGCAGTGGTGGTCCAGTCATTTACTTTGAATGATAGATGGTGCAACGTTAAAACATAAAGTAAATTATAGATCACTAATTGATTAACATGTTTTACCGATCAAAATGATAACTATACAAAGCTGGCGATTAAAAACTTTGTACCGATAGCTTTTAAGTTTTTATTTAGTGTTTTTTTTTTGTCATCATTTTTTATTTATTTAGTGTTAGGAGGAGGGTTTCGTTCTTTTTGCGAGATTATTTTGTCATTTTGGATCATCAGTTCAAGATCAATAATTCAAGATGATCCAAAAAGTGAAAAATAAAGAATTTGATGATTTAAAAAATGCAAATATTTCTTCTATTTAAACTCATATAAATACAAAGTTAAAATCAACAAAAATATATTATTAGTTTTTGTATTAAAAATATTATAGAGTTATCCTGGATGTTCAAAGCAAAAATGCCAATAAGGCTGAGAGGAAAAAGAAGACATCATCGCATCATGCTCCTAAAAGTGGAAGCACAAAGTGTTCAAATATTCTTTCAGACGAAGGTGATAGCGTGATGCAGTGTAATAAGATTGCAACGAAAAAAAAATGGTTCTCTCCTATGTATATTCATGTGTCCTTTTTATTTTGTTTTTCCTTCTGTTTTTTTTTTTGTTTTGTTTTGTTTTGTTTTTGTAGTGCACTACAAAACTATGAAATACAAATTCCACACATCGATCTGTCTATCACCAGCTCCATGTGTTGAAACGGCTTCAGATGGACTCTTGCTTCTCTCTTGAGCTTATGGAGTGGATTAGAGTACTATTACTAGGATGTGTGAATTTCATTTTTAAACTACTTACAAGATTGTTGTATTTTGGTTAAAAATTGACAATCTTAAAAACTTATGGTGATAAGAAAACATTATCTATTTCATTAAAAATTTACCAGATTATCTAAAACTATAAAAACCACTTCTAAGTTTACATTGAGTTTTAGGCTTTTATCCATCTTTCCAACGACCTAACTTTCTTCTAAACGTTCAAACACGTTTTATAATCAAATTTAAAATATTTAATAGTTTTTTTTATAGAAAACTCACTATTTTATTTTTACTATTTTTATCTAGTGGAACTATAGTTCAACAGTTGTATCTTTATAAAAATCAGATAAAACGAAACATTTTTAGTTTTTACTAGTGTCATTTTTCTACTGATTTATCTAGAAAGTCATAGAGTTGTATGCGATTTCCTCCTCTTTGTCTATCCTATGTATGACGCATAAATTCTAAAATGGGAACTTGACCATATGTTAATTTAGCATACAAAATAACATTTTTAAATTTATCATAAAATAGCATACAAAAGATAAAATACCCAATATAGCATTTACTAAATAATAAAATGATTAAACTATTATAAATCTTAAAACTTACCCAAACTTCAGTACTCTAATAAATGCAATTTCAGATTTTTTTACATTTTAAGCAAAGTATTGTTTTAAATCTATTTAAAGGTATTTCTTATTATTTATTACTAACAACTAAAAGTGTAAAAATCACATGTACATAGTCCATTTATATAATATATAAACTAAATATAAACTAATTTTTAAATATATTATTTTATATTCATATTTAATATAACTAATATTTTAATGTAAATCTAATAAAAAAAATACATAATAAAATGATTGATAAAATTGACGATTTAAAACAATATACAAAATCATTGCATATAGACTACAAAAAAATTTGTGTATAATTTTTTTTTTATGAAAAATTATTTAATATGATAAATATTAAAATATATATATAAACAATCAAAGGTGTCTATGTATATTCGATATTTTTAATTGTCTGAATTATTCGACCCACTCATATAAATATAAGTTAATCATCTTTATACTAAGGAAAATTCTCTCAATAAATATTTTTAAGTTTTGTCACTAACAAAATTCTCAGAAAAGACTAAAAGAGATTTTATTAAAGAGTCAAAAGACTCTTTTACTCTTTGTTTTATTTATATAATAAATATATATATATATATACATATTTATATATATATATTATAGTTTCGAATTATATGTTTTCAAAATCAAACTTTTTTTTCTGAATTTTGTTTTCAGTTTTTTTCAAATTTTTTTTTTTAAATTCCAAAACACATTTGAAACTATTTTTAAATTTTTATTTTTATATTTATTTTTTTTAAAAAATTTAAACCTCACCTTCAAAATTCATTATTTAACTCTAAACCCTAAGTCTAAAATTAATTAACTATAGAGATATAAATATATAATTACCTTTTAATAAAACTTTTTTAGTCATTTTCATTTTTGGAATTTTTTTTTGTAAAACTAAAGTGAAAAGAAATATGTTAGGGAATTTATCTTATACAGATGATTCACCATGCCTCTTTTTGTCTTAACAGCAGACCGTAAAACACATTTTAGATAGTCCCTTTTAGATATAGACGAAGCTCGCTCTAAGGCCTGCAGACGCACTTTAACGTGATTAGTTATGGGCTTTGTTTGGGTAAACATAACATATTTGAACTCATTTTATCTAATATATATATAGACATATCAAAATGGGTAAAAAATAGTGGATCAATCCAATCCAAACCAAACCAAACCAAACCAAACCCTTCCATGGGCTTTAATGAGTCAAGAAATTGTATATTATTGGTTAATTGGATAATAATGGTTAAACAGATTTAAAAGTGAGTTGCACTGATATGAGTTAATGAATAGCTCAAACCAAACCATTTATCTTTATTATTCTTTTAGTTTTTTCTCCGCGTGATAAAAAAGGGTCTTCTCCTTTCGGCGAAAGCTCCCAACATCGTTCTCTTCTTCGCGCGATCCACTGCGACCCTCTTGTTATTCAGCTTTGGCGGCTCGATCATCCTCTTCAGCTATGAGCCTGCATCCCTCTCGATAACCCTCTGCTGGGCTTTCTCTGATTGATCTCGATCTCATCTCCATCTGTAGTATCCGGATGTCTCTTCTCTTCATCGAAGAGTCTCAATATCATCTCCATCTGCAGTATCCGGAGGTCTCTTCTTGATCCTTATATTCGTTGGGATTTTGTTAACTTCGAATCTAAACATGATCCATGGTTTTCGTTGTGGGTTTTACTGTATTGTAGAGCTTCGTTGTGGCCTTGTGATTGCAGTAGATTCATGTTCCTTACGTAATTTTTTTTTGTTATTACACAGTAGATTACGAGCTTTGTTGGGTTTGCTGGGTTTGATTGCTGAGTTATTGCTTCTTCTTATTTTGTATGTAGGTCTTTAGATGAGCAGAGATATCAAGTAGAGCTCTTGCTGTTCCGATCTTCTTCTCTTTCTTCTTACCCTTGTGTGTTTCCCTCGTTGGTTGTTGTTTGATCCATCTCTCAGGTGATGATCCTTTTGCTTCCTGCTAATTATTAGAAGTTGTGAGATTCCCTAAGCTAGATTAGTTGATCTGTTGATGAAATCGTGTTTGATTAGCTCTGTCAATTTATAAGTTAAGTGTCTAATTACATGTTGCTTTAAGCGTCTTCAGGGTCTTAAAGTCTCGATTTTTATTCTGTGTATTTTGTCATTTTTCTGAATAACAGAGGACTAACATTATATATGTATCTAAAACTGATTTGGTCTTCCATTATTTCAGTGTTTAAAAGTAATGGAAAATGACGAAGGGTATCTTCCAAATGGTGTTGGTGGTGGACCTAATGGTGGACAATCATCAAGTGCTTCACAATATATGCTTGTAAGTTCTTCTCATTCAAAAAGAACTAGAAGATCAAATGCATGGAAGTACTTTACAATAGAAAAATATGAGAATGGCCAAGAGAGAGCGTATTGTAAGAAGTGCCCCAAAAACTATTTGTGGTTTAGAACTAGTGGAACTTCTAGCCTGAAACGTCACTCTGGGAAATGCTCACTTGGATTAGATGGTGAAAGAAAAGAGAGAAAGATTGATGATAAAGTTGCTAGGGAAAAGTTCAGTAGAGTAATTATCCGGTATAACCTTCCTTTCTGTTCAGTTGAATATGAAGAACTTAAGGATTATTTTAGTTATTTAAACTCAGATTATAAGTGCTATACTAGGAACACTGCTGCAGCTGACATAATTAAAACTTGGGAAAAGGAGAAGCAAAAATTGAAGCCCGAGTTAGCAAATATTCCTAGTAGGATATGTTTAACCTCTGACTGTTGGACTGCTTCAGTATCAGGAGATGGATATTGATATGTTGTGTTTTTGGCACATTCTAACAATGTTTTCTAGAAGTGTTTTTGAGTCTTTATCGAGTCTTTTTAGTCATTTTCGAGTCATTTCAGATCTGAAATTGCATTAGATGGGAGATGAACTAGCTGGAGCAAAAGAGGCAGAAAAGAGTGCAATCTGGTGATTTTCATGCAGAACAGTCTGATGGCTGTTCCCGATCGAGCGGAGCACCCAAGTGCCTGTTCCAATCTCAGAGATTTTTAAGGAAACCATAATTATTTCGGGATTTTCCCTAATCTCCCTATTTTCTCTCCCAACCACCTGTGGTTTTTGATATATCTCTTCTTCTTCTTTTCTATTATTTTCCACGCCAGTTTTTACACAAGAAAACATACTTGATTTCTTGGAGATTAGGGATTTGCTACTTTGTAAAGGGAGAAGGCCATCTCTCTCGATTTAGAGAAGAATCCCCTGAACCCTATTTTACTATTCTGCAATCTATTATCATGTCTTCTTCATCTCTTGTTTATGTGTTCTTTGTTGCTATGACTGAGTAGTAGATCTTGTTAGCTTAGGGTGCTAGGGTCTTAGATCATGAGCTAAACATAGATAGGTTGATATTTTAGTTGTCTTCATTCATTACAGCTCTTACTGCTTATGCTAAACTACTGATTTAGTGTATGAATCTAGGCTTAATATATTCATCAAAAGTGTTATAGCCTAGACATTGAATGAATGAGCATTGCATCCCTAGCCAGCGAAAGTAGATGTTAGGGTGTTTTGTGAACAAATCAGACTTGTACTTAATGTTTGTCATCACGTCTCAGTCCAAACGACAGTTTAGGTGCTGAGATCGATTGACAAAAGGTGAAGCTCCACGACAGTGGGCTGATCTACTTGTAGTGTTCTGTGTTCTAGACTTGCGCTTAATAAAATCTGAATAATTTTTTGGCTCATGGCTGTGAACACCCGAATAAAACACCCTAGGCTAGCTCTTTTAAAACTTTGAAAACCTTAAAAACAATTTGTTTCTTGCTTGTTATGATTCCTCAAACTAAAAACCCCCATATTGTTTTAGCTAGATATTGATCCCATAGAAGTAAAGTGTTAAGTGGTCCTCTGGATTGAACCTCAATTACTACAATTACCAATGTTAACTTGACAGTAGGAAATGTTCAGTTTTAGTGTATCAGATATATATTCTTGACTGCACATTATGTAGATGCGAAATGGGTATTGCATAGCAAGATTTTGTCATTTTGTGATTTGCTTCCTCCACACACTGGTTATGTTTTAGCTAGTCAAATTCATGAATGCTTGAAGGAGTGGGGAATTGAGATAATGCCACGGCTAACGATTGTATGCAAGAGATTTTGAAGGATAGGCTGAATTTGGATGATAATCTCTTGTGTAAAGGAGAATTCTTTCATGTGCGGTGCTGTGCTCACATCCTAAACATTATAGTACAGGATGGCTTAGATGTTAATAGTGGTGCATTGTCCAATATTCGATATACTGTGAAGTATTTTAAAGCTTCAACAGCTAGAAAGATTGCACTCTCTAATTGTATAGAAGGTGATGAAGAAGCTGTCTTCTCTTTGGATGTCCAGCATAGATGGAATTCAACTTATTTAATGCTTGAGAGCGTGCTTTAAATAGGTTCAAAGTAGATGATAAAAGTTACAAACATTGTCCCTCGAGTCAAGAGTGGAAGAGGGTTATCCACGAGATTTTGATGCCCTTTTACTGCATTACCACTCTAATGTCTGGGACAAGTTACTCTACATCTAACTTATACTTTGGGCATATTTGGAAGATTCAATGTTTGTTGTAAGTGAACAGGAGTAATGAAGATAGCATCATTAGAGATAGGATTTGTAAGATGAGAATAAAGTTTGATAAATATTGGGAGCAGTATAGTGTTATTCTAGCAATGGGGGCTGTCTTTGATCCTAGGATGAAATTTAGACTTTTGAAGCGTTGTTATGATGAGCTTGATCCCTTCACTTCGAGAGAAAAGATTAAACACTTTATGGATAAATTTTATAAGCTTTTTGAAGAGTATAGGAAAAAGTATCCTTTAACTCCGGTAGTGAGCTCTACAAGAATTGACTCTCGTGTCGCTAAAAGAGGAAGAGGGAACTTGGATGTACAAGATGTAAGTTCTGTTTGAGTTATTTAACTTATGTTCGTTGATTTGTTTAAGTTTCAAATGATCTTTGATCTCTTCTCTTTAAATGATATAGGATCTGTTCGATTTAGATGATGTTTCATTTCAGACTATATGGAAGAAGAAAAGTCAGCTTTGGATATGTACTAAGAGGATCCAACGTTAGATATGAGGAGTCATCCTAATTTGAATGTTCTGCAGTATTGGAAAGAATACAGATATCGTTTTGGCGCTCTGACATACATGGAAATGGACGTGCTTAGCATACCTATAACTACCGTGGCTTCTGAATCTTCGTTTAGTATTGGTTCTCAGGTTATAAGCAAGTATCAAAGTATATTGTTGCCTAGTAATGTTCAGGCTCATTGTGTACACATTCTTGGATACATGGTTACCTACTTGATGATGAAGGTAACACTTCTCTCCACTTGATGATGATTAGCATGATTTTTACTGTGAATTGAGATGAATCTAACAGTACAATTGTATTGCAGATAATGGCGAAGGTGAGATGGTTATTATTCGATCAAGTCCAAATGAAGTAGAAGATTCTGAAGCAGCCAAAGAACTGAGAACCTTGAACCTTGAACTGGTGAGAACTGAATCTCAAAGTATTATTTTTCTTAGCTTATAGATAGATTAGGTTTGATGGAAATGTTGTAGACTTGTAGTTTGCCACTGTTGTGTGTGTTTTATGGTGTGCTCGAGCTTGAGTCTTCCATTAAATTTGGGAAGTTTAGCTTCAACCTTAAGCTAAACTTTAGAAGCTTTTTGAAGAGTATAGGAAAAAGTATCCTTTAACTCGGTAGTGAGCTCTACAAGAATTGACTCTCGTGTCGCTAAAAGAGGAAGAGGGAACTTGGATGTACAAGATGTAAGTTCTGTTTGAGTTATTTAACTTATGTTCGTTGATTTGTTTAAGTTTCAAATGATCTTTGATCTCTTCTCTTTAAATGATATAGGATCTGTTCGATTTAGATGATGTTTCATTTCAGACTATATGGAAGAAGAAAAGTCAGCTTTGGATATGTACTAAGAGGATCCAACGTTAGATATGAGGAGTCATCCTAATTTGAATGTTCTGCAGTATTGGAAAGAATACAGATATCGTTTTGGCGCTCTGACATACATGGAAATGGACGTGCTTAGCATACCTATAACTACCGTGGCTTCTGAATCTTCGTTTAGTATTGGTTCTCAGGTTATAAGCAAGTATCAAAGTATATTGTTGCCTAGTAATGTTCAGGCTCTGTTGTGTACACATTCTTGGATACATGGTTACCTACTTGATGATGAAGGTAACACTTCTCTCCACTTGATGATGATTAGCATGATTTTTTTACTGTGAATTGAGATGAATCTAACAGTACAATTGTATTGCAGATAATGGCGAAGGTGAGATGGTTATTATTCGATCAAGTCCAAATGAAGTAGAAGATTCTGGAAGCAGCCAAAGAACTGAGAACCTTGAACCTTGAACTGGTGAGAACTGAATCTCAAAGTATTATTTTTCTTAGCTTATAGATAGATTAGGTTTGATGGAAATGTTGTAGACTTGTAGTTTGCCACTGTTGTGTGTGTTTTATGGTGTGCTCGAGCTTGAGTCTTCCATTAAATTTGGGGAAGTTTAGCTTCAACCTTAAGCTAAACTTTAGAAGCTTGAACCTTTAGCTTCTGTGACTTTATTTGTCTGAACGTTACTTGCATAATCATCGCTTTAGTTTTCAGGTCTTAGTGTATTGTGACTTGTGGAATGGTCTGTTTTATATCTGACAAGTAAGAGACTTTATTATTTTTTCAGAAATACAAATGTATCTTTCTTAGTTGTTTTAGCACAACAAGCGACCTTCTCTTTGTTAACCAACAAGATTTTTTATGGCATCTTAGTGTATTGTGAAACTTTTAGCTTCTCTTCCGTGACCCAACATGTTGATTCTCTCTGAGCTTACTTCATGTTTCAGGCACTTGTAAGGAAGAGATTGGTTCTTTCAGTATGAAGAGACTCGTAAGCTTTTAGGTTGGTGACGAAGAAGAGAGTCTTTTATAAATCTATGCTTTAGTTTTTAATTTCATGAAACTGTTGAGAATATGAAAATCTTACTGTGAAATATGCCTTTTATACATTTTTCTCCGTTGTATTAAATTTTAGGATTTGTAATTTATAAATAAGAGAACCAAAAATTTTATATGAATTATGGTATTATTGGTTAATATTGTTACTATATAATAATGAGTCAACTCATTAAAGCTACTAACTCATTAATCTAAATGAATTAGAGACTAAACCAAACCATTAGGTAAATGGTTTGGGTTGAACTATAACCAATAGAAGACTGGATTTATGTGGACATGGTTTGGTTTACCCATTTTGACATGCATGTCTATATATATATATATTCAAAAAGAAATTATAATTCAACCGAATTTCACGACACATAATAATTCAAAAACTTAATAATGATAAAAATGATTTGAAACACTTCATACGCAGTATGTCTTCCTCTCCAGCTTGTCTCTTTCACTTTCACACAAACCTCTCTCTCTCTCTCTCTCTCTCTCTCTCTCTCTCTCTCTCTCTCTCTCTCTCTCTCTCTCTCTCTCTCTCTCTCTCTCTCTCTCTCTCTCTCTCTCTCTCTCTCTCTCTCTCTCTCTCTCTCTCTCTCTCTCTCTCTCTCTCTCTCTCTCTCTCTCTCTCTCTCTCTCTCTCTCTCTCTCTCTCTCTCTCTCTCTCTCTCTCTCTCTCTCTCTCTCTCTCCAAATCAAGAAGGAAGAAGAGCAAAGAAAGATGTCGTCTGATAACGAAGGAGGAGAGGAGTATCTCTTCAAGATTGTGATAATCGGCGACTCTGCCGTCGGGAAATCGAACCTTCTCTCTCGCTACGCCCGCAACGAGTTCAACGCACATTCAAAAGCCACGATCGGCGTCGAGTTCCAGACGCAGAGCATGGAAATCGAAGGCAAGGAGGTCAGAGCTCAGATTTGGGATACTGCTGGTCAAGAACGCTTCCGTGCAGTTACCTCCGCTTATTACCGCGGTGCTGTTGGAGCGCTCGTCGTCTACGACATCAGCCGTCGCGCCACCTTCGAGAGTGTCGGACGGTGGCTCGATGAGCTCAAGAGTAAGTTTCTGTAGGTAGATTCATTCTGCTGGTTGATTTTAAATACATCTTTTATTTGATTTTATATACATCTTTTATTTGACTAATTTTCTAATTTTCAGTTAGTAGTATTAAACCAATAACAATTCATAGAAGCTAAAATCTTTTAATAGAAAATTGGGTCAAATAGAGGATTTTAATTTAACCCAACTTGTATATTTGGTCAAATAAAGGATTTCTTCACTTTCTTCTCCACATTTGGTGGATTTAGTTTCTCTAACTATGGTATGGACTATCCCTTTAGATTTAATGGTTTTATCAAGACATTTGTGTTTCTTAGCCCGCAAGTAAAGTAGCTTACCTAGAAGTCTAGAACTGATCAACCCCAGTTTACTTCTTGAATCTCTCTCTACACAGCTGAGAAGAAAAAAAAATAACAACTTACTAAAACAAGAGAAACTGGTAAAGTGTTTTTTTACCTTCTTTAAGAAAAGTTAGGGTAACATACCTAACGAGTAGTTGGCATACGGTTAAAACTTTTGGATCACCTAGTAGAAATTTAAAATGTCACAAGTTTAAGTCTAGTTGGGAGGCATATTCTCTTCAACCTAAAATTTAATTTAAATGGTATGGATCTAAGCCCTATGAAATGTATTGATTTACGGAGTTAAAACCTCGTTAACGAAAATGTAAGATAAAATAATGTACAGTCTATTTACTTTAAGTTCCTCTTGATTCTCATTAGTTAGACCTAAACTAGTCTTACATTTCCCTAAGTTTGAGTAAACAGGGTAAAGATTCACATGTTCGATTTTGATTTGAATGTTTGGTTTGGTAAAAGATTCTTGTGTGTTTTTGTTTTGGGCAGCACATTCAGATACAACGGTGGCGAGGATGCTGGTGGGAAACAAGTGCGACCTAGAAAGCATGAGAGCGGTGAGCGTGGAAGAAGGCAAAGCCCTCGCAGAAACTCAAGGATTATTCTTCATGGAAACATCAGCTCTCGATTCAACAAACGTTAAAACTGCTTTTGAGATGGTGATCCGAGACATCTACACCAATGTTAGCCGGAAACAACTCAACTCCGACACATATAAAACTCAACTGAGCTCCAACAACCGAGTAAGTCTGGTAAAGGACGACAATAAGGGCTCCAATCAAGTGTTCGGTTTCTCCTGTTGTTCTTCCTCATGATCTCATTTTGGTTCTATCTATTTATTTATTTGTTACTACTCTCTACAAAGTACTTCATAATATTCTTCTTTTGTTTCTCCAGTAGAGAAAGCGACGATCATACAGATTCATATTTGCTATTCTCTTTCAAGTTTGGATTGTTCAGGAAGGCCATTTACGATAATTAATTAGTGTATCTCTATAATATTATTTGAGAAGTCAGTTTCTACGTGTCGCACTCACGTTAATTCTCACGGTGGTTGATTACAATGATACCTGTTGGTGTCAAAATCGGTCATGACGGAATCAATGACTGAAAGTCTCTAGAAAGTATTTCTTGAAACAAAAGTCTCGGATAATTTCTAAAAGAGTTATCTGAGATTTTCTCAAATTAGAATATCCACTCTCGTGAGATCGGACGACTACGGGCGTGGGCGAAATCCCGGAAAGATCGGTCCGCCGCCAACGACATCAAGATTCGATCACCACAAAACCCTAAACATAAAAGAATCTGCCTCGAAACTGAAGAAGTCGTTCTCTCAAACCGTGAGGAACCAGAAACGATCAAGATATCAAATCGGCCCTCGCCGAGATCTACAGCCTGGCGCCGGGCGGCATTCGCCTGGCGCCGGCGGCACGCGCCACGCGGGCCGGACTGGCGCCGGCGGCACCGACACGCTGGCTGGCCTGGCGCCGGCGGCACCGACCTGGCGCCGGCGGCACCGACCTGGCGCCGGCGGCACCGACTGGCGCCGGCGGCACCGACCTGGCGCCGGCGGCACCGACCTGGCGCCGGCGGCACCGACACGCTGGCTGGCCTGGCGCCGGCGGCACCGGCCTGGCGCCGGCGGCACCGTCGCCGCGGGCTGGCTGGCGCCGGCGGCACCGACCTGGCGCCGGCGGCACCGACACGCTGGCTGGCCTGGCGCCGGCGGCACCGACCTGGCGCCGGCGGCACCGACCTGGCGCCGGCGGCACCGACTGGCGCCGGCGGCACTCGTCGCCGGGCTGGCTGGCGCCGGCGGCACCGGCCTGGCGCCGGCGGCACCGTCGCCGCGGGCTGGCCTGGCGCCGGCGGCACCGGCCTGGCGCCGGCGGCACCGTCGCCGCGGGCTGGCCTGGCGCCGGCGGCACCGACTGGCGCCGGTCGACGACCTCGCCCCGGTCTCGGTCCCATCGTGTTCGGTCTGATCCCATCTTGGTTCTATCTATTTATTTATTTGTTACTACTCTCTACAAAGTACTTCATAATATTCTTCTTTTGTTTCTCCAGTAGAGAAAGCGACGATCATACAGATTCATATTTGCTATTCTCTTTCAAGTTTGGATTGTTCAGGAAGGCCATTTACGATAATTAATTAGTGTATCTCTATAATATTATTTGAGAAGTCAGTTTCCTACGTGTCGCACTCACGTTAATTCTCACGGTGGTTGATTACAATGATACCTGTTGGTGTCAAAATCGGTCGCGACGGAATCAATGACTGAAAGTCTCTAGAAAGTATTTCTTGAAACAAAAGTCTCGGATAATTTCTAAAGGAGTT
This sequence comes from Brassica carinata, assembly GCA_016771965.1. NCBI lineage: Eukaryota > Viridiplantae > Streptophyta > Magnoliopsida > Brassicales > Brassicaceae > Brassica > Brassica carinata. The sequence continues at coordinate 28,076,611 of CM028688.1, read as the reverse complement.
ATCTGAGATTTTCTCAAATTAGAATATCCACTCTCGTGAGATCGGACGACTACGGGCGTGCGTGGACGAGAATCCCCGGAAAGATCGGTCCGCTCGCCCAACGACATCAAGATTCGATCACCACAAAAACCCTAAACATAAAAGAATCTGCCTCGAAACTTCGAAGAAGTCGTTCTCTCAAACCGTGAGGAACCAGAAAACGATCAAGATATCAAATCGAAGCCCTCGCCGAGATCTACAGCCTGGCGCCGGCGGCACCGACTGGCGCCGGCGGCACCGACCTGGCGCCGGCGGCCTGGCGCCGGCGGCACCGACAGCGGGCTGGCTGGCGCCCGGCGGCACCGACCTGGCGCCGGCGGCACCGACTGGCGCCCGGCGGCACCGACCTGGCGCCGGCGGCACCGACCTGGCGCCGGCGGCACCGACCTGGCGCCCGGCGGCACCGACCTGGCGCCGGCGGCACCGACTGGCGCCCGGCGGCACCGACTGGCGCCCGGCGGCACTCGTCGCCGGGCTGGCCTGGCGCCGGCGGCACCGACCTGGCGCCCGGCGGCACTCGTCGCCGGGCTGGCCTGGCGCCGGCGGCACCGACCTGGCGCCGGCGGCACCGACCTGGCGCCGGCGGCACCGACTGGCGCCCGGCGGCACTCGTCGCCGGGCTGGCTGGCGCCGGCGGCACCGACTGGCGCCCGGCGGCACTCGTCGCCGGGCTGGCCTGGCGCCCGGCGGCACCGACTGGCGCCCGGCACCGTCGTCGCGGGCTGGCCTGGCGCCCGGCGGCACCGACTGGCGCCGGTCGGCGACCGTCTGGTCTCGGTCCCATCGTGTTCGGTCGATCCCATCTTGGCTTGTTTGGATCAATCATCATGAGTTTGGGACGATCACGGCTACGGAATAAACATCCTACGACTTCGATTGGAATCGCCCTCGATGTTTTACGACAAAACTAGAAGGATTGGATTTCGTAGAAGATATCGTATAAAACAAGGTCGATTAACTGAACATCGATCCTTTAGGTTATACGGTTTATTTTACGAGAAAGATAGTCTTCAGAAATCGTATAAAACGCTTAACGACTTAAGACAAGTCCACGGACTAACTTACAATTTAGGAATTCAGGCCCAATCAGGCTATGACGATTTGTCCGATATCCCAACATCGGATAAACATCAAGTCACCAAAACTCGAGGATAATTACAAAGATCGAAAATGGAATACTTCACGAAGAGATAAGCTTGGGCCCAAAGGCGAGGTCCATTATCCTAAGGCAAACCGACCTTGGAGTGGATATATAAGGAGAGCAAGGGCAGAAGAGAAGGAAATCCGAAAATCCTAGATTGGAGACTTAGAGCATCCTGCTAGCTTAGAGAACTTAGAACTTAGGCGGTTAGGCCAGCGAGGCAGGACTTCGAGCGTCTGGCAGCCTCTTGTTCTAGTTTTATCTTCTCCGCAGACCCATGTTCCTCTCGGAAGGATCTAACTATACTTTTACTGAGCTCCGCATAGAAACCCTAGGCATTATCTTCGACATGCCCGCTTCTATGACCAACGCTCATATTAGGCGAACCAGGCCCTAGAACGCCTCGCCTCCTGCTCGCGAAATCTCCGGCTCCTCGGAAGGATCGGACAATTCTTTTACTTAAGAGCTCCGCATAGAAACCCTAGGCATTATCTTCGACATGCCTGTTTCTATGACAACGCCATACTAGACGAACCCACCAGACGGTTCGATCTCTTGTTCAATTCTTTCTAACTGAACTACGTCCGACTTGATCCTCGAAGGGGTACGAGGCAGCCTTTCTTAAGGTCCAGTCTCAAATCTTAACAAATCTTTTTCCGCATTTATTCGGTCACTTGTCGTTGGCTGTCGCAGAGAATCCGGACCTTCAAGGAAAGTCGGGTTAACTTGGCTTTCCTCCGCAATCTTATTCATTAAAATTGACGGTGTGAATTTCGGTTCCCACAGTTTGGCTAGAAGGAGGGGGCGGATTACTCTTACTCATACGGCCGAAAGCTTGATCGAACCGATGTCCGAAATATGAAAGAAAAAGTTGCAGTTTCGTCAGCGATGGTAAAACAACACCAGCAGCGATCGTTCCACGGCCAACGCTACGCAAACGCCACGGTGCTCAAGCAAATCAAAACCTAGCCGCGGCTTTCCGCCACAGGAAGAGCACGAAAACGAGCTCGCAATTTCTCTATCTAAACAGAAAGGGCAACGATAAAATCTATCAAACCCCAAAAATTCGTCTTGTTACCAAGTTAGAGAAATCGCAACGAGCAAGGTTTCTACGAAAAACGTTTCTTTCGAGAACCTCTCGGAAAAATAAAACTTATTCTCCTCGAAACCATGGGAAAACCCTATATTACTCGCAGAACAGAAGCACGGCAAATCGGTTCACCGATTCCCACTGCCATACTTCTTACAAACAACTCTCGAGGAATAAACGGGAAAACGAAAGGAGGTCGGAGCTTAATCTTACTAGGACGACTTGCCATAGGGTAAGATCAGTCTTCCCAGTCCGCCTTAGTAGGAGCCCACTTTGTTCCCCTTTGTGTCTAGGTCAAAATGGCTTTCGTTTCATCTCAATCGGAGTTTCCGTTGAGATTTTACGAAGAGAACAAAGTCACTGTCCCGGCCACCTCGCCGTGGGCAAGGACAAACATTACCGAGGCCACCTCACCCTCCGGCATGGCTACCTCGCCACAGGGCGAACTCACCTTCGTTATCCTTTGAGTCTAGATCAAAGTGGCTTTCGTTTCGTCTCAATCGGAGTTTCCGTTGAGATTTTACAAAGGAAACAAAATCACTCTCCCGGCCACCTCGCCCGTGGACGAGAACAACCATCACCAAGGTTACCTCGCCCATGGCCACCTCGCCTGTGGAAACCTCACTTTACTCTCCTTTGAGTCAGGTCAAGATGGTTTCGCTTCGCCTCAATCGAGCTTCCATTGAGATTTTACGAAGAAAACAATATCTCTGTCTCGACCACCTCACCCATGAGAAGGATCTCTCTGTCCCGTCATAGGACGAGACCGATCCTGTCTCAGTACCATGCATCTTTGCCTGAGTTTTCGTAACTCGATCTTTGAGTCCGTGGAGCCCCGGGGATCGACAAAGGCGAGCAGCAGCAGCATCGGCTGACGCGGGACACGGCACGGGCAGCAAGCCGACCTGACGCCGGGCGGCACTCGCCTGGCGCCGGCGGCACGCTGCCACGAAGCCGCCTGGCGCCGGCGGCACTCGCCTGGCGCCGGCGGCACGCTGGACGCTGGCCAGCCTTACGCCGGGCGGCACTCGCCTGGCGCCGGCGGCACTCGCCTGGCGCCGGCGGCACTCGCCTGGCGCCGGCGGCACTCGCCTGGCGCCGGCGGCACTCGCCTGGCGCCGGCGGCACGCTGGACGCTGGCCAGCCTTACGCCGGGCGGCACTCGCCTGGCGCCGGCGGCACGCTGGACGCTGGTCGGCCTGGCGCCGGCGGCACGCTGGACGCTGGTCGGCCTGGCGCCGGTCCACGGTCCACGCCCTGGTCTCGGTCCCATCGCTCGGTCCGATCCCTTCTTGGCTTGTTCGATCATTCTTCGTGAGTTTGGTACGATCACGTTATTCATTAAAATTGGCGGTGTGAATTTCGGTTCCCACAGTTTGGCTAGAAGGAGGGGGCGGATTACTCTTACTCATACGGCCGAAAGCGCTGATCGAACCGATGTCCGAAATATGAAAGAAAAAGTTGCGCTATCAACGATGGTAAAACAACACCAGCAGCGATCGTTCCACGCCAACGCTACGCGAAACGCCACGGTGCTCAAGCAAATCAAAACCTAGCAGCGGCTTTCCGCCACAGGAAGAGCAGCGAGCTGCAATTTCTCTATCTAAACAGAAAGGGCAACGATAAAATCTATCAAACCCCAAAAATTCGCCTTGTTACCAAGTTAGAGAAATCGCGAACGAGCAAGGTTTCTATTTAAAAACGCTTTTCGAGAACCTCTCGGAAAAATAAAACTTATTCTCCTCGAAACCATGGGAAAACCCTATATTACTGCGAGAACAGAAGCACGGCAAATCGGTTCACCGATTCCCACTGCCATACTTCTTACAAACAACTCTCGAGGAATAAACGGAAAAGCGAAAGGAGGTCGGAGCTTAATCTTACTAGGAAGACTTGCCATAGGGTAAGATCAGTCTTCCCAGTCCGCCTTAGTAGGAGCCCACTTTGTTCCCCTTTGTGTCTAGGTCAAAATGGCTTTCGTTTCATCTCAATCGGAGTTTCCGTTGAGATTTTACGAAGAGAACAAAGTCACTGTCCCGGCCACCTCGCCCGCAAGGACAAACATTACCGAGGCCACCTCACCCTCCGGCATGGCTACCTCGCCACAGAGCGAACTCACCTTCGTTATCCTTTGAGTCTAGATCAAAGTGGCTTTCGCTGCTCTCAATCGAGTTTCCGTTGAGATTTTACAAAGGAAACAAAATCACTCTCCGCCACCTCGCCGTGGGCGAGAACAACCATCACCAAGGTTACCTCGCCCATGGCCACCTGCCTGTGGAAACCTCACTTTACTCTCCTTTGAGTCAGGTCAAGATGGTTTCGTTTCGTCTCAATCGAGTTTCCGTTGAGATTTTACGAAGAAAACAATATCTCTGTCTCGACCACTCACCCATGAGAAGGATCTCTCTGTCCCGTCATAGGACGAGACCGATCCTGTCTCAGTACCATGCATCTTTGCCTGAGTTTTCGTAACTCGATCTTTGAGTCCGTGGAGCCCCGGGGATCGACAAAGGCGAGCAGCAGCAGCATCGGCTGACGCTGACACGGCACGGCAGCAAGCCGACCTGACGCCGGGCGGCACTCGCCTGGCGCCGGCACCGACCTGGCGCCGGCGGCACGCTGCCACGAAGCCGCCTGGCGCCGGCGGCACTCGCCTGGCGCCGGCGGCACGCTGGACGCTGGCCAGCCTGGCGCCGGCGGCACTCGCCTGGCGCCGGCGGCACGCTGGACGCTGGCCAGCCTTACGCCGGGCGGCACGCTGGACGCTGGTCGCCTGGCGCCGGCGGCACTCGCCTGGCGCCGGCACCGACCTGGCGCCGGCGGCACGCGGGACGCTGGTCGCCTGGCGCCGGCGGCACGCGGGACGCTGGTCGGCCTGGCGCCGGCGGCACGTGGACGCTGGTCGCCTGGCGTCGGTCCACGGTCCACGCCCTGGTCTCGTCCCATCGCGTTCGGTCCGATCCCCTCTTGGCTTGTTCGATCATTCTTCGTGAGTTTTGTACGATCACGGTTATTCTAAACACCAATCGCCTCGACTATACGAGGAAATGGGATTCCTTCGAAATGCCAAACCTTCAAAAGACTATTTTCTCGAAAAATTTTGTAAAGGTTTTAATTCTTTGTAGGACAGGAACAAAACGTCTTGAAAACTGCCGTAGAATTTAGGGAACTTAGGACCTAGGTGGATAGTCTAGCAAGCTAAATCTTAGGCAAAATTTCCAGTCTTGTTCCATCGCTCCTTGATTGTCCATGCATAACATGCAAACCGATCTAGTCTCGAAAAACCGAAACGATCGCCACGCCGCTCTAAAAGCATACTCATCCCGCTTCCTAAAAGAAAGAAAAACGCATAATAAGCCTTCGAAGAACGGCTAACCCGCTTCTTTCAGAAAAGAAAAGGGAAGTAGGTACGTGATACTATATCCGTGATAATCCCATCTTCAAAACTTTTGCTTCAGCATCAAGACAACGCTTTGACAAAGAAAACTCGCAGCAATAAGATTCATCTTAAGAACGCTAATGCATAGCCCAACCGCTACAAACATAGTCCTGAAAACTCTATGTCACCTCTCGCCGCAAACTCGCTACAGAAGAACTCACCTTCGTTATCCTTTGAGTCTAGGTCAAGATGGTTTCGTTTCGTCTCAATCGGAGCTTCCATTGAGATTTTACAAAGGAAACAAAATCACTCTCCGGCCACCTCGCCCGTGGGCGAGAACAACCATCACCAAGGTTACCTGCGCCCATGGCCACCTCGCCTGTGGAAACCTCACTTTACTCTCCTTTGAGTCTAGGTCAAGATGGTTTCGTTTCGTCTCAATCGGAGCTTCCATTGAGATTTTACAAGAAAACAATATCTCTGTCTCGACCACCTCACCCATGAGAAGGATCTCTCTGTCCGTCATAGGGCGGGACCGATCCTGTCTCAGTACCATGCATCTTTGCCTGAGTTTTCGTAACTTCGATCTTTGAGTCCGTGGAGCCCGGGGATCGACAAAGGCGAGCAGCAGCAGCATCGGCTGGCGCGGACCGCAACGCGGGCAGCAAGCCGACCTGGCGCCGGCGGCACCGTCACGCTGGCCGCCTGGCGCCGGCACCGACCTGGCGCCGGCGGCACCGTCACGCTGGCCGCCTGGCGCCGGCACCGACCTGGCGCCGGCACCGACCTGGCGCCGGCGGCACTCGCCTGGCGCCGGCGGCACTCGCCTGGCGCCGGCGGCACGCTGGACGCTGGCCAGCCTTACGCCGGGCGGCACGCTGGACGCTGGCCAGCCTTACGCCGGGCGGCACTCGCCTGGCGCCGGCACCGACCTGGCGCCGGCACCGACCTGGCGCCGGCGGCACCGACCTGGCGCCGGCGGCACGCGGGACGCGGGTCGGCCTGGCGCCGGCGGCACGCGGGACGCGGGTCGGCCTGGCGTCGGTCCACGGTCCACGTCCTGGTCTCGGTCCCATCGTGCTCGGTCCGATCCCCTCTTGGCTTGTTCGGATCATTCTTCGTGAGTTTTGTACGATCACGGTTATTCTAAACACCAATCGTCTCGACTATACGAGGAAATGGGATTCCTTCGGAAATGCCGAAACCTTCAAAAGACTATTTTCTCGAAAAATTTTGTAAAGGTTTTAATTCTTTGTAGGACAGGAACAAAAACGTCTTGAAAAACTGCCGTAGAATTTAGGGAACTTAGGACCTAGGTGGATAGTCTAGCAAGCTAAATCTTAGGCAAAATTTCCAGTCTTGTTCCATCGTTCCTTGATTGTCCATGCATAACATGCAAACCGATCTAGTCTCTCGAAAAACCGAGAAACGATCGCCACGCGTTCTAAAAGCATACTCATCCCGCTTCCTAAAAGAAAGAAAAACGCATAATAAGCCTTCGAAGAACGGCTAACCCGCTTCTTTCAGAAAGAAAAGGGAAGTAGGTACGTATACTATATCCGTATAATCCCATCTTCGAAAACTTTTTGCTTCAGCATCAAGACAACGCTTTTGACAAAGAAAACTCTCGCAGCAATAAGATTCATCTTAAGAACGCTAGCGGCATAGCCCAACCGTTACAAACATAGTCCTGAAAACTCTATGTCACCTCTCGTCGCAAACTCGCTACTAGAAACGTGTACCAACGTCGGACTAATAGCACGACGGTGAACTAAGAAAATAACGAAATAACCTTCGGTAAAACTCCATAAGTAGTTGAAGCAGCTTTCGATCCAAGGTCAAAATCATAGCGAAACATCTCCGATAATCCGCGGAAACATCGCTACTTTAACAATCTGCGATTTTTTATCTCCATGAAACCGGTCATCCATTACTTTCGTATAACAAAAAATTTTTATACGAACCATTCATCGTGTAACTGAAACCTAAAGTGGAAGATCGTTTCTAAAAGCCATCAGCCGTAACTCAGAAAACTCCACTATGCTTGGCATGTCTATCTCAGCAAACGCTATTTGGCCCTCGGCCAACTACGCCCTTCCGCATGACCGACCTGAATTCGCATCCCCATTAAGGACAATCGTAAACTAACATGACCTTAATAAGGGTCATGGGCTGATCGTTTACCAACAACTTCCTTGGCGATACGGCTGAATCTAGCCTCCATGCCAATCCAAAGCTACTGAGCGAGCACCGCTCCAATCACTTAACGGCTAAAAACAACAATCCACGATTTGTTCATAGAACGCCAAGTGACTATTACGCAAGCAATTTGTCGCATAACCCAGAATCGGAAATCATACGATAAACTCTTCATACCAAAACTCAGTCCTAACAACCATACGGTTAACGGAAGATTTAAACTCATCGTCAATCGATTAAGTTCTATACGCCCCGTAAACACGGCATGAAAAGAAACACTCGTGACAAGGCTCCAAGAGTTATACGAGTCATCCTTAATATATACAAACAAATCCCGGAAGGCCAACACTTCACGAAGCACTGTGAATGTAGACGCTTCTCCCTGGGTCGAACTTACGCGACCTCTTGGTCCTGCGTCTAAACCGAAACAACAGTTTCTGGCTGCGAACATTCGCAAAACATCTCCAAAGCCCGCGAACATTTCAACCACGAAATGCGGCACAAGGGAAACTCGACCTTCAGCACTGCGAGACGTCGCTAACGCTCGAAGGACATTCTTTTCCTCAAAACGTTCCAGACGAAATCCTCGTCTCTAAAACTCAAAACATACAAACACACCTCTAAACGGTAACATGCCTCTAAACTGGCATCATTTCGTTGTTGCTGATCACAACAAACGAACTCTAACGTCCTAAACAGACAAATAGCCGCCCTTCAAGGGGTAGGCTCTCTTGCATCCGACAAGGATAAACATAGCGCGCTATACAAGAAATCCAAAATTTTGGTCTAGCTCTTCGTAAAGGAAGTAGCTCGACTCACGCCCAGACAAATCATATAAGCCGACAACAATTCGCGGATTTTAAACGGTACGAGTCAGGTTAAAATCGCAAACAGGCAAAACGAAAGCCGATTTGTCATCGCAAAGCCTCAGTCCGAGAGTAAACCTAGGTCTTGCCTAAACCCAGCCACGCTGGATCTTGACATCTCACGGACATAGTATGGTATACGAGATCCAAAATTTGTCTCTTCACTTAAGCCTATTCGTTTCACGAACTTTCCGCGTAAATCGGTAAACCGCGGAAAATCTCGCTTTATGCAAACAATAGGTACGGTGATCATCAGGGAACTAGGAATGAGACGACAACTCACACCCTCTTTCTCATACTTCGAAAAAACTGAAGTTCATAAATAATCGAAAAACAAATACATCAACAGCATCATGCTCGAAAGTCTCTCATGACACATAACCAGACCATATAAGTCTCGCCGGAAAACAGATCACAAGGGTCTTAAACTCCAAAACGAACTACGGAAGGCTTGATCCCTACACCAAGGGTACGTAGGCAGCCTTCGAAAGGCGCAGCCCCAATCTTACCACTTTCAACGGAGCCTTTCAACCATTGATTCCGCCTATCTTACCTGACATGTCTTATCGCTCGCAAGAACATCACGAAGGTTCTAACGAGCTGGGGGGCTAACTGTTGGTGTCAAAATCGGTCGCGACGGAATCAATGACTGAAAGTCTCTATAAAGTATTTCTTGAAACAAAAAGTCTCGGATAATTTCTAAAAGGAGTTATAATGAGATTTTCTCAAATTAGAATATCCACTCTCTGTGAGATCGGACGACTACGGGCGCGTGGACGAATCCCTCGAAAGATCGGTCCGCCGCCAACGACATCAAGATTCGATCACCACAAAACCCTAAACATAAAAGAATCTGCCTCGAAGAAGTCGCTCTTCAAACCCTGAGGAACCAGAAAACGATCAAGATATCAAATCGAAGCCCTCGCCGAGATCTACAGCCTGGCGCCGGGCGGCATTCGCCTGGCGCCGGCGGCATCGCCACGCGGGTCGGACTGGCGCCGGCGGCACCGACACGCTGGCTGGCCTGGCGCCGGCGTAATTGCGGACGCTGGCCGCCTGGCGCCGGGCGGCATTCGCCTGGCGCCGGCGCATTCGCCTGGCGCCGGCGGCACTCCGCCCTGGCGCTGGCGGCACCTGCCGCGACGGGCTGGCCTGGCGCCGGCGGCACTCGCCTGGCGCCGGGCGGCATTCGCCTGGCGCCGGCACCGGCCTGGCGCCGGCGGCACCTGCCGCAGGCTGGCCTGGCGCCGGCGCACCTCGCCTGGCGCCGGCGCACCCGCCACGCTGGCTGGCTCGGCGCCGGCGGCACCTGCCGCGACGGGCTGGCCTGGCGCCGGGCGGCATTCGCCTGGCGCCGGCGGCACCGACACGCTGGCTGGCTCGGCGCCGGCGGCACCTCGCCTGGCGCCGGCGGCACCGGCCTGGCGCCGGCGGCACCGACACGCTGGCTGGCCTGGCGCCGCGGCACTCGCCTGGCGCCGGTCGACACCTCGCCCTGGTCTCGGTCCCATCGTGTTCGGTCTGATCCCATCTTGGCTTGTTTGGATCAATCATCATGAGTTTGGGACGATCACGCTACGAATAAACATCCTACGACTCGATTGGAATCGCCCTCGATGTTTTACGACAAAACTAGAAGGATTGGATTTCGTAGAAGATATCGATAAAACAAGGTCGATTAACTTGAACATCGATCCTTTAGGTTATACGGTTTATTTTACGAGAAAGATAGTCTTTCCAGAAATCGTGATAAAACGCTTAACGACTTAAGACAAGTCCACGGACTAACTTACTAATTTAGGAATTCAGGCCCAATCAGGCTATGACGATTTGTCCGATATCCCAACATCGGATAAACATCAAGTCACCGAAAACTCGAGGATAATTACAAAGATCGACGAAAATGGAATACTTCTCAAGAGATAAGCTTGGGCCCAAAGGCGCAGGTCCATTATCCTAAGGCAAACCGACCTTGGAGTGGATATATAAGGAGAGCAAGGGCAGAAGAGAAGGAAATCCGAAAATCCTAGATTGGAGACTTAGAGCATCCTGCTAGCTTAGAGAACTTAGAACTTAGGCGGTTAGGCCAGCGAGGCAGGACTCGAACGCCTGGTCAGCCTCTTGTTCTAGTTTTATCTTCTCCGCAGACCCATGTTCCTCTCGGAAGGATCTAACTATACTTTTACTCAGAGCTCCGCACATAGAAACCCTAGGCATTATCTTCGACATGCCCGCTTATGACCAACGCCATATTAGGCGAACCAGGCCCTAGAAGCGTCTGGCAGCCTCTCCTGCAATAAATCTCGGAAGGATCGGACAATTCTTTTACTTAAGAGCTCCGCATAGAAACCCTAGGCGTTATCTTCGACATGCCTGTTTCTATGACAAACGCTCATACTAGACGAACCCACCCAGACGGTTCGATCTCTTGTTCAATTCTTTCTAACTGAACTACGTCCGACTTGATCCTCGAAAGGGGTACGTAGGCAGCCTTTCTTAAGGTCCAGTCTCAAATCTTAACAAATCTTTTTCCGCATTTATTCGGTCACTTGTCGTTGGCTGTCGCAGAGAATCCGGACCTTCAAGGAAAGTCGGGTTAACTTGGCTTTCCTCCGCAATCTTATTCATTAAAATTGACGGTGTGAATTTCGGTTCCCACAATACCCTTAATAAATCAATTATATAAATTATCATTATTAAATATTTATCTTATATTATTTTTTTCCTTTTTTATTTATGTTTCCTTTTTTATTTTTTCAAATAACCTATATAATAATTTTTTTATAAATTTAAAAACGAAAATATCTTTTATAGTAACTAGACCAATCCAATTTTTTTATACAAAGTCAAACATTCGATAAAAATAATATATTTTTATTTATAATAATATTTTTATATATAAAAGTTATAGACCGACTCAACATATTACTAATTAAATATGAAATTCTAAAATAATATTAGAGATATATTAACCAACTATTACAATGAAGTATTTTGTATAATTTATATATATATATGCATATGGTTTCAAAAGACTATCACTGTTATATTTACTTGTGCAATTTTGAATTGATCAACAGTGTACTTTTACTATTTGATTCTCAAAATAATATATATTAAATTATACATATTCTTACTAAAATATTTACAAATCTAAGAAAAGAATCAAACTACATGAAATTAACAAAATTAATCAAAATTTTAATGTGTGTAACAAAAATATTTTAGTTGAATCGTAAAAGTAAATGTTACCTAATATATCGAAATAATAATCAAACAGTCGAGATATTATATATCCAAAATTATACATATAATCAACTAATTAAAATAACATAATGTTATTTAAAATAAGCGATGAATATTGATTACAATATAAATAACATAATAATTAAAAACCAAAAAAAATATTAATAAATTATTATAAAGTATTTACTTTATAAATATTTATACCCGTGCATGAGCACAGAGAAAATCACCTAGTTATTAATTACTTTTCGACTTAATTAAGAAACAAACATTTTGCAGAGGCTAACTTTAAGAAATACGTACCAAACCTCTCTCCTCAACTCTGCAGCTGTAAATCTCATTCTCGTTTCAGCCCACGCCTGCTCCGCGTCAGGAGGGCTCTCCTGTTAGAGATTCTAATGTGGAAGCGGGTTAAACCGAAAATATACCTTAGACCGATTTAGTGATGAACACTACTTGATACAATCGGACAAGAGTCGGGGATGAAATCACAGATGAAAATCAACCACTTACCATAGTTCAAGTGTCTTTCTAGTTAATTCCTTATAGCTTTCTCTCTCTAAAACGTTTTACTCTCTCTCTAATATTAACTTGTTATTACTTCAATTATTCTCTTCTTTTGGCAATGTATCCTATTTATAGATAACCAAGAGATACATTGTGAAGAGTCATGTATGTTCAAGGAAGAGACACATATCTTCAATGAAGGAACACATACATTCAATGAAGAGTTGCATTTGTTCATTGATGAAGTTTAATCTATAATTACCGGTTTGGTATGCTGCCTAATCATGGGCGCAAACCGACCATAAACTAATATCTCCCACTCGCACATGATAGGGAGCATATTAATTACTAGAGAAGTCTTAGAGATAAAGCACAAGAATCCTAACTCAGAAATCATACGACAAATGAACCTTGCGATCCTTGCGAGTATACCTGCACTTGGGAGCTAAATTATGCACCTGTTAGGGATACATACAAGCTACAACCCTAATAAAAATATATTTTCCTTTAAGCATGTCTAGCTGTTCCCCAAACTCATTTGTCTTTTATATCGGTCTAACATACATGATCTCTAAAGCATATGTTAGACTTCTCCTACATCATGTGTTCACTATATCCAAACTCCAATTGAGTGATATAGTGGCTGGCCAGCAAACACATATGTCAATATAAAAACTAATAGTTTTCCCTTCCAAATTATGTCCATCTGTTCCGAACTAACTGCTTTCCTAGCATGTCCCATAAGGCTAATTATTTCATCGCCGCCGAAAAACATACTAAAGTAGCAAGCATTAGTTATTTCCTTCAATAACATATGGTAACTTTGTAACCATAAATAGATTGATAGGAACTCACATGCGAGTGATAGGGATTAAAAATAAAATAATCACTCGCTTCCTATATAGTCATACATAATACATGTGGTATGACACACATGTCACAGTGGCTAACTCTTCTCTTAAGAGCATGTGTCATTTATATAAACAAAATACCACTATGTGGATCAAGCTACTATTAGCTCGCTCTCTAGCGCCTGATTATGTACTTATCCAGCTCACCCAAGTATTCATGATTCTGGGACAATCATGATCGATACCTAAAACTATATCTCATCTTAACCTCTTGTTAAGGCGACATAATAAGTCTTACAAGGTAAACTCCCACTAGCGCCCAACTAATCTAGTCTCATCTCAGCATTTCACTAAGAAATCTGAGGCGATTGTTCGTGTGAGTGGACCAATCTTCTACATGGTGACACCTCTCAACATTTATGTGTAAGTATGCAAAGCAAGTGGTAAAGCTCCATACTAGTACATACCTCTAATTTTACGCATATCTAAAACTCGTATATCTGAGCAAGAACACATTTGTAACATCCCGAGTTGTGATATGTGAAAAGACTTAAGAGAATTGATTTGGCTAACCTATGTCACCAAAGTGCACTTACCTTTTCGTGAACACATCCAGAGAGAACTCTAGAATTAAGCGTGCTTGAGCTGGAGTAATCAAAGGATGGGTGACCTATCGGGAAGTGATCCGCAATATCGTGCGAGTGAGGCCAAAGCACGGGGAAAGATCATGTGGTGATTACAAGGTCAGTAAACAAGACTTTCGGGTCTTGGAAATATTAACGACCGACCGTCGCATGGGATGGGGTCCATGGGCCGAGAGAGCGGGCGTGGGTGGGCCATTAGCCGTGGGCGGTCGGGGCGTTACGAGTGGTATCAGAGCCAGGTTAGCCGTCTCGGTTCTGACCCGAGAGGCATCTTGAGACCTGTCGTAGGGCGCGACGAGGTCGTTGCGTTCTTTAAGAGAGGGTGAATTGTAACATCCCGAGTTGTGATATGTGAAAAGACTTAAGAGAATTGATTTGGCTACCTATGTCACCAAAGTGCACTTACATTTTCGGGAGCACATCCGAGAGAACTCCGAGTTAAGCGGCTTGAGCTGGAGTAATTAAAGGGTGGGTGACCTATCAGAAGTGATCCGCGATATCGTCGCGAGTGAGGCCAAAGCACGGGAAAGATCATGTGGTGATTACAAGGTCAGTAAACAAGACTTTCGGTCTTGGAAATATTAACGACCGACCGTCGCATGGGATGGGGTCCATGGGCCGAGAGCGGCGTGGGTGGGCCATTAGCGTGGGCGGTCGGGCGCTACGAGTGGTATCGAGCCAGGTTAGCCGTCTCGGTTCTGACCGAGAGGCATCTTGAGACTGTCGTAGGGCTGACGCAGGTCGCTATGCTCTTTAAGAGAGGGTGAATTGTAACATCGAGTTGTGATATGTGAAAAGACTTAAGAGAATTGATTTGGCTACCTATGTCACCAAAGTGCACTTACATTTTCGGGAGCACATCCAGAGAGAACTCCAGAGTTAAGCGTGCTTGAGCTGGAGTAATTAAAGGGTGGGTGACCTATCAGGAAGTGATCCGCGATATCGTGCGAGTGAGGCCAAAACACGGGGAAATATCATGTGGTGATTGCAGGGTCAGTAAACAAGACTTTTGGGCCTTGATAAAATTAACGGTCCGGCCGTCGGATGGGATGGGGTCCACGGGCCAACAGAGCGAGCGTGGGTGGCCCATTAGCCTTGGGCGGTCGGGGCGTTACAAGTGGTATCAGAGCTGGTTAGCCATCTTGGTTCTGATCCAAGAGGCGTCTTGAGACCTGTAGTGGGCCGCAACGAGGACGTTGTGTTCTTTGATAGGGGGTGAATTGTAACATCCCGAGTTGTGATATGTCGAAAGGCTTAAGAGAATTAATTTGGCTACCTATGTCACCAAAGTTGACTTACCTTTTCCGTCACACATCCGTTTAGAACTCCAGAGTTAAGCGTGCTTAGGCTGGAGTAGTGAAAGGATGGGTGACCTATCGGGAAGTGATTCGCTATACCATATAATGAGGCCAAAGCACGGGAAAAGGTCATGTGGTGATTGCAGGGTCAGTAAACAATAATTTCGAGCCTCGACAATATTAACGACCAACCATTAGATGGGATGGGACCCACGGGTCGAGAGAGCGGGCGTAGGTGGCCCATTAGCCGTGGGCGGTCGGAGCGTTACAACATCTTTAAGAATGGATTTAACTAAACTCACAACTACCATTCTATGCGTACATATGTACTTAAGCACCACATCTATCTTTCTGATAATGTCTCTTGTGAACTAAAGTTAGATTTTAATGTGCTATATCCTCTAATGATACTTTAGATTCTTCACACAAGAAATACAAGTTTGACTATCACAAATAGTCATAGGACACAAATCTCTTTGACTTGTAAACTATGTAGAACCTCATCAGCCATTCAATCTCACAAATTGATGTTGAATATGCAATAGATTGAGCCTTCATTATAATGAAGATGTACAATCACTTCTTGCTATCCTTAGTAATCTCACAATTACTCAACAAGAAGGCATATTCTTAAGTTAATTTACACTTATCCAGATCGCTATCCTAATAAGCATCACGTTAAGTGTAAATCACTTTCTTGATAACACAAGAAATAGTCTATTATCCCCCTTAAGTATCAGAGAATCCTTCTCACAGTCATCCAATAATTCTTTATGGGATTTGACTGGTAACCAGAAACTCCATGTCATTTTTAGCTAACAATATGTCGTCGACATATATAGATAGTATTACAAAATATTGTCTAGTTCTCTTGACATAGACGCGGTGGTTTTCACTAATCATCATAAATTCTTAAGATATTATAGGTTGATGAAAACGAATGTACCACTCTGCCTAGAAGATTTTTTAATCATATATGGAACAACGGAGATTTCAAATTTACGCTCCTGGACTTTTTCAACAAAACCAATATGTTGTTCCACGTAAATTTCTTCTTCTAGTTTTCTGTTAAGAGACACAGTCTTAACGTTCATTTTATGTAATTCTAAATCTAATCCAACAATATGACTAGAATAAGACAAACTGAGGAAAACTTCACCACATGTGAAAAAAAGTTTCCTCATAATCTATACCCTCTTGGTTTCTACCAAACAAACCTTATACTTATCTATGGATCTATCCACATTTCCTTTGATATTGAAAACCCTATTTGTATCCAATTGCTGCGGAAGATCAAAGTCCTAGACTTGATTTACCTTCATAATGCTAGTTCTTTTCTAATTGCAACATTCCGTTCAACTGAGTCGGGCAAGAGAAGTCTATTAACCAATGTTTATCTCCCACTAAGTTGTGATAGTTCGCAAGATCTTTCATCAACTTACACAAATTTGGTTATTAAAAGAAACACTATACGGCTCAACCATCTCTTCAAGATGGGACTCTCTTTCAGTCACTTCCCTTTTAGGAAAATAATTTTCCATAAATGTTACATCTCGTAATCCAATTTCTATTATACTTCCATCTTATTGTTCAATGATGAGCACATAACCTTTAAATGCTCAAAGTATGTAATGAAGATACACTTCCTTCCTTTATAACTGAATTTTCCATGAGGTTGTGAAGTATCATGAAAAAATTCTACATACCCCAAAGGTCTCAAATGCATTTGATCATGCTTTCTTTTCATCCATAAATCATAAAGACTGGAAGTAATAGATAAAGATGGCACCTGCAATCAGTATTGCACGATCCCTGTTGGGGTCAAAATCGGTCAACGACGAAATCGTCACCCGAAAGTCCGCGAAAGAAAACCAAGTGACGATCAAAACCAAGAAACGGGTCGTCACTCGATGAACTCACGAGAAGGCATGAACGGACCGTGAGCCCCGGGGATCAACGAAGGCAAGCAGCAGCAGGCACCGGCGGACGCAGGACACGGCACGGACGGCAGGACGCCTGGCGCCGGCGGCAGGCCGCACACGCCGCGCCTGGCGCCGGCGGCAGGCTTGTCTTGTCCCGTCTGGCGCCGGTGGCAGGCCTGTCGTCTCCCAACTGGCGCCGGCGGCAAGGGTCCTGGCACACATCTGTGCAATCGTCTCGTGATCTCGGGCAACGGCAGCATCTTGGTCCCTTAAACCCATGTCCGGATTGTCTGAGAACTACAATGATTCTTCCGCAAAGCCTTCTCGATTGTTTAAAAGTTCATTTTTAAACGTCTAAAGTTCGAAGCCTCATTACTCAAACCCTTAAAGACGGAAAGTCTACGAATCCAAGTCCATCTCGATCCCGATACTCAAGGAATCACGGAAGATCTTGTTGGGTCGAAAACGGTTATCTCGAAATCTACGGCTAAAGATCCTTCCAAACTCAAAAATTTCCCGCATCGAACGACTAACGGGAAAGATCGGCAACAGAAACCCACGGCGGCAGAGAACCTGGCGCTGGCGTAAGCGCCACGCCGATCCGCCCGCGCCGGCGGCATGCGTCACGCGAGCCGGCCTGGCGCCGGTGGCAAGCCCCCTGGCGCCGGTCGACGGTCCTCGTCCCGGTCTCGGTCCCATCATGCTCGGTCTAATCCCATCTCGGCTTGTTTGGATCAATCTTCGTGAGTTTGGTACGATCACGGTTATTCTAAACACCAAACATCTCGACTATACGAGGAATTGGGGTTCTTTCCGAAATGCCGAAACCTTCAAAGACTATTCTTTCGAAAAACCGTAAAACGCCTAAATGGTCCGACATGGCCAAAACGCCCACTTACGATTTTCCGAAAGGAAGGATAACTATGACGGTTTATCCTTATCCTCACATAAGAGATAAATGTCAAGTTTCCAGAAGATAAATGTCAAGTTTCCAGAAGATAAATGTCAAGTTTTCCTCAAGATAAATGTCAAGTTTCCGATAAACGAAGATGGACGAAAATGGAAAAGCCCGATTCAGCCCGAAGAAGATAGACCGCCTTAAGAGGAGTATATAAGGAGAGCTTTGGGCGAGGAGCAAATAATCACAAAACTTCCAGAGCACTTAGCACTTAGAGCGATTTAGCATTCTTTTCTGTTTTCACTAGCGAGCCGCGACTCAACTAGGATAGACTTAGCGCCGGACTAGCGGACTTTTCGACAGCTCTTGTAGCCGATTTCTTTGCTTGTTGTACACGCCAAACGAGAATTCAGAAATAAGATCTCTTTCGCCTATTCTTACGATTTTTATTTTACAACTTTAATCTCCATTGATTGTATCGTGTGGCCCAGCAGATATCCGGACCTTCAAGGAAGATCGGGTTAACTCGTTTTCCTCCACAAATCGCTTATCGGAAATTGACGGTGTGAATTTCGTTCCCACAGCTTGGCGCTAGAAGGAGGGGGTTATGGATCTATTTATCTCGCGAATCGCACACGCCGATCATGTCTACCGACGCCACCAAAGACCAGCCAACGCTAGACGGAACACCCGCCGACGCCAACGTTGAGAAGACTCCAGCTGGAGATACGCCCACAGCCACCGCTGATGCAAACACCGAGGCCAGACAAATGAAGGAACCGTTCAACTCCGCCCCAGGAACGGGCGAACAACAGACAAGCTGATAACCTCGCCGCAAAACAGGTCGACACCTTAACTGCGAGGAGCAAGTTGCCGCTGATCCACCAAGGCACGGCGCGCGAAGACTCGACTTCGATCTCCGGAGAACGAAAAGATGCCTCGAAAGAGCCCACTCCACTAAACGGCTCCAAAAGGACAGCAAACGACCTCGAGAACCTTCCACCGCTACGGAAACAAGGAAAGCGACGCCGAAGATCAATCTGGATATCAGCGACCAATCGGATCCTTCCGAACTCAAAATTTCCGCATCGAACCACTAACGGGAAAGATCGGCAACAGAAAACCCACGGCGGCAGAGAACCCCGGCGCTGGCGTAAGCGCCACGCCGATCCGCCTACGCCGGCGGCATGCGCCACGCTGAGCCGCCTGGCGCCGTGGCAAGCCCCTGGCGCCGGTCGACGGTCCTCGCCCCGTCTCGGTCCCATCATGCTCGGCCTAATCCCATCTCGGCTTGTTTGATCAATCTTCGTGAGTTTGGTACGATCACGGTTATTCTAAACACCAAACATCTCACTATACGAGGAATTGGGGTTCTTCGAAATGCCGAAACCTTCAAAGACTATTCTTTCAAAACCGTAAAACGCCTAAATGGTCTCGACATGGCCAAAACGCCCACTTACGATTTTCCGAAAGGAAGGATAACTATGACGGTTTATCCTTATCCTCACATAAGAGATAAATGTCAAGTTTCCAGAAGATAAATGTCAAGTTTCCAGAAGATAAATGTCAAGTTTTCCAAGATAAATGTCAAGTTTCCGATAAACACGAAGATGGACGAAAATGGAAAAGCCCGATTCAGCCCGAAGAAGATAGACCGCCTTAAGAGGAGTATATAAGGAGAGCTTTGGGCGAGGAGCAAATAATCACAAAACTTCCAGAGCACTTAGCACTTAGAGCGATTTAGCATTCTTTTCTGTTTTCACTAGCGAGCCGCGACTCAACTAGATAGACTTAAGCGCCGGACTAGCGGACTTTTCGACAGCTCTTGTAGCCGATTTCTTTGCTTGTTGTACACGCCAAACGAGAATTCAGAAATAAGATCTCTTCGCTCTATTCTTACGATTTTTATTTTACAACTTTAATCTCCATTGATTGTATCGTGTGGCCCAGCAGATATCCGACCTTCAAGGAAGATCGGGTTAACTCGGTTTTCCTCCACAAATCGCTTATCGGAAATTGACGGTGTGAATTTCGTTCCCACAGCTTGGCGCTAGAAGGAGGGGGTTATGGATCTATTTATCTCGCGAATCGCACACGCCGATCATGTCTACCGACGCCACCAAAGACCAGCCAACGCTAGACGGAACACCCGCCGACGCCAACGCTGAGAAGACTCCAGCTGGAGATACGCCCACAGCCACCGCTGATGCAAACACCGAGGCCAGACAAATGAAGGAACCGTTCAACTCCCCAGGAACGGGCGGAACAACAGACAAGCTGATAACCTCGCCGCAAAACAGGTCGACACCTTAACTGCGAGGAGCAAGTTGCCGCTGATCCACCAAGGCACGGCGCAGAAGACTCGACTTCGATCTCCGGAGAACGAGAAAAGATGCCTCGAAGAGCCCACTCGACTAAACGGCTCCAAAGGACAGCAAACGACCTCGAGAACCTTCCACCCCGCTACGGAAACAAGGAAAGCGACGCCGAAGATCAATCTGGATATCAGCGACCAATCGGATCCTTCCGATGAAGACGCTGACATCCACCCTAGAGGACTCGAAGCCAGTCCACTCGGCAGACGGTATCCTTCGAGAGGCCCATGATAAAAGAGGAGGAAGAACTCTACTGAATGGAGCAGGAACAACTCGCGGAAGATCAAGCTTGATCCATCAGCGACCAGCCGACAAACTCGAGGAACGCCGGTAGCAATAGCGAGATCTATGATCTCCGCGATCTCTCAAAAGACCGTGGCGGGAAAGCGGTGAAATCGCAAATCCATCAGCGACCAGTTCTGCCCCGAGACCGATAGATTTCTCGAGGTAGCATGGAAAACACCGCTCACCGCTCGGATCACGGAAACACGATCTCGCACTCCAGTGGAAAATCAAAATCTCGGTCTATGACGGTACGACGGATCCTAAAGCGCACCTGCAGTCTTTCCAGATCGCAATGGGTAGGTGCAAACTCCGGAGCTTAACGAGACGCTGGTCATTGTCTTCTTCGCCGAGCACCTCAAAGGCGCCGCGCCAATGGTTCTCCGGCTCAAAAGGAACTCCATCGGAAGCTTCCGCCAACTGGCCTCGGCGTTTCTCAAACAATACTCCATGTTCATGGACAGAAACGTCCGACATGGACCTATGGAGTCTAGCTCGAAGGAAGACGAAGCCCGCGACTTCATGGTTCAAACTGGTGATGGCCAGAGTGACAGGCATCAGCGATAATGTCGCAATCGACGCTCGAGGAAGACTCTCCGTATAAGTCGGTTTCAAAGTGGATACTATTGGAAAAGCCGCTGACAATCCAGGATACTCTCAACAAAGCAACGGACTTCATCATCATGGAGGAAGAGATGAAGCTTCTATCGCAGAAGCACGGACCACGAAAACGCCCTCAAAAGAAACCCTCGTAACGACAAGAACGCCCATCATGAAGGGAAGACGCCAAGGCTTAACATAACTACGCCATCAACTCGAGCAAGGCAAAACCTCCGAAACACCTGGACCAGGAACCAGTACAAGGATAATCCCTACCGCGAAGTTCCACGAAACCAGAGGTCACTCCATGGCTAACTGCAGGTTCTCGGCGCCTCGCTCGCCGCAAAGCTACTCACCGCTTAACTATCAAAGGTCAAGAGTATAAAGGACTTGCTCCTGGACTCGACGCCAAAGACCAACAAAACTGTCTCCGAGGACCGCTGACCGAAAATCAATCGGTGAAAACGCCAAGGAGACAGACGACCAAGGAACAACAACAGTCGCCAGAGGGTAAACATGATCATCGGAGGATCACAGTTCTACCAAGACTCAGTCTCGCCGATAAAAGCCTACGGTCGAAAAGCCGAGACAAGTTCCAACTGGTTTCCGGATAGCGATATTCCTAACCACACGATCACTTTCGAGGAACAGAAACTGCCGGAATCGACAAGCCTCATTATGATCCTTTGGTTATCGACTGGTAATCCAGGATCTCGAGGTCGGCCGCATCCTCGCCGATACAGAAGTACGGTCAACGCATCTTCCGCGACACCCTCTACAGGATGAAGATCCCACTTGGGAAGTCGCCCCCGAGCCAAAACCTTTGACTGGTTTCGCCACTTCCATGACCTCTGTGAATTAAGCTCCAGGTCATGGCGAAGAAGTCACAAAATCGCCGAAGTTCGCAGTAGTCGACAACCCGCCATCTACAATGCCATCATGGGAACCCTGGATCAACTCCATGAAGGCAGTACCGCCCACATATCACCTCGGCATCAAATTTCCGACTTCCACCGAACCGCAGTCATCCGGGTAGTCGAAACAATCGAGACTCTGTTAGCTAGCCGAAGTTCAAATCGCTAAAAGATCGGAACGCCCAGCGCCAACCCGAACGAGCAAAGGAATCACACAACATTCCCGAAGACTCAAAAAGATGATCCAAAATCATCCGAACAGTCAACGATTCAAGACAGCGACAAAGCCTCCGAGTCCACCGTAAAAGCGTATTAACTCGACCTCAAGACAAACCACCGATCCGACCAGCACGATCGGAACGGCAACGCACGGGAAGTAAAAACGTCTGCGGCAACTATCAGAACTACGAGATGGCTTGATCCTCGAAAGAGGTACGTAGGCAGCTCGTCGAAACCCGGCGAGTTCAGCTATCCCCCTCACCAAAAGGGGACTGGGTTCAGATAATTCTATACTCCCACAAAACGCCAAATATCCGCGACATGTACTGAACTTTTCAAATTTTAATAAAATTCTTTCTATCTTTTATGCTCACTTAACGCATAAACACTTCGGAAAAACGAAAATCATATCTTCAAAAGAAACGCGAGACGTCGCAACTTCAAAAGATAACAAAACTCGTATCATCCGCTAAAACAGTCCACCTGCGACTTAAAACAACTTATGCCCGCCGACATTCCGACGGGCGACACAGAAATGTTTCACTCAATACAAACTCGTAGTCGCCTATAAGGTCCTCTTACATCCGACAAGGATATCATAGCGCTATACAAGAAACCCAAAATTTTGGTTTAGCTGCCTCGATAAACTCCAAAGATAGCTCGATTCTTTTAACACAAGTCATATAAGCCGGCTAATTAGCGGACTTTAAACAAAAAGAATCAGGAAGAAATCACTAACAGGCAAAACGAAGCCCATCACCATCGCGACAGCCTTAAAGCTGAGAGTAAACCTAGGTCTTGCCCTAAACCCAGCCTTGCTGGATCTTGACATCTCACGACATAGTATCGTGATAATGAGATCCCAAAACATGTCTCTTATCGCTACACCTAAAACGCCGCTAAAAGTAGCATACGCATCGCTTAACAAAAAGAGTTAGGATACAAAGTGACTACTCGTGATTCTTTCCTCTATACTTGACGAAAGTATAAATCAAAACAAAAGACTAAATCTCGCAAATTTTTATATTCATAAAAGCCGCAAAGACGGCGGGATTCTAAGCCACCAACGGCCAGTCCCAAAACATAAGAATGCAACCTCCAACGGTCGCAGAATAAAACTCCTAAAAAACGGCCACACACGGCCAAAACATACGATTCACAGAAGGAAGTCAACATCAAGAAATCCAGATGCGGAAATCCCGAATGAACCTGCAGGCTGGTCCACTTCCTCGTTCACGCCTTGAGCATTCCCACCACCCTCGGCGTTCTCATCGGCTCCGCCTCCACCGTATCCTCGAAACCTCGATAGTTCCCATAGTCTCCGGACTCTTTCCTCGACTGGAGGAACCAAGGACTCAGCATGAGCACACTCTGCCATGAAGTCCTTCATCTCAGCAATCTCGGAATCAAAGGAGAAATCCGGGTTCTGAGACTTGTAAAGGTTTACGACCGAGCCCTGGCACTCGCGGAAATCGCCAACAAACTCTTGAGCATCTTTAAAACATTAAACTCAGCAGCAAACGATTCCGCCCGTCTCGCCACCTCGGCCGCGACCATCCTCCTTCCTCTCCTTTCCGCCCAAACAAGAGCTCGAGCATGAAGCTCAGCTTGCTTTGCGTTTTGCGCCTTTACCTCTTGTCGGAATCGGAAGAGCTCCCGCTCAGCTTCTTTGGTCTTGAAGTTAGCAATTCTAGACTTGCGGAAACTTGAGTCAAGCGCATTGCTAAACACTCTTAGTCCCTGCATAAATTCAAGAACAACAAACATACATATATGCAGATTCATAAATACGGTTAAGAAGTTCAAGGGGTAAAACCTCGTTGACCCGCTGGGAACCCTCAGTAAAAACCCGTTGCTTCTCCTCATCCTCCAGCGACTCGTCAGTAACAAACTCCGGAGGAAGGCCGTCAAATAAATTGTTGGGAAGTGGAAAATCACTGGCTCCGCCTCTTTCCGTTGGAACAAAACTAGGGTTTTCCCCCAACGGTGAAGGATCTTCTGAACCTTCCCCACCGTCGATTTCTTTCCCTTTACGAGATCTCTGTTTACGCCTCCGAGTCGGGGCTTCGATAAACGGTTCGGCATCGCATGTCGGGACAGGGTCTCGGGACCGGTAAAGCCTTACTGCGTCTCGGATCCGTTCAAGAGTGAAGGACTTCCAGAAAAATGGCATTTGACGAAGGAGATCCCTCTTGACAAAAAGATCACCATGCAAATGCGCAACAGCCCCGTTCTCTGCAAAGGGAAACTTTTTTCACTAAAAACTCACACTTCCGGAGTGATAGACTAGACAACGAGTTTTCATCGTATTACCTCGGTTGAAGTTCCATGCGTGCGGAAATAGATGGAGGCAGCTCTCCTCAACAGACTCACCATCTATTCGGACATAGAAGAAACGTTCCTGCCACGACTTAGGGTTCAAAGTAGTCCCCTGAATTATGGCCATATCCTTCTTAGGCAGCATGGAGTAGTAACCGTCACTCCCCGTCGGCCGAGTGCTCCAAAGGCCTTCGAAATCACCAGGACTGAGATCGATCCCGAGCTCATAACTTGCAATTAGTACGCCAAGCCAACTCTCTAAGGCAGGAACGCTAAGCTGGCTGATCGAAGTTCAAGTGACGGCTTATCGAACAATGGTGCCGGGGATCGGGAACCACATGAGGCAATACGTAAGGAAGGCCTCGTAACATGTAAAGAAACCTTCCGGAGGATTCCTCGCGCTCTCATTGCCGACAGGAATTCGGAATTTGACTCCATCAGGAATCTGGTAAAAATCTTGAAGAATCTTGAGATATTTATGAGAAACCAAGCTCGGCGTAAAAGGAGCACCTGGCTGCCTCAAAGGTCTCTTCGGAACAGGGACATCTGGCAGTGATGGGGGCGAACTCACAAGGGCTCGGTAATAAGCATTCTTCGCTTCCTCCTCGAGTAACTCCTCTTGCTTCACCGTCACATGGGCAGGAGAGTCATCCGAGGATGAATGGGAAGAAGAATTTCTCTTGGAGGATCTTGAAGACATTGTTCTTAAAGAGAGAGAAAGGGTTCTTGAGAGAGATGAATTTTTATGATGAAGTAAAAATGAATGAGATTTCTTACTCCCTCCTTATAAAGGAGGGAGTAAGAAATCTCATTCATTTTTACTTCATCATAAAATCACTATTTACCCCGACTTTCGGCAAACGATTACGTCTCTACACCTTCCCATACGGCTCTACCGCAAGCCAGGACCCGAAAAACATTACGGTTCCTAGCTAGCTGGGGGGCTAACTGTTGGGGTCAAAATCGGTCAACGACGAAATCGTCACCCGAAAGTCCGCGAAAGAAAACCAAGTGACGATCAAAACCAAGAAACGGGTCGTCACTCGATGAACTCACGAGAAGGCATGAACGGACCGTGAGCCCCGGGGATCAACGAAGGCAAGCAACAGCAGGCACCGGCGGACGCAGGACACGGCACGGACGGCAGGACGCCCAGTGCCGGCGGCAGGCTTGTCCTGTCCCGTCTTGCGCCGGTGGCAGGCCTGTCGTCTCCCGTCTGGCACCGGCGGAAAGGGTCCTGGCGCCCATCTGTGCAATCGTCTCGTGATCTCGGGCAATGGCAGAATCTTGGTCCCTTAAACCCATGTCCGGATTGTCCGAGAACTACAATGATTCTTCCGCAAAGCCTTCTCGATTGTTTAAAAGTTCATATTTTAAACGTCTAAAGTTCGAACCCTCATTACTCAAACCCTTGAAGACGGAAAGTCTACGAATCCAAGTCCATCTCGATCCCGATACTCGAGGAATCACGGAAGATCTTGTTGGGTCGAAAACGGTTATCTCGAAATCTACGGCTAAAGATCCTTTCAAACTCAAAAATTTCTCGCACTAACGACTAACGGGAAAGATCGGCAACGAAAACCCACGGGCGGCAGAGAACCCTCGGCGCCGGGCGGTAAGCGCCACGCTGAAGCCGCCTGGCGCCGGGCGGTAAGCGCCACGCTGAAGCCGCCTGGCGCCGGGCGGTAAGCGCCACGCTGAAGCCGCCTGGCGCCAGCGGCAAGCCCCTGGCGCCGGTTGACGGTCCTCGCCCCGTCTCGTCCCATCATGCTCACCGATCCCATCTCGGCTGTTTGGATCAATCTTCGTGAGTTTGGTACGATCACGGTTACTCTAAACACCAAACATCTCGACTATACGAGGAATTGGGGTTCCTTCGAAATGCTGAAACCTTCAAAGACTATTCTTTCAAAACCGTAAAACGCCTAAATGGTCTCGACATGGCCAAACGCCCACTTACGATTTTCCGAAAGGAAGGATAACTATGACGGTTTATCCTTATCCTCACATAAGAGATAAATGTCAAGTTTCCAGAAGATAAATGTCAAGTTTCCGAAGATAAATGTCAAGTTTCCGAAGATAAATGTCAAGTTTCCGATAAACACGAAGATGGACGAAAATGGAAAAGCCGATTCAGCCCGAAGAAGATAGACCGTTTTAAGAGGAGTATATAAGGAGAGCTTTGGGCGAGGAGCAAATAATCACAAAAACTTTCAGAGCACTTAGCACTTAGAGCGATTTAGCATTCTTTTCTGTTTTCACTAGCGAGCTGCGACTCAACTAGGATAGACTTAGGCGGACTAGCGGACTTTTCGACAGCTCTTGTAGCGATTTCTTTGCTTGTTGTACACGCCAAACGAGAATTCAGAAATAAGATCTCTTTAAGCTCTATTCTTCGATTTTTATTTTTACAACTTTAATCTCCATTGATTGTATCGTGTGTGGCCCAGCAGATATCCGGGACCTTCAAGGAAGATCGGGTTAACTCGGTTTTCCTCCACAAATCGTTTATCGGAAATTGACGGTGTGAATTTCGGTTCCCACAATCCCAATACAAAATTGGGAGGTTTGCTTGCACCATCATACACTTAACCATTTTTAAAAATGTGGGGACATTCAATTTTCTAACAACACCATTATACAAACAGTTTCTCAAACTGTTAAGATAAATATCCCATCGTCGATCAGTTCTTAAACACTTGATTGTCCTCTCCAACTGATTTCAATCAAAGTGATATATATCGTCTTGAGAACTCTAACTCTTATGTTTTTGTGAGAAACTGGGTGCATATACCTAAATCGAGTGAATTTTTCAATATAAAAAAATGATGAAGTATGAGGTCCCATGCCTCATCCTCATACTCATTAGACCACGAATGTTTGAATAAAATCATTGTAATGGAAGTTATCCATCTAAACATGGCTCACATGTATCAAGATCAGTTCAGGAGAGTGAATCAAGAAGACCTTTTGTAGCCAATTTATTCATTTGATACACCAATGTGACCAAGTTTAGAACTTGTGACATATGGAAACAACAATCACCATGACCACCAATAATAATTGTGGTACAATCATGTACAGGAAAAAAACATGACGAGCATAACTAGAACTAAAGAACACCCTAGAAAAGTGTTTAAACATATATCATGGAATCTCAAACCAAATCCTACTTAAGTAAAGCCATACAAGACATCATATTGAGGAGATTCCCGCCACCATATGTAGCTAGAAAGTGTCAACACAGCACCGCAAATTTATAGTTATTTCCCACACACAACCATCTTGTATATGTTTCAAGGTACCCATGGTACTTCACAAATGCTTCTCAATTTCGAGTTATATGTTATGTTGTTCTTGAGTATACAAGCCACAAATGATGAGATTTTGTGAACATTGCACAACTAGAAACATAAGCATACTTGCAAGTAGAGACTAATGATATTTCATTCTTTGCCTCAGTGTATTCATGAACAAAATGACCCAATAAGCTACAGTTATAGCATTTCATATTGGTCTTATCCTTCTTTCCTCCACGCTTTACTTATTTGGCACATTTTTTTTGGCCTCTTAAGATCAGTTTGATTGAGAGCCTTATATCCCTTGTTACTCATCTCGTGTTTCAAACCCAAGTTTGAATTTACAAAGTAGCCTCTAGGCGCTCATCCTCTAACTCAAGATGACATGATATATCCTTAAATGTTATATTGAAAATCATATAGTCCTACATATTATCCCAACTTTCATGTAACACGGAGAGAAACGCTTGTATAATCTGACCAACATTTTTGATCTCTCAAATCATGTTTGACATAATTCCAAGAAGCTGCCTCATCAAATAATGTAGGCCCTTCTTATAATCATTAAACATTTGATTAAGTATCATAAATTTAGTCAACGACATGGCACTAAGTTTCTCTTTCTAGGCCTCCCACATGCCTTTTGAAGTTTCATACTTTACAAACCACACATGAGATCATCATTCATATAACTCAAAAATATGAAGCAAGCAATGATATTTAGGAAACATATGCCTCTTGATCTTTCTCATGATGAGATATAGTACCCTGCTAAGGCTATTCCATGAATGTAAAAGAGTCTATTTCACCTCTTCCTCTCCGAAGAGTTACTGAACTTTTCGTTACCAATGATGTTCTTAAAAGCAAACAACATACTTGCTTGAACATCTAGACATTACTCTCTTTACATACTTCAACCACATAATATAATCTTGCAATGAACATAAATTAAATTATGGTAATTTGATTTAAATACAGGATCCAGAGTTCACTATATTCCCAATCATCACCCATATTAAAATCTTATTACAATAAATTGATTCATTTCATGCAAAATTTTAAGTTCTAAACCAATTAGAACTACCACTAGATTAAGTTCTAAACAAAATTAGAACTAGTTCTAAACACAACAGAACTCCCACTAGATCAATGTATTTTCTTTAACATGAATTAACAAATAAAACATATTAATTTACAAAGATCACTTAAATTAAATTAATATTTAATTAATTTAGTTTCTCATAGTATATTTTTCATTAAAGAATAATATAGATTCTCCATCAACTTAACAAAATGAATCTAATAATTTTTTTCCTTTTTTTAAAGCATATAAAAACTTATTATATGATTAAAACATACTATCCTAATATCTCTCTAAATACGTGTCCACATCATCCGTATAATATGTCAAATGAAAGATAATTTCAACATCTACGCATAGATATAAAAGTTACGCAATTCCGATATTATTGAGAAAGATATGGACAAAACAAATATGAAGTTTTCAGATGAATTTGAACACGACAAGTGTCGAGTTACTGTTCATCTTCTTTATATCATCACTTTTGTTTCTGCAATTCGGCCGTAACTATTTACCCTTATATCTCTCAGAATACGCGATCATATTTTACGTATAATAAATAAATAAAAAGATCATTTCAGGATCTACGCACTGACTTAGAAATCGTGCGATTCCGAGTTATAACCAGAGAGATATGAGAGAAACAATATTTTCGGTTTACTAACTATTTTTCTAAATTCATGCACTATATTCCGGTTTTAAATGCAATAATTTCCAGAAATGTCCATGGCATTCGGATAAACACATGTGCAAAGTTTCAATTCATTTCATCATGTCTTCATGGATTCACCATTTTTAATTATTCTAAGCATCAACCATTTTTCTAAATTTATCATAAACGAATTCCTGTGACCCATATTACTTATCATCCATGATTATTAAGAATGTAAATATGCCAGAATCGAATCCAACCTGGCTCTGATACCAATGTTAGAGATTCTAATGCGGAAGCGGGTTAAACCGAAAACATACCTTAGACCGGTTTAGTGATGAACACTACTTGATACAATTGGACAAGAGTCGGGAATGAAATCACATATGGAAATCAACCACTTGCCACAGTTCAAGTGCCTTTCTAGTTGATTCCTTATAGCTTTCTCTCTCTAAAACGTTTTACTCACTCTCTCTAGTATTAACTTGTTATTACTTCAATTGTTCTCTTCTCTTTGCAATGTATCCTATTTATAGATAACCAAGAGATACATTGTGAAGAGTCATGTATGTTCAAGGAAGAGACACATATCTTCAATGAAGGAACACATACATTCAATGAAGATTTGCATTTGTTTATTGATGAAATCTATAACTACCGGTTAACCAAACCGGTTCGGTATGCTGCCTAATCATGGGCGCAAACCGACCATAAACTAATATCTCCTCCCTCTTCTCTCTATTCATTTTTCGTCTTCTCCGGTCTTCTCTCTCCCTCCAACATATGTGCAGTTCTGGAGGTTGAGCTGCGCAGACAAAGGACCGCGGCTGGAAGCGTTTTTAAGGCTTTCTGAAGTTGTAGTGAGGCTGGAGCAGCCGAGGCTTGGAAAAAAGTAGGCGTTTAGGGATTTTGAGGGGATTCCTTTTTCTCCTTCCGTTTGCACCTGCTTGGTGAAGTGGTGGCCAATGTTGATGGAAGAGAGATAATATGTAAATTTTCCTTACATAGAGAGACTAAATTTCTAATTAGGTTAAATATTTTTGGTTTACAAAACTTATTTTTCTAACATAAAATACACTAGTTATGATTAAAAAGAGCTGGTGCTTGGATGAGTTAGTGAAGGTTATTAAGTTCGTAAAGATATTGGTCGGCCCATCTCATATGGTGTGGTCCTTTTTCATATCAGGAATCAGACTGTAGATCTTTGAGAAGACTTGTGAGAAAAAGAAACCTAAATTGCTGCGAGCCTTGACTGTAGTAAATCGAAGTCATTGATATCATTCGCAAAACTGGTATGTTATTTTGATATCATTCGTATGTTTTCTTCACATTTTGATTGTGCAATCATCTTTCTTCCTATCAGAGTTAGTTAAACATACTGGCTTTCTGGTGATATGGTTTGTCCCTCGTAGATAAGTATCTAGTCAATTTCAACGTAGCGCTCTAGTAAGTCAACTCACTTGTCGTTGCCCCATTGCCGAGTTATTTGAATATTCCATTCCCCTTTGTCTTTACTTCGAAACTGTGTTTGCAACTCTCTTGATTTGAATATTATCTCTCAATTTGTGTGGTATACAAATTGCTTTCTTAAAAATCTTGTTTTGCATTTCCAACTTGTATCTGCGTTTCACATGGCTTCTTCTTCTTCTTCTCCAGTGATCATCAATTGTGCACACGATGTATTCCTCAGTTTCAGAGGACACGACGTCCGCCGCAAGTTCCGTTCCCACTTTCTCAAGGAGCTCGACCGCAAGGTAATCACCTTCAAGGACGATGAGATGGAAAGAGGCTGGTCTATTGAGCCTGAGCTTATCAAGGCCATACAATGATCCAAGATCTCAGTTGTAGCTTTTTCCAAAAACTTTGCAAATTCGAGCTGGTGCTTGGATGAGTTAGCCGAGATCATGAGGTGCAGCGAAGAACGAGGCCAAATCGTGATGCCCATTTTCTACGAAGTGGATCCTTCTCATGTCAGGTATCAAACCCACGCCTTCGGAGAGATCTTCAAAAAGACTTGCGAAGGCAGAACGGAGGAAAAGAAACATATGTGGCAGCAGGCTTTAACCAACGCAGCAAACATAGCTGGATTTAATTCTCGGGACTGGTACTTTCTTGAATTTCCTGATTTTTGTTTCCTCAATTAGTATCTAAGTGACTGATTCTCTTGCTTTCTTTTCAATGATGTTTGTATCGTCTTTTTTTTTATTAGGCCTGACGAAGCATAATTGGTCGAGAAAGTCGTCAATGATGTTTCATGCAAACTGAATCCAACAGCATCCGATGATTTTGAGGACATTGTGGGAATCAAAAGTCACATGAAAAACATGACTTCATTATTGAATTTGGAGTCAGAAGAGGTGATCATGGTAGGGGTTTGGGGTCTATGTGGAGTTGGTAAGACTACCATTGTACGAGCTCTCTTTAATCAACTCTCCTGTCAGTTCCAAGGCAGCATTTTCATTGATAAGACTAAGAAAAATTTTACAAGTGCTAAATCAGACGAACACAACACACAGTTGTACTTGCAAGAACAGTTTCTGTTTGAGGTTCTGAACCAGGAGATAAAGATACGGGATTTACGTGCGGTGGAAGAAAGGTTAGGGCATAAGAGAGTTCTTGTTGTTTTTGATGATATGGATGATCATGTCCTCTTAAATGCCTTGGTGGGAAAATTAAGTGGTTTGGTCCTAGAAGTAGAATTATTGTAATTTCAGAAGATAGCTAGGGAGTTTCTAGGGGAGTTTCTAAGGACCCGTGGAATTGGATCTGATCGTATTTATGAGGTGGCTTTACCGTCAGAAGAGCTAGCATTCCAGATGTTCTGCCGATGTGCATTCCATCAAGACTCTCCACCTGATGGTTTTATGGAGCTTGCTACTGAAGCTGTAAAGCTCACCGGGAATTTTCCACTGTGTCTCAACGTCCTGGGTTCATCCCTTGAAGGGGTGAAGAAGGAGGAGTGGGCAGATAGGGTGCCTAAGATCAGGATTCGTATGGCTAAACAGATAGATAAAACATTAACATACAGTTATGATAGGTTAAAAGAAGAAGATAAGGCAATATTTCGTCACAGCGCATGTTTATTTAATGATAAGCCACGTGACTATGTGATACGGTTGCTTGAAGATAGTAAGTTCGATGTTGATGTTGAACTCTTTACTCTAGCTGAACGGTGTCTCATACAGATATCAGGGGATAATATCATTAGGATGCACGAATTCCTGCAAGAGATGGATAGAGAAATCGTACGTAAACCATGTATTCATGAGCCTGGAAAACGTGAATTCTTAGTGGATTGTCAGGAGATTTGTGATGTACTTGCAAAAGGAACTGTAAGTTTCTTCTAGTTATTCATGTTTTGCCTCAATGGACGCGTTTTTAAGCATGTTCTTAGTTTACTAATAATACATTTGGTTTCTGATATTTTTTTTTCAGGGAACTAATAGTGTTTTAGGCATATTTTTGAACGTATCTGAAATGAAGGATGCGTTATGTATTGGCGAGGAAGTATTCAAAGGAATGACAAACCTTCGGTTTCTAAGAATCTACGGGGTCTCACAAGAGGATAAAGAAATTAGTTTGACACTGCGGCACTGGTGGACACGTAGGTCTTTAAAGGAAGGCAAATACCAAATGGGGCGCCAACTTAGATTAATAGAATGGTGGGGGTACCCAATGCGGCGCATGCCTTCTTACATTTGTGCAGAAAATCTTGTTGAACTCATAATGCCCGATAGCCACCTTGAGTACCTTTGGGATGGGTGTCAGGTAAGTTTTTCAGCTCGCAATGCCCCTTTTAAAAATATACTCATTGGTTATAATGACGTCTTACTAGAGCATGTTAGAATATGAGATGTAGTAGGAGTTTAGTTTTTGTAGAATGAAGAATGTGAAGAACATGAGAAAGAGTGAAAGAGAATAAGAGAGATGGAGATTTCAAAATGTAAGAGAGAGAAGGAGAGAATAGTTTCTTTAATTCATTTAGGTTTAGGTTACACAATATTTAAAGATAAAAATCAGAATTTAAAATACAAATCTAGATCTAGAATTCAAATTGGTTTGAATTCGAATTAGATGCTGTATCAAGACAAGGAAGGGACCAGATATGTTCCATTTTCTCTACTTTCGGCTAGATGCTCCATCCACTTGTCTCCTCTTGTTTGTTGTCCACGATTCACTGTCCACGAATTGCTGTCCACGATTTGCTGTCCACGATTTACCGTCCACGATTCGTGGTGTCAATATTCCCCCTCAGGCCTCAAGCTTGACCATGCCGTATGGTTGAGCTTGGACATCATGAAGACATCCCTCATTAAAACTTTTAAGTGAAAAACCCAATGGGATAAAAACACTCAAAGAAAAAAGAGTAGATGCTTCATGATAGAGGAGATCATGATCTAGACAAGTCTATGAGCCCCAATCTTAGATAAATGGACCCACATATTTTGGTGAAGATATCAACTAGCTGGTCTTCACTTCTAGTATAGCAAGGAAGGATTATCTTCTTCTCCACAGCTTGTCTCACCTTGTGACAATCTACTTCAATGTGTTTCGTCATCTCATGAAACACTGAGTTTGAAGTAATGTGAATGGCCGCCTGATTATCACAGTGCATTGTGATTGGTGTTGTTGCTTCTATGCCCAAGTCTCTTAGCAGGTTCCTGATCTAGATGAGCTCACTAGTAAGCTTCCTCATTGCCTTATACTCTGCCTCAGCACTTGAACATGATACCACTTTCTGCTTCTTGGTCTTCCAGGTAACTAAGTTGCCTCCAATGAAGGTGCAGTAGTCTGTTGTGGATCTCCTATCCACTCTGTCTCCAGTCCAATCTGCATCACAGTATCCTACCACTTCAGTGTTTCTATTGCAAGCCATCCATACACCTTGACATGGAGCTTCTCAAGTATCTCAAGATTCTTTCAACCATATTCCAGTGATGAACCTTTGGAGCTTGCATATGCTGGCTGACTTGGTTTACAAAAAAGCAGATGTCTGGTCTTGTAATGGTTAGATAGATCAGCTTTCCAACCATTCTTCTGTAGAGCTTGAAGTCTCCAAATGGTTTATCCTCAAACTCCCCCTCACGCAGGATTTTGTACCCTTCTTCGAGAGGTGTTTTGGCTATTATTCTTCCAAGTTCTCCTGCCTCATTTAACAGATCAAGTGTGTACTTTCTTTTAGATAAGAAAAGGCCCTCTTTAGAGCGGCATATTTCTATCCCTAGAAAGTATTTTAGCTCACCCAAATCTTTAATATCAAACGCAGACTTAAGAAAAGCTTTGGTTAAGGTAATACCTTCCTTGTTACTACCAGTAATAATAATGTCATCCACATACACCAGAATTACCACAATGCCTTGCTTGTTGGTTAAAGTGAAGAGGGTATGATCAGCTTCAGACTTCATAAAACCTTTTCCATTGAGACTTGTACTTAGCTTGTAATACCAGGCTCTTGGTGATTGCTTCAAGCCATAGATATCCTTCTTTAACCTCAGAACATTCCCTGGTTTCACCATGTCTTCTAGGCCAGGGGGTGGCTTCATGTAAACCTCATCCTCCAATTCTCCTTAGAGAAAGGCATTCTTAACATCCATCTACCATAAATCCCATTCCAAGTTGACTGCCAGAGAAAGTAGAATCTTTATGGTGTGTAGTTTAGCTACTGGTGCAAAGGTATCCAAATAGTCTTCTCCATAGACTTGAGTATATCCTCTTGCAACCAGCCTTGTCTTCTTCCTTTCTGGTTTCCCATTAGCTAGGTACTTGATGGTGAAGAGAAGGCAACTTGTTACTGCTTTCTTTTCTTTAGGAAGCTCAGCTTCATACCAAGTATCATTATTGATCATGGCACTGATTTCATCTCCAAATGAATCTCTCCACTCATCCAGTTTCATTGTCTCTTCATAAGTCTTTGGAATGTACTCTTGATCCAGATTGCTGATGAAGACTACATGTTCTTGAGGGTAACTCGCCAAAGAACAGGTTGCTTGGATAGGATGAGCCACTGCATTGCTGTTGAAGTATACTTTTCTGTCAACCCATTTGGATGGTTTCTTTTCTCTAGTGCTTCTTCTCAAAGGTTGAATCTATTGCCCTTCTACCACTGCCTCTTCATGCCCTTGTTCTCCACTACACTGATCAGATTCAGCTCCATCTTGATCTTGTGTTGTGGCTGAATCGTCTTCTTGTTGCTGTAATTCAGGTTCATTGCCCCCTTCAAGATCAGGATGGACTGTTTCTACACTTGGTGCAGCTGCATCAACAACTGAAGGAGTTGGATAATTTCTTGGTACTCCACTGGTCTGAGGATGGCTAATGCCTAAGTTTTCCAAAATAATTCTCAAGTTGTTTGCCCTATCTGAAGGTCCTTGTGAGAGATCTTAAAGGTTTTCCCAATTCTTCTCATCATAGTACCCTTTTGATTCCACAAACCTCACATGCCTTGAGACAAGGACCCTTCTTGACTTTGGATCATAGCATTTATACCCCTTCTGAGTTGGAGAGTAACCAATGAACATAGCCTTTGAGCTTTTAGCATCAAGCTTGTTCCTCCGTTCGCCTGGTTCCAATGCAAAGCAGATGCATCCGAACACACGCAAGTGGTCCAGAGATGGCTTGCTCTTGTTGAGAACTTCAAAAGGAGAGAGGTCGTTCAGGACTTTAGTTAGAGTCCTATTGATCAGGTAACATGCAGTCATCACAGCATCACTCCAGAATCTTTTTGGAACATTGGTGTGGAATATCATTGATGTTGCCACCTCCATCAAGTGTATTCTTCCTCTCAGCAACTCCATTCTGTTGAGGAGTGTAAGGGCAGCTTGTCTGGTGAGTAACCCCATATTGTGCAAGGTATTGCTTGAATGCTTTACCTGTGTACTCTCCACTATTATCTGACCTGAGAATTTTCAGCTTGGCAATAAAGTGATTTGTAACATGAGCCTGGAAATTCTTGAACGCTTCCAAGACTCTGTCCTTAGACTATAGCAGTGTCACCCATATGTACTTGGACTTCTCATCATGAAGGTGACAAAGTATTTGTGATTCTCCCTGGACATACAAGGAGCAGTCCACACATCAGAGTGAACAAAGTCGAAACACTTCTCATAGATAGTGCTGGGTCTTGGAAAGATTGTCCTGCAATGCTTCCCCAATATACAGGCTTCACAATCATCATTCTTGAACACCACACTAGGAAGTATCAGGCTTAGGGCTCTAGTATGAGGATGCCCTAGTCTAGCATGCCAAATGGTGCTCTCAACCCCATTAGATGTACTGGCTAGGCACATAGATGGAGATGCTGCAGACAACTTAGTCTTTTGAAGATGATAGAGTTCCCCATAGCTGTGCCCTTTTCCAATCACCTGGCCTGTCTTCAAATCTTGAAACTCAACCTCATAAGGTCTGAAAACACTTGACAGTTCAGATCAACCGTAGCTCTCCTCACAGATAGCAAGTTTGAAGTAAACTAAGGCAGTTGATTCCTTATCAAGCAACCTAAGATTTCATATCCCTTCTATCTTAATCTTATCACCATTTGCTATAGTTACATTCCCTGAGGCTGGCTTCATATCACTAATGAGATTTCTATCACTAATCATATGATGACTAGTACCTGAATTTATAATGAGGGGTTTTGAGTCTAGAAAACGTGTACCAGCCTTCTTGGATGTAATAATGGCTTTGGCTGCTTGGATCAGTGGCTGAATGTCACTCAACCTGATATAATCATCTTGAATCA
The DNA here is from genome assembly GCA_016771965.1 of Brassica carinata. Taxonomy (NCBI): domain Eukaryota; kingdom Viridiplantae; phylum Streptophyta; class Magnoliopsida; order Brassicales; family Brassicaceae; genus Brassica; species Brassica carinata. The sequence continues at coordinate 28,039,052 of CM028688.1, read as the reverse complement.
GTGGCTCAAAATCACTCATCTTGAACAGACCATCCTTCATCACTGTCTTGTTCCAATTTTCTCCTCCATTGGAGTCATTGTTACAAGTAGAGTACATAGTAACACCTTCAGGCGCCATTTCAGCCTTATTCGATGTCATAATGGCCTTGGTGAGCTCAATCAAGTCACTCATGGTCGCTGGACCATCACTCCTGGTCGTATCAGCTGTACTTCCCCATGTTCCTCCTTCACTTGAATCACCCTTGAAGGCAGAATACATGGTTTTCCCTTCAATTATTTTATGCTCCATCTTCATGAGTAACTCCCTAACCAACTCAGTATCCATCTTCTTTCGCTTCAGGTCGTTGATAGCCTGCTTGATTTCACATATTCTACTCAGATTAAATGTGTTTGGCATACACTTTCTTAAGTGTATTCCACAATTCTCTTGGAAGTTTCACAGTATGAGTAAGCTTCCAATATTGAGCTGTTCTTGCTGTTCTTGATGGTTTCAGGGGAAAACTCAAGAACAGTGTGAAAAACAGAGAGATTTGTGAAAGAAAGAGTAACCGATTTGCGGAATAAAATAGGTTTCAAGAGCTTAGACGCTCTGATACCATGTTAGAATATGAGATGTAGTAGGAGTTTAGTTTCTGGAGAATGAAGAACATGAAGAACAAGGGAGAGAGCGAGAGAGAATAAGAGAGATGGAAATTTCAAAAGGTAAGAGAGAGAATGAGAGAATAGTTTCCTTAATTCATTTAGGTTCAGGTTACACAATATTTAAAGACAAAAATCAGAATTCAAAATACAAATCTAGATCTAGAATTCAAATTGGTTTGAATTCGAATTAGATGATGTAGCAAGACAAGGAAGGGACCAGATATGTTCCATTGTCTCTACTTTCGGCTAGATGCTCCATCCAATTGTCTCCACGATTCACTGTCCACGAATCGCTGTCCACGATTCGCTGTCCACGAATCGCTGTCCACGATTCGCTGTCCACGAATCGTTGTCCACGATTCGCCGTCCACGATTCGCTGAACCACGATTCACCGTCCACGATTCAACCTCCACGATTTACCGGTGTCAATAGAACAACGGAATAGACAATTTTTGAATAAGATACTGCAAATTCACTTCTGAATAAGATGAATCTAAGAAAAGCTAAATTTGCTAACTTTCTAAAATTATGACATGTTTGTCAAATCTGAAGTTCCCGTTGTCTTTTTTTTTTAATGGTCAGCTGTTAATAACCTCAAGAAGATAGATTTTCAGAGATCTAAAAAGCTGATACGACTCCCAAATCTTTTAACGGCCACCAATCTCGAGGAACTGTATCTTGAAGATTGCTGGAGTCTGTGGAAGCTTACTTCCTCTATTCGTTATCTCAAGAAACTGAGGAAGCTAGACATGAAAAGATGCAAAGAACTGTGGGATCTTCCAATTATTGTCTCGGAGTCTCTCCATTCCGTCAATCTCAGTGGATGCTCCAAGTTAGAGAGTTTTCCTACAATTCAAGGAATATTTCAAACCTTGTTCTTGATGAAACCAAGATTGAAAAAGTTCCAGGAAGGATAAAAAGATATCTCTGGGCTCAATTACATATTGATGACCGGTTTGAGCAACTTGAAATATTTTTCTTCTAACATTTCGAAGCTGAAACATTTTGAGATGATGTTGTTTACAGTGGTGACGACGACATACGATACTAGTGGCATCATTCACAATAGGAAAAACGATGTCTTCCTAAGCTACCATAGGGAGGATGTTGACAAAGCTTTTGTGAAATACTTGCAAAAGGAATTTATGAGAGACCAAGACCTGGCTACTAAGCATCACATTGCTGTTTCTCCAACGGGTTTTAAGGGGAGAGGAGTCCACCAAATAGAGAGAAAAGGGGAAGAAACGGGGAAGAAAGGCGCAGATAAAGAAACTTATTCTGTCTGTTTTTCACTTATTCTCGGCTGACAATGGCGTACATGATTGATGTGATTTTAGTTTTTTTTTTTTTTAACCGAAAAAAAAATTAAAAAAAAAAAAATTAAAGAAACTCACAGGATTTATGTGGATAATGTTGCTCTAATGTTGTAAAGGAGATAAGATCTTCAAGAATCGCAATAGTCATTTCTTACAGATAACTACATGTCTTCTGAACGGTGCTTGGATGAGTTGGTGGATATCATAGAGTGCAGCGAAGAGATTGGTCAAAAAGTGATTTACGTTTATTATGCTGTGGATACTGTTAATGTCAGCAGGCAGATTGAAGACATTGTAAAGACCGAATCGTGCCCACAAAAACTGAAACAAGCTTTAACTGCAGTAGGCGAATTTCAGAGATATGTTGCTTAACCTGGTAAGTTATTTGAATTATTTATCATTTGCTTTGAGTTTAACTTTAAAGTATTATCTTCCTAGATACTCATTTCTTCATAGTATTTACTCCATCTTCATTGTGCCAATTCTCATCATCTTTCTTGCTATCAGGGATCCCGAAACTGCGATAAGTCAAATGTGGGCTGATGATATATCTTTTGCACCAAAAGAGTTATCTGATATGGAAACATTAAAAGAGAAATTCGATGGTCTGGAGTGGAAGGAGAAGTTGTTGTTTTGTCATATTGCTTACTTTTTCAATAATGAGACATATGAGAATGTGACGCAACTGCTGAAAGACTGTGGGTTTGATGTTGGAGGAAGTCTTGAGATTCTATATGAAAAGTCTCTGATACAGATATCAGCAGAGAGAGTCATAATTATGCGTCCTGTGCAGCAAAAGATAGGCAGAGATGATGTCCTTGCACCATTCGTTAACGTGCCTGCAAATCGTCAGTTCTTGATGGATACTAGGGAGGGTTGCGACCTACTTATTGATCTAATCGTAAGTTTTTGTTTTAACATCATTATGTGTTCTTAAGCTACTACTGATTCGTTCCCCTTAAAATATTTTTTCAGGATAATACTAAGAGAATGTACGGTATCTCGTTTAACGTATCAGAAATGGAACAGAGATTGGCAAGAGATGAAAGACTCAAAGGAATGAAAAGGTTGAAGTTTATGAGACTGTACAAGGACAGTTTGTACTGTAAAGAAATCAGAGTTCATTTAGTTATAGGCCTTCACTCTTTGTGGGAATGCCTTAGTGATATTTGAAGGATAGGAATAGTCACTCAGTAAGATGCTATTTTGGGGTAAAGTCGATCGTACTCCACTTATAGGTAGGGTTTGTTGCTTTATATTAACCTTTTTTTTTGTCAAGTTTGATATTTATATATTTCTTCTACTACTACTTATCCAGTCTTGTCATGTTGAATAACAGACATTTTGCCAAGGAAGAAAAAAAGGCAATGCCTATTTTGACGGGAGGCTTACATTGCATGTGTCAGTGTCGGTGTCAGTGGTGAATGTAGGATGTAAGCTATGGGGGCATGTGCACCCAGTGATTTTTTACATTTAAAGTTTTAAACTTTTGTATAAGTTTATGCACCCGGTGAAAATATTCTCTAGATTCGCCCATGGTCGGTGTCCGTGTTAGTGTCAGTGTCAGTGTCGTTTGTCCTCTGAAGAAACAGAGTGGCGTTGCTCTGTTCTTCGGCAAAGGCAGAGTAGTAGGGCTCTAACAACTGTTTGCATCGGAAGTCAAAGTGGAAATATACTAACTTATGTCTGAACATGGACTTCACTCCTCGTCAACTCCAACAACATATTGTGATAACCTAGCTAGTATTTTCATTGATGAGACTTCAAGAAAGCTATACGTACGAGGGCCAAACTCAGACGACTACAACAGGAAGTTGTTCTTGCAAACACGAAGAAAGAATAAGTTGTTGATAAGAACTTTGTACCCAAACTTTATGAACCGTGAATGAATAAAAAGAAAGGAATCGATTTACTCAAGGATCACGGTTACAATGACAAACTCACTAAGAGACACCCTCTCATCACCATGCAAACAGTGATTTTCCCAATGATAACCTCCCTCGTACAATAGTTTACAAAAAAGAAAAAAGAAAAACAATTTGTTTTTTTTTGTAACTTCCCTAATACAATATCACTCACTACTATCTACTTATACTACTCCTTCCTCCTGACCAGTGGCTTGATTGGTCCTCTTGCCATTTGATCAACACTTCATGCGCAGTATGTCCTCCTCCTCCTCCTTCTCTCTCTCACAAAGTAAAACCAGTCGCAACTTTCTCTCTCTAGAAATTACGAACAAGATGTCGTCCGATGATGAAGGAGGAGAGGAGTATCTCTTCAAGATTGTGATAATCGGCGACTCTTCCGTTGGGAAATCGAACCTCAGATTTGAGTTCAACGCTCATTCGAAAGCCACGATCGGCGTTGAGTTTCAGACGCAGAGCATGGAGATTGACGGCAAGGAGGTCAGAGCTCAGATTTGGGATACTGCTGGTCAGGAACACTTCCGTGCCGTCACCTCCGGTTATTACCGCGGCGTCGTCGGAGCACTCGTCGTCTACGACACAGCCGTCGCACTACCTTTGAGACCATCGGACGTTGGCTTGATGAGCTCAAGAATAAGTTTTCTTAATTAGCTTTGATCTGCTCGTTTACGTCAAATCTATGTTTTATCCGACTAATCTCTCTGAAATAATTCTGAATATTTTAACTTATTATGTCCTTATATTTGACGATAATTGCAAAAATCCTGATATACATATGTGTTCTTATCATGTTGAAATGATTTTCCATTAATAGTGTTAAACCAATAGCGATTCAAGCTTTTAAGTTTTTTTTTTTTTTTTTGAAACTACAAGCTTTTAAGTTTGGTAGAGTTTTCTTGACTTTTTTGGTGGATTTAGATTGTCTTAGCTAGTATAGTATGGACTATTAGATCTCAAGGTTTTGTGAAGACATGTGTATTTCTTAGGCGGCAAGTAAAGTAGCTTAGTAAGAACTAAGAACTCGGCAAATATTACTTCTTCAATCTCTCTTTAAACATTAGCGAGGATTAAAAGAAAAAAGAGAAATCTTTGGATAATAGAAGCATAACAACTTACTAAACAAGAGAGAATTGGTTAAGTGTTTCTTTGACATTTTTATAAGAAGAAAGTAGGGTATCGTAATATTTAACATCTACTTGATTCTCATTAGCTAACCATAAACTAGTCTTACATTTTCCAGTAAACAAACCAACAAGTTGAGATCGTAGATTACCTAATACGAGTTTGGGAAGTCAGATGTTGAACTCCATTGGAAGGGTATACTCTCTACAAAGTTTCATAAGATTCTTTTGTTTTTTTCCTCATATAGAGAAAAGCGACAATCATATAGATTCATCTTCATTCACATTTGTTATTTTCCTTCAAGTTTGGCTCGTACAGTAATACGATAAGTTAATCAAGAAACAAAAGTGTTTTAAAAAAAAAAAAAATCAAGAAACAAACATCTTGCAGAGAAACGGAATTTCGTATCGTTATATATTCTTAAGGGGTTTACGATGATTCTATTTTGTTTGATTACTAAAAACGGTGAAGAAATCTTTTTGTTACATTTTAATAAATAGATAAACACATTAAAAAACTTTTGATTGATTTTCACTTTATGAAAGAATGGTCGTACAACCGGATGAGTGACCTTTGCTGATCTCTGTATGAGATCACAAGTTCAATATAATCTTTCCTAAAAGTCTAACACATCCCAAAAAGACAAGACACAAAGGTGTGCAGTAGTAGGCATATGGATAAAAGAGAACACAAAAATCCCCCACACAGAAGACGGAAACACAACATAACACACAAAACCTTCTCTGCAGAGTTCAGACTATAAGAGACTCCATCATCATCGTCAATCAATCTTACCAAAACCACACAGTTTCACAAGGCTATGGAGATGATGATGATGATGATGTTTTTTTTTTTTTGCTAAAATCCACAAAAATCCGCTTCATTGTTTGTATAACTTGGAAGCAGGAGGCAATGCTGAATATGTGTATGAACGAGAATCTCACCAAAATGAATTGTTTGTGCTTATCAGACACGCTACGGCTTTTGATCATCGAAGCTTAAAGATCACATAGCAGGAACAGGAGTAGCCGCAGCTTCTGCTGCCTTCTTTTGCTTCTCTTTCTCCATCTCCACTCTTCTCACCTCTGCGTGCTGTGCTATTCCGTTTGCGATCGCCTGATAATTGAAGTCCAGTGACTGGTTAAGGTTCTGAAACCTCAGCGCATCTGACGCCTGCATAACTGTTCAAAGGGCAAGGATGCGATTAAGCAAAAAATAAGATGTACACTGAAGAAAAATGAAGCTTTCTATAGTATTTGTGTGATCGAGAACGGCGCGGTACCTCTGATTGCGTCGACAAAGAATACAAAGGCATCCACCTCATCGATGGGTGACTGGAACTCTTCGTCATCGCTAAAGTCATCATCATCAGAATCATCGTCATCTTCATCATCATATCCGAAGGACTTTGCCTTTGAAATGAACAATTGAGCAGGCAAACAGTCAATTCCGAAAGAAAGAAAGAAAGAAAAAGAAAATCATAGTTGGCAAGGGATGTCTATACAAGCATTTGACAAACCTGTGCAGCTAACTTCTGCAGTTTCTTGCTTTCTGCTTCATCTCCGTCCTCGGTATCATCCATCCCCATCTCCCCATCGGACACATCGTCGTCGTCGTCATCACTCTCGAGTCCATTCAACTCATTCTCATAATCTACTTCTGTCTCCTTTGCTGCTTCTGCAATTAATACGGTAAGGGGAATAATCGTAAACGTTACCAGACCAAGTGGAGAGAAGTGGAGCATAAGCCCAACATACCAGCTATCTGATTCTTATATGCAACTAGAAGATCAAGTGTTGCCTTGAAAACACGCTGCAGGGCTTCGTCGGGAAATTGACCACCCGGGAGAGCAAGTAACGAAGTCAACCCCAAGCAGCAAACCTTTTTATCGTGTTCCCTGTTATAAAAAGAGCAACCACTTTATCAGCTAATCACAATAAGAAAAATAAAAAGTCACCCCATTACACTTATAAGCTTACCATGAACAAGATAAGACGTACTCCCTCTGTCCCACTTTAAGTGGTGTTTTAGGGTTTTTATTTTGTCCCATTTTAAGTGATGTTCTCACAAATCTATATAGAATTTATTGTTATTTAAAAATTTTGACCAATTACAAAATACTACATCTTTTTTTTATTGGTTGAATTAGTTGAATTTAATACTAATGCATAAAAACTTGTATTTTCTTAATATTTGTGCAAAAACCTTAAACACCACTTAAAGTGGGACAGAGGGAGTAATAAATAGCATCTAAGATACCTTTTGAAATTTGCTGGCAGGCCACTCTTTTTCTTTTGTTGCAACATCTGGAACCAAATATCAAACACCGTTGAAGCAAGTCCCGTGTTATGCAATACACCAAGCGTCAAACCTGGATTGTAGTAAAACATGTTTGCCACCTGCGAATAGAAATCATAATTTCTTTGAGAACTTGATCAAGATACCAAAAATTTAAAATGCAATAATGGTGGTTCACTAGCAACGAAAGTTCAACCCATTGTAACCATCAATACAACAACGGAATCAATTCAATGCAATCCCGCCTGGTTCATAATTCATATAGTGACATTGAGATGATTAAAGAAAAAAACATTGTTAAGTTGGAAACACAGCAGGCTAACAAATTCTCCACACAGGTCTTACCACTTGAATAAGAAGAGATTTTAAGTACGAAGTCTCCGCTCGTTGTAACCGATCAATCGTGAGCCTCAGATATGGTTCAACCCACTGATCCACCTGCCCTTTGCAATTCTGGAAAACAACTTCAATAAGCTTTGGAGCCGATTCAATATCACTGTCTTCTATGTTTCTGTCGGTCATAAGCTGTAGAAACAGAAACGTGAGACATAAATTAGCTACGAAGGTAACAAATGGTATTGTTATGCATACTGATGAATGATTTGCTTGGATAGAGAAACTTGGAGATACTTATATATGTACCACATCTCCACCTGCGGCAGCAAGAATTGTCATATTTAATGCTGAAGGTACACTATATATATAGTGTTTACACAGTACGCTAGATGCCAACTACTTTCTACCAGTATAAGCATGGATAAAACTTCAATTTCCCGTATATGATAAAGTAAGATTATATCCTTCCTGGTACGTAAAAGAACTCCATAACCTTACAGTGAAGAACAATCAACAAGTACAGACCATATAATTGCAGTATGACAATCAGAAAATATACTTACAGTTGAAAGAACAGTAAATAGACTTTGCTGATAGTCAGGCTCCTTGCAAGTGAGGAAATAAGCAGTTCCCCTCGATATAAAGTTGTCCATTGGAACCAAAATATCTACATTTCCAAAGAATAACTTAGTGTATGTAACACAAAAAGATTTTGATATGTAGGTTCTGATTGACATTGTAAACTATGCAGAAAACAGTTATGAGAGAAGCCATACTCGGAAAGAAATCAATCGCCCAATCGACCAAGGCTTCCACCATTAGTGGCCATAGACTCCACATGCCCAAGGAAATGCTAGGTGAATAAAAGGTCATGTATGATGCAATCTCCAAAACTTCTTCAAATACGTCTGCCAAAGCAAATAGGATGAAAATTTAAACGCTTTAGTACCAATAAAAAATAGCTGGAAAAGAGTGATCTTGAGATCTGATGTTACATACGTAGCAAAAGGCTCACCAAAAAAAACTAATGGATATATAAATGTCCTATCTAGATAAGCATACTAATGGAATGTATCAAAATGGCTAACAAATCAGGCCAAAAGTTCAGCATCCAGATACAATACAACTTAAGCTCGTCAACAAACTAAAGGACCAGAGCTAAAATGAGAAAACTAAAGAAATGATTTTATACATCAATTTACCTTGGCCATCAGCGGTCAACATTTTCTGCATTATTGGAAGTATCGTTGGCTCTATCTGAACAAACAGCTGAGGAAGACTGCTAACAGATTCAAGGATTGTACTTATGGCACGCAAACAACCAACTGCAGCTAAAGCTCCCACGTCATCCGGATCATCACTGGCTTCTGACGTGTTTAAGCACCTCCAAAAAGCAGCCGCCTGAGGAAAAGAAGAGGCAGAAATACATATATATATATACCAAAGTTCAAACAGTCAGGCAAATTAGACAAACGAGAAAGCTCATTTCCTTACCAGATTTTGGCATAATCCAAATGCATAAGGAGCCATCTCCTCACCAAACTTATCGACAATGGTCTCCAACGTAAAAACAAGGTCTTCATTCTCTACCTCATTCATGAGTTTGAAAAATTCTGGTACGAGCAAGATTACCATTAAGTGAAAGTATTAGTTTTACTTCAACGATACTGACTATCCAGTTTTTAAAACCAAGGTTACCTACCATCAAGTAACTGAGGGAGGATTGGACGTATCTCATTCAAATCTGCAAGTTTGATCAGACAGTTTTTATTAGACATATATAAAACCACACACAATCAAGAAGACAACGCACACGGTAAACAAGTGCAAACAGATTCATCCATATGCAGGAGAAAATAACATACCCTTGCACGCCTCAACAAATGAACGTAATGCAAAAACTGAATCAACACGGACAGGGAGATCAGGATCACGCATTCCCGAAACAACACTGTGCAATGCTTTACGAAAGTTGTTCTGATCTGAGAAGTTGATGTGGGCATATTGTCCAGCTACCCATGCGGCCTACATCCAGAAACTCAATCGTTAAAATCTAATACTGGAAATAAAACAGGAAATCCATCCGGATGTATCAACACAGCATAGCAGCAGTCACCTAAATATCACAACAATTTATCCTTTTTCTTCTGTTGTTAAATTCTTTTAAAGCAATTCAGAGTTCTCAAAGAAATTGAGAAATAGTACAACAGAACCCCTATTATGGCAACCACTGATTGTTGACGTATTAAAACACAATTTAAGCCAAAACAATGAATACCTTTGCTCTCAGATGTCCAGCTGGACTATTGAATTCAGGAAAAATATGTTGCACCAACATATGCTCTAGTTCAGATTTATAGGGATCAGTTTGCTTCAGTTTATCACAAAGAGCTCCAACAGCAAGCATAGCGCCATCTTTTTGACGATAAGGCTTATGTTGAGCAGGAGCTTCGTCATAACTACAAACAGTGGAAAAAACAAGTTCACAACAGGACACAACTGAAAGAAATAGATTCAAACGGAACAGCTCAAATGGAATACCTCCTGAAGATCCCTACAACAAACTGAACAAACTTTGGGAGGTTATCTTTCCCACGTTTTCGAACCAATTCATTTACAAAATCCATAGACGCTGTTCGCGGACTGTACAAGTCTTCAATGATATCTGCAGTGCAGCAAAAATAAATCATTAAATATTATATGTTTGACTTCTCAAGGAAGTCACTATTTTAATACTTACTGTAACCCTTCCTCACATATTCATGTGGGTCTTCCTCCCAAAGTTGTTGATCAGAGTCGTTAAAGCACATTAGAGGGAAAACAATCTCAAAAAGCAGAACATCCAGCCGTGGCAGCAGCAATTTGTACATGCTACTCTTTGAAATGCTGCAGATACAATGAATTAGTGTAAGGACTTAAGAACTCCCTCAACGAGAAATGCCACATATGTAAAATACAGTAGTAGATTTTTATTTATTTAAGTTGCAGGGAAGATGGAAAAATACATACATGCTAAGAGGTAGAATAGTGTAAAATTACAACAGAAAACACATAAACATATAAAATGTTCTAATTAAAATCAATACCATTCAATCCTTTACCAAGAAAAAAAAACCAATAATGCCAGGGAAAGGAGTATCGACGTCAACCAAGTGGGCATACTGACTGAAGACAAGTATGCAAATAAAACTAAAGCACAAGGAACTGTAAGACAAACCTGTTGCTTAAGTACTGAAGTAGAAGATTGGTAACTCTGTCAGGAAGATAGCCGCCAACACGAATAGTATTCAGACAATTTAGGTGGCCTTCCAAAATTCTGCCGGCATAATTTTTTTGAAACATTTGGGCGAAAGGCTTGTTTTCTGGAGTTTGAAGTTTTGGGTCTCCAAACCTATGACAACGAACGCTCACCAAAATTTAATGGACCTTCAAGAGTACTTTTTTGATTAACATATTAACTTCAGAGACATACCGACTATAGATCCTGTTTAAGATGTGCACTGTCCACTTCTTGACCTTCCACCAGCCCCAAGATTTTCTAAGTTCCGGATCCATAGGCTGACCTTCAACTGGAACAGGACGCTCCGAAACACTCAAGAACAGAACCATCCAGGAATTGAATACGTTAATATCAAATAATTGCTTTGGGAGCTCCAGCTGCCACATAAAATAGTACAAAATGAATCATGTGGTGAAACTTTGGAAAGTAACACAAAGAAGATCAGGATTTCCATAAATCATTATCAAAAGGAAACAATAACAGGGCCGGCTTCAGTAAGCCTAGCGATCCCTTCTTTTATTTATTTATCGACTAGCAAATTTGCCAATTGCCAATATGAACTCGTTACCGACTTACATATATCGATGACCAAAATACTTTGCATATCAGCTTCATTAACTCTGCTATCTCCAGTGAGGGATTTTCTATCTGGATAAGCCCATTAAAAATAGTCAAAAGTAGGGGAAATGTCTCCTCCACAATGCGGGAAACTGGTGTCCTCTCCTCGTCTGACTTGAACCTAGAAATCAACATCAGGAAACATAATCAAGATAATGAAGCGCAACTAGATTTACTGCTACGGATGCTTAGCCAAGGAGATTCTCATGTTGATTTGTTGCTTCTCTACATGTAATGACACTTTTCGTTCCTAGTTGGAACTCATCTAAACTTCATAAGACATTACGAATATTGTTTGAAAGAGCCATGGCCATCACTGCATTCTAATAGTACACTTTCTAGACTTCGTCTCAACACTCCTTGTACAATACGATTGCCTCTTCCCGTAACTTTTTTCTACTCAGGAGTGGTTACCAACTTATTAACTAAAGTTTTTACTCGGTGTGCTACACTGAAACAGTCAAATTTGCGTTACTGCCACCGTAGAGAGTCATGCCAATAATTTCACTAACAAATCTTTGAATCATACACAGGGATGGGAAACGAATGGAAATTGATGAACTTACTCATATTTTCTAGAGAGGGTCCGCAACACAAACAAAGCTCCATAAATTTGCTGATTTTGCAAGTTGTACTTCACCCAATCTAGAAGACGTGGCCATTGCTCTGGGTAGTCAGCATATATAATCGTCTTGAGGGACTCTCCAAGTTGTGATCTGGATCATAAAATTAAAACTATGAATGGTTTTAAAACAAAAATCATGGTTGTTGTCGAGCTTTGTAGGGAAAAAAAAAACTTCTAAAAAAATCAACCACAATTCATTGTTTCTTGATATCTAGCAGCTAAGGATAATGCAAAGACACATAGAAACATGCATGATACATATATGCGCCTGCTGCAGGTCCAAGTCAAACAAGAAGTGAGAACTATCAGCTTAAAGAATATCAATCATACAAGATGATGGTACACGTAATTAGCCGTACACGTAATCGCATCTTCACACCAATCAGACCTCGAGCAGACAAATATACCTGAGTAAGGTGGGAACTTGGGTGACATAGACGAGGATGTTGTCCCTCACCAACTCTTTGTCGCTTTGCAATACCATCGGCTGCTCTCCTGCACAGTCAGATACACGAATTTAACCTAAAAGAGCTTCCAATAAACAAGAACGGAACAAGAAAATTACAAAAAAAATAGTACTATTATTTACCAGAATCATCAGGTGACCAGTTCTTAGCAATGAAGTTCTTGAACTGAATACTAGCGATTTGACGCACTGCCATGTCACAGTTCCCATCCACGGCTATCTGCAACAACCTCACCAAGTGCTGTGGCGTGTGCTGCAACTGTAATAGAAGAGAACAACGAGAATCACACGCATCAGGAACCAATCACAAACCAGCAATATTCTATACATCTCACGAGAATTTTTCAAGTAAGAGACCTGATTGAGTTGCTGCTCAGAAGCTTTGCGTTCATCTGGATTGGGGCTGAGAGCGGCGGCTCGGAGGATCAAAGCGAGGCTTGGCAGATCCATCCTCCGGGGAGTTTGGAAATCGAGGACACACTTAGACAGAGTAACACTAGAGAGAGGGGATCAGAGTAACTAGTTGATTCGATTTGAATTTTCGTTCAAACAGAGCTGGAGAGAGCTCAGCTGAGTAGGTAGAGATTCGGTAGGGCGTGACAGGGTTTTAGAGCGACGAAGATGGCTGAGGAAGAAGAAGATGATGATGATGGTAGGCGAGGGACAAACAGAGCTGGAGGAACAAAAAAAATAGTGTATTTAAATCCCTAGGGTTGTTTAACTAACCTTCATTTGGGTTGACCCGGGTTGTCTACAACCGGTTTATAGCGTACCGGGTCTTCTCCAATTAAACGTGTTACGTGTACGTGGACAAATGAAAAACGGACAAATGAATAGGTGATTTTGCTGAAAAAGATATTTCCGAGATGTGGACCCCCGAGATGTAAGTTTTTTACTGAAATTTTATGTATAAGAACTGCCATTTTCTCCTCCCATATCAAATACATGTCCACATAAGAATATCATTGGAACGACGATATGTGTAATGATTTTGTTTAGGCAAAGCATCCCCTGTATTTATGTGGTTTTTATTTTTATGAAACACTTTAACTTTAAAAAAAAAATCTGTTTTATTTACCTTATATTATTAGTAAGAAAATATTTCTGTATGTTATATTTATTATAGAAACTGAGACTTGTTATATAAAGGTCTCACTCTCACTAGGTGATTTTTCCGTGCTCATACACGGGTATAAATATTTATAAAGTAAATATATATTATAATAATTGATTGCTATTTACTTTTAATTTTAAATTAATTTATAGTTTTATGCATAATTTATATTACTTTAATTATACATATAGTTTTAGATATGTTATATCTAGTCGATTTTGTTGTTTTTACAATCGGTTTAGTTATCATTTGGATATATTAGGTTGCATATATTTCTCTGAATTCAATTATAAAATTTTTATTCAAAATATATTAAAATTTTGATTAATTTTCTTATTTGCATTAGGTTGGTTTTTGTCTTAGATATGTAAATATATTTTAGGAAGATTATTTATAACTTAAGATATATTGTGCTTAGAATGAAATAAAAAAAGCAAACTAAAGTGTTTGGTTCCAAATTACGTAAATTAATATAACGATAATATTCTGCAATCTCATGCATATATATAATTTTTACAAAAGAACTAAATTAAAACAATTGCTTAATATTTTATTTTCATTTGTTAAGGTGTTTTGAGTCATCTTATAATTTATATTTATAAAATAAATTATTATTATTATTATTATAAAATTATATTTTCTTAATATAGTTAAATCTATGATTTTAGATATAAATTGGATTAGTCGAGTCACTCATGTTGGGAGTATCTTAAGTTACATATATTCTTTCAAATTCAAACTGAGGTATAATTATTTTTATTATAATTAAGTCAATTCAAATTAATTTTATTTATCGTTAAAATGTGCATGTGTTTTCATAATATATATATATATATTAAATTAAATGTTGATTTTTTAAAAAAAATAGAAAATAAAATGATAATCTATAGAAAGTTACATAATAAGTAATTGATACGTTTTTGGAAGCTCAAGAACATATATCAATATTTACAATAACTAAAATATTTTTATAAATTATAAATGATTTTATGCCTTTTGGTTATGGTTATATTAAGTTCCACAAACATAAAAACATAAAATTTAAAAGCAAATTTAATATTAAGAAAACATATAATTTTAATAATACAAAATATAATATATCTACCTCATTAAAGTGTATAGTGTGATTTTAAAATATTTTTTTATCTGATCAAAAGATGTTTATTGTTAAAATTTATTTCTCGTTTTTAATATCTCTTAAAAATATAAATATAAAGAAAGTATATTAGTATATTTTATGTTATTTAAAAATATTTTAAGATGGAATATTACTATTTCGTGAACTTTCCTTTTTAATGAAATCATATTATTTATACATATATTTTCGTTTTTAAGTTCGCTTTATAAATTTTATAATATTTTCTTTTTATTATATATGTTATTTGGAAAATATTAAAAAGTAATTTAAATTAAAAAAAAATCAATAATAGTGTTTAAATATAACATTTTAATTTATTAAAGATATCATCGCAATCAACTACTGTGAGAATTAACGTGAGTGCGACATGTAGGAA
Organism: Brassica carinata; assembly: GCA_016771965.1. Lineage (NCBI taxonomy): Eukaryota > Viridiplantae > Streptophyta > Magnoliopsida > Brassicales > Brassicaceae > Brassica > Brassica carinata. The sequence continues at coordinate 28,023,795 of CM028688.1, read as the reverse complement.
ACTGACTTCTCAAATAATATTATAGAGATCTCTCTCTTTTTTGATAAAATTTTCATATTTGTCCTTTTAAATTATTTTTTGTCTATTTCATGTCGATTAAATTTTAAAACTTTTATAACACTGTGAGTTTGTAGCTTCATAAAGAGAGAACAGTGTGTTTGAATTACTGTTTCTGTAACCGAAGATTCAAGAATGATGTGTTGTTTGAATAATTATGGCCTGTAGGCTACAACTTGTAGCCGAAGATTAAATAATGATCATGTGTTTGTAAGAGTGTTGATAATCCTTTTTTCAATGATAATCTAGCTAAGTCCAATGACCAAAAACGGGAGTCAAGTGTTTTGAGCCAACGGTTAAGTTCGATTGAAACTATTCTCTTACACAATGTAACATCGGCGCGTTATTCAATCTCTCATCTATAACCGTTTGGTTCACATCGAACCAGTAACAGATGATCTTCCGCGTAAGAACGACGGTCGTTATTCAATTTCCTCTTCTTCCTTTTTTTTTGTTTCCCTGGCAATTGATTCAACGGTCCAGATCGAATCCTGGTGGATTCTCCGTGTAAGATCGACGGTCACTATTCAATTTCCTTTTTTGATTGTTCAGCAATTTCCTTTTTGATTTAGAAGTATCTAATATATACTCGAATAAAATTTCCACGAATTATACAACTCTAGAGGTTTTCTCTCTCTCAAACAAATCAAAAACTCAGATTCTATAACTAGGGTAGGGTTTTAGTTGCAGCGAAGTAGATATTCTAACCAGGAAAGAGTATGATGGAGTTTGTGAAATCATTAGGCAAAGGTGAGTGTGGTTCTGTCAATCTCATCAGAGTCACTAAACCCGACGGCTCGAACCCATACTACCACGCCGTGAAAAGCTCAAAATACTACGGCTGTCTCAACGACGAGTTTCAGATTCTATCTAAGCTCAGAGATTGTCCCGGAATCGTGCAAACCTTTGGTACATCTCTGTCGAAAGGAGTCAATGATCAGGGGAGCAGAGTTTACAGCATGTCGATGGAGTACGCAGCTGGTGGAACTTTAACTTCTTTCATGGAAACAAGGTCGATGACCGACACGATGATCAGAGACTTCACTCGTATGATTCTTCAAGGACTTGTCTCTGTTCATGATCACGGATACGTCCACTGCGATCTCAAACCGGACAATCTTCTTGTGTTTCCACGCGATGACGGCGTTGGTGTAATGAAAGAAGTTACGTACGAGTTGAAGATTTCTGATTTTGGACTGTCGACGCAGGTCGGAGTGGAGTCGGTGTTTTGGGAGGTTGATTCTCCATACCTGGGAACGCCTCTTTACATGTCGCCGGAGTCTGTTCGTTACGGCGTGGCGGAGAAGTCGTTAGACTTGTGGTCGTTAGGTTGCGTTGTGTTGGAGATGTACACAGGAAAGCCTCCGTGGCCGTTCCAATATTCGGAGGAGCTTTTGCGTAATTTGTTGGATGACAAGGCACCAGAGGTTCCAGAGTCTGTTCCTTGGGAAGCACGACAGTTTCTACAGGCGTGTTTCACAAGAAATCCTGTGGAGAGAGGAAGCGCTTCGGATCTGTCGAAGCATCCGTTTCTTCTTCGAGGAGTTCTGGCTTAGCGTGAAGATCAACTGATTAGGATCGTTTACATTGTAATAGCCTATTGAGCAAATTTTTATTGTAACAAATCTTTTGTGACATAAATAAAGATTTAGTTTATCCGAACTCAATGCCGGTTATTGACTATGGCAATATAGGCATTTGTCATAGATCCACAATTGTTAGTGTTGTTCTAGAGATTATAAGAGATTCTTTCGATATAATAATTTATTAAATAGTTGGTGAAATAAGAACAATCTTGATATGCACAACCGTGTGGGTGTTATTTTTTTGTTTTTTATGCTTCACAATTAAGTTTATTTATATGTTTTGATTGTTTGTAAATTATATTTGATGAAATGTGTTATTGATGTTTAAACAACTAAGTCTAAATAAATCATTTCGAAATTGGAGTTTTTTTATAACTTACCATTTTCAACTATATTTGTTTATGAAGTATACAATTTGGATAATTTTTGTATATTAATACATATATGCTAAGAAAAACACAATTTTCATAGTTTTGGATTTAATACTTTTATATAGATAATTTATTTTATATTCTAGTTAGTTATAACACTTGTAATATTTGATTAATTAGAAATCAGAAATAATAAAAGATAAAATATTATTAGGCAATATTCAAAATATATTGTAAATATTATGGGGCTAAAAATAAAAATGGCCTATTTTTTTTTCAATCTACGACCAATATTGATGCGGGTAAGCATAATATTCCTTTTTGATTGATATTGCTTAATATTGGAATAGATTGTCCTTGGTATTATTGTTTTACAAAAATTGTTACAATCACGAAATTATAGAATTGTTATAGCATTATAATTTTTAAAACCTTTGAACAATATTGTTTCTGTTAAATGAATATACCTATATTTGATATTTTATTATTTTATTTTTTGAATACATCCAACTTCATCTTCTCCAAATGTCCGTGTTTATTCCCTCAAAAAAAATCATATAATACAAAGAGAACAATCACTTAAATAAGGCTAACACAAATTTAAAGAAAGAATCAAAGAGCAGTAACTCAAATATGAGTCGAGATGCTTACTATAAATAAAACACTGTTAGCAACATAGAAAGTATAGTTGAGCATGGTCATAAAAGAAGTTGTAACCTTTATTTTAAGTAAAAAAGCAAGTGTAACAGTTCAAGGGTTCGCCCTAGTTTCTCTCTCGGGTTCAGATATCGAGGCGCCGTCAGTGACTCTGGATCTCGACGTCGGCGGTGGCGTAGCCCGCCGGCGTCGCCGCTGCTCTACCTCTACCATGCTTCTCGTTCCTTTCTGCTCTTTCTTTGTACTGGATCTGTTAATTTCGCCGGTGGTGTCGTCTTCCATCGGTTATGCTCTCTACACCGGGGATTCCCGAAGTTTCCGCTCAAGTCGCACTTCCTCAATCATTATTTCGAAGCGGCTCCTGGCTGCTGTTCTTCACCGGCTTTCACTCCACCCTCCACCGCAAGTTCTTATCATCTCATTAGATCCCGAAGCCTCGACGACATCTGGATGTGGGATTCCACTTTTGTCCCGTCGTTCAGGCTCGGCGCCTCAATGTATGCGAGGTACAAGCTCTTCTCGTTGCAAATCCACCATTTCCATCCCGTCAAGACGCTGTCCTGAAGGGTTCTATTGTGGATCCGGTGAGATCCGCCACAATTACACGACGCTTGTTCCATCTCTGACAAGCTTTGTCGTGAGCTTAGACTGCCCCGACGAGGCCATCTTATCTTCATCCGATGCTTTGTGCGTCCCATCCGGCGGTCTTTTCTCCAGCTCCGAGGAACACTATAGTCGTCGTTCTCCCCCACGTTTCAAGCGCCATTCTGTTTCAGACCATGAATGGTTAGGCCCATGTGCCTGGCTCTTTGATTTGGTTGTCTATGGCAGCTCACAGTCCAGCCCACCAACCCTCAAAACCAAGAAGATGGTTTCTGATGGTCTGATTTTTGTGGCTAAGGTTAGAAGGATTGTCGGTGGATTCACTGAGGCCTTTGATTTGTACGTAAAGTCATATCTCTCTTTCTCGAAGAATTTATTGGTGGATTCACCAGGATCGATTATGTCATCACCATTCCTCCTTTCAGTGAAAGGAGATGTTCCCTCTGTCTCATTACCGAGTAAGAGGCTCAACTTTCTCACCGAATTGTTATCTTGTGTAGCGGTCTGTACGGGACCTGAAGATGCAATCAAGATTACTTCGGTATTTCTTGTAGGTGAGGGTTGCCTTTCAACGTCACATTCTGTGACTAATTTCCAGCTATCCGACTCAGTCGAAAAAGCTTTATCGACGCATTCAAGCTCCGTCTCGAATTCGCTGTCATCTTCGTTAGAAGAACTATCTAGCTTATTTTATGATGTTATTGTAGTTTATGCTTTCTGTTCAAGAGGATGGATAATTCCCTCTTGTTGTTGTACTGGAAAAGGTTGAGTTTATGAATGAATTTAAGTTGTGTTAAAAAAAAAAACCTTTATTTTAAGTAATAGTATATAGATATCTGAGTATTACTGCATTGTTCACAGGAAGAAAGTGGACCAATGATGACCATTGAGAGATGCATAGCATACATCATGAATAGTGTTTATTTATTGAAAATCAGATGTTACAATACGACATGATAAAAATTAATAATCACTATCTTCCTATGATAATATGAACCAAGCATGGCAGTTTAAACTCTATAAATCAATGAATCGAAACTGAGTATTTTAGAGAATAAGTTAAAACGGACTGAATGGTTTAGATCAGTTAGTGGTCCGGGTTGGGGTGTTACAATTATTCCACCAAAGCCTGATACTGAAGACTATACCTTGTCTCAGTGGGTCGGTGTGTTCCGTCGTTTAGTTACTTGGTGGTAGATGGATTAGACCAAGTTAATACACAGTTGTGGAAATTGCACAGAGGAAACATCAAGGAGCAGTCAAGAAAAGCAAGACTAAGTTAGGTTCCTGTGTTAGCATTACCCCTTGGTCGCTAAACCATCTCGTTTACTTTTGCTTTTTTTTAGTTCTCTTTGATGTCTCTACTCTGTTTATATAAGTTCTATACGTAACTTGTAACAACACTTGGGAGAATTACGTTAATTTGTTTTTTTCTTTCTGTTCTCTTTTCATTGTCTTTGTGTCAAACAAGAAAACAGCACAAGTCTAGCTAAAAAAAATTGGGTTCCATGTGTACAAAACTTGATTAAAGAAGCAGCTGTTTCATGAATAGCTAAGGATGTGTGGATGTTCTTCCCAGAAACCGCGTTCAATGATGTTGCAATGATCTACCACCACTTCTCCTTCCCGTTTCAGTTTCTTACCTGAAACTACTCCATTCTCGTCCGAAACAGCTTCCTGAAAACGATTATATTCAGACAGCTGATTAACAGATAAACTAAAAAATGCTCTGCAACGGAAAACATTTTCCATACCATTCATATGCTCGAATAAGAAACGAGAAGCAAACATTCAGGTTTGGTGTATAATTTAGCCATTTAAAAGAGTCAATAAGCAAGGGTTGAGTAATTTAATTGGTTCTGAAAATAAGAAACAGAACCAGTTTGTCCCTTTATTTAGCTTAGTCCATTGTATATCTTCCTCCTATACATAGCTTTAAGAGAGTTCGATAATAAAGAGGCAAAAACTAACCTTTGAGCGGAAGACCAATGAACCCATTCGAAAGATTAGAGGCAATGTATTGTACTCAATTCCAAATTGACTGCTAAGCAGCTCGTTCTTCTCTCGTGTTTGGGTTCCCTAAAAAAGTCATCCACAAAGAACAACATTAGAAGAACCATTTTCAAGTCATGACAAAATGAAATTTTCTTCCACCATAACAAAAGTACCTTTAAGTAATCTTGGGATTGAGTTTTGGTCTTTCCAGACTTAACAAGCATCCAGAAACATGTATTATACTGATTATTGATATGGCCTGCCAAACAAAAGAAAAACACATGAGAATACTCAATATAAAGGTTTCATTTCAAAAGTATATAGATGATTCCAAATGGTTGATCAGACATTATATTACTCACAGTCAACTTGCCTCCAAGCAAGATAATCTAAAAGAATCTTGTATGTTGGATAGCATACTGCTCGTCCATCAAACGATGGAGGGTACTTCAGTTCTTTGTGAGGGAAGAAATCTACCCATCTTATCACATATGTGGATGTAAACAACGAAGTGATTGCAGATATTATCTTACTGCGATACAATATCAGGACATTAAGAACCAAAAGAATCATGGAGATAAAGCCGAAACAAACTGTAAGGGGAAAAGTAAAATAAAATTTAACCTGGATTGTCTTTGGTAGAGATCAGATTCTCTCTTCAAAACAAAGCTGGAATCGATGATGAACTTAATTAATACCTAAGATATGTAAAAGTTGATGTACAAGAGGCTGAGAGATGGAGGGAGACCTGTACTCATCACTCACACCATAGGCAAAGTGAATATCCTCAAACTCCTCGAGAACAGCCACTGCACATGAATTCATAAGTTTCAGAGCTTGCTCATCATTTGGCTTCTCAAATTCATGAACGTCAGAAAACCTACCAAAACCCCCAACCAAGCTCCATAAGTTACAGTTTCAACATAGAAAATTAGTTTATTAGTTAATAAAATGTTGTCATATTGATGAAAATGCAAGTTAAGATTCAAGAACTAGAATACTCCCTAGACTAAAGTAACCACAACATAGCATCAGCAAGCCGAAGAGGCCAGCTAAAGAAGTAAATCATTTCATGATATGGCTGAATCCTAGGGAGCAGAAGGACTTAACTAGTTTAAGGCTCGAACCCAATATAATAATACCTGTGAAAGTGAGAGCCGTCAATCCTAACAACGACCCAAGTTAAAGGTAACAATTTGTTCTCAAACTGAAACGACCTAACGAAATCTGGTTCAACTCTGCCAATATCTTTCGTGAATTGACCAAGATCACCATAGAGAGAAGGGTGCTCATTCCAAAAGCTTCTTCCAGCAATATTCTCTGAGTGTACCAAAACAGCCTTTCTCCTCATTCTTTTTACAGGATTGCCATTTTCATCATGCTTCACAGTTTCTTCCACCTAAATGAAGTTCAATGGAAGTATCTCATATTCGAAATCTATAATAAGTCTGCGGTATAAGCCAAGTTTATGAAGAACATCAAGCAAGATGCAATGAAAAGGGAAGATCTAACCTTTTACAAAAACACAATACAAAGAAGATAACATATATTTTCAACTCGTTAAATCAACATCAACAGAGATGAAATAATAGTCTTCTACACATGACAGTATTTTGCAAGGGTTCAAACAACTAACATTAAGTATGAAAAAGCTAATCGTACATGTGCGCTAATTATATTGTTCAGCAAACTGATCTTAGAAACCTTCATAGAGAACCAACTTATAACTGGAAAGTCTATTTAAAACAACACATCACATGTTAAAGCAAGTATCAAAGCGCTGTATATATAATTTCTAACAGAAAATATAAACTATCACCTTTGTCTTGAAAAGACATGATCCTTGGCGAAACAGTTCAGGAAGCGTTTTGTAATTGATACCAAACTTCTGAAAGAGAAGCTCATTTTTCTGCTGCTTTTGTGTATCCTGCAGGTACCCAATGGAAACAGACAAATAGTTTGATCAAACAATGAATAATAATCACTAGTCAGGCGAAGAAGGTAAAAGACCATTTAGTCATAATGCTTAACACATTCCACGAAAAAGAACATTGATATCTGTCATTTAGAAAAGCAGTAACAACACACCTTAAGAACCTCTTGTGATTCGCTTATAGTCTTTCCACTATTAACTAACATCCAAAAACAAGTTTCATACTGATTATTGGCGTGGCCTGTAACGAAGAAGCGGAGCTTGTTAGACGTTCCAGAAGATAATTCACGCAAATAAAGTATCAAAATCATCTGGAACCGGAATCATCATGAACGTATTTCAAGTACAATATTTCTGAGTTTAGAATGTCTTACAGTCCTGTTGTCTCCATTCGAGATAAGCTTGAAGAACCTCTGCCGATGCGCAAATTACAACTTTTGAGCTGAAAGAAGGAGCATATTCTAGTCTTCTTCGGGGAAAGAACTCTTTCCATTTTGTAACATACACTGCAGCAAAGAAGGAAGCTACCAACGACAAATTCTTACTGCGTATTAAACAAAAACAGGAAAGTAAAGACTAAGAGTCAATCAGAGAGATGAAAACCATATCTACATAAGATCAAGTTTAGATGAATCAATAATACCTGGCTCGTCTCTGGTAGAATCTTGAGGTTTTCTTGAATACAAAGCTGCGGAAAACAATTGAAGGGGATAAAGGTGATATATAGAGTGAGAATGTAATACAAATAAAGACAAAGAAAGTGAGTTTTGGAACCTGTATTCATCACTGTATCCATATGCAAAGATGATATCAGGAAACTCTTCCAAAACCGCAGATGAACATGAATTCATAAGATTGAGGGCTGCTTCATCATTAGGCTTCTCAAACTCATGAACTTGGGAAAATCTATAGTGATTAAGAAGGCGTAAGAGAGCATTCTCGTAAAAATAAATATAAATACATCCTTCATCAAAGTTTAAGTTACATGAACAATGTGAAACACTATCGAGTCGAGTGATGAAACTACAACAAACGCAAGTAATGTTCATATTCAAATTGAGAAAAACTGCAATCATTTCCCTATATTCTCCCATAGAGACTACAAAGCCAACAAGAATAAGACAACTGACACGATGAAACAACCTCGTGAGCAGAACCAAAACCAATCCTAATTTGAAAGCAGACGCCTTTATCAGAGACTCTTTTATAAACTACAAACCATCACCATTGACATATAGACTATCTCCCTTGTCGAATTACAATTAAGTAATAAAAAAGCTCGAGAAACTTTACCTAGAAAAATCACGACCATCGATCCGAACAACGATCAAATTAGGAAGCATAACTTCATCTTCCAATTCGAATGACTTGACGTACTCGTACTTGCTATTCGCCATACAAAAACAATCTGCTTTCTTTTCTTCAACTCTTTGACTTTTGAACTTTTCACAGAAACAGACATAGACCTCCTGACGCCGTTAGTTATCAATGGAGTTTTACTCTCAGTTGTTCGGCGACGGCTCTTCCACTACGCTTCGACGCTTCCTTTGTTTTTCCTAATGGGCTTCTTCTACTTTTGGGCTTTTGTCATTTTAACGCAAAACATTATTTAAAACAAAACACAGTAAACCGAAAGTGCAACCGAACCGGTTACTAAACCGAAAGCTTAGCCTTCCAACATCGATGTTCCATTCCAACAAGGTTTTAACGAAAATAAAGCCTAAACCGGGGTTCTTCGGTTTAGTTTAAATCTCATACTACATTTGTTTCGGGTTTTTTTTTACAAGTAAATCGTAGAGTGGGTCATAGTTGCATCAAAAAATACATATTGAATGTGAAATGAGCACTGACAATTGCTTCTATGTGTGCTTATGGATCCATTATCATCTTACCAAGTAATCAAATCAGTAGGATGTTCATGTCTATATCTACCACTGTAATTACTAACACCTGTCTTAACCCTACTTACATTGTAACAAAACCTATCTTAGACTCTTAATAGCTCGGTACATATAAAGATCTGATTCCTACACTGTAGCAGAATCAGTCTCTGAGACTACACACTCGCAAGAACTAGTAAAGACTCTGTACAGTCTACCAAACATTCAGGAATGGATTCCCAGTTCATAGAACCACCTCAAAAATATTTCAGATTTGTATTTTTTTGTACTCTCAACCATGCTTGCCACAAGAATCAGACGTGCGCATACCACTGTCTCAACCGTGCACATATGCATAAAAGAGGAATTATATACGCGAAAGCAATAAGCAACCAGACAACTTACCACCACTGACATTTCAAAAAATCCAATTATGTCTGTGCATTTAGATTTCTCCTCATAGTTTTAAGGTTTCAAAGAACAGATACGAAAAGCTTAACTACAATTTTGTGTCTATCTGGCTTGACCGGCAAGTTGCCAAGCAGTTGTTTCCATGCTTTGCCTAAGAGATTGCTTCATGTGCAGCCAATCTTCGTTCAACAACAGACTGATGACTACAAGCTCAATTACAGTGCGTAAGAGTGTGACGCCATGCCTGCAAAAGTAATGCAACCAAACTATAATTATGTTAAGATTGTATTGTATAGAGCACCGAACAGGGTATAAGACAAGTCCTTGAAGATAGGTTTCAGCACGAAAAATACGGTAATAGACTTTAAAACTGCATTTTAACACTTAATAAGAGCTAACTCTGGCATATGAAATATATCACTTAGAATGATACGGTAGGTTAAGTTCCTCACCTTTCACTTCAAGATGTGCAACAACTTTCTTTCTGGGAATATGCTAACGGCTTGACTTAGCTTATACTTTCTTCTTTTGCAACACTTTTGAGTTTCCCTCACTCCGTGGGTTTTTCTTTTGGTTTGAATATGATGCCCAAATGCAGCTACTATGACATGCAGCGGGGGAGGCTTGCTGGTTGAAGAGACATTGTGACCAGCATCCTTCAAAGTTTTACAACTAGCTTTTGTGATTTCTGGAAATGCACATTACACAATGCAGGCACAGTCGATGCAAGTGTAGGTTTTCCACAAAGTAATGGGCCTGCTGGAGCCCTGAATGTAACAACACAAACAACGCAGAGTTACAAGGGATCTGATATAATAATAATCATCATGTGATAATTAGGAGAAAGGGTTTTGCTGAGGGTTCTTTGAAGCTGACGTCATCGTCGTCGGCCGGAGAACAATGACACGGAGTCAAGCGTGTTTCACTGGCTGGAGAACAATGACACGGAGTCAAGAAAGAAAGAATTAGTAACACAGACTCAGACCAAATATCTGATCTTAAAGAGTAGGTCACCGGGGAGGCCAAAAATTATTGGGACCAAACTCTCGTGGTTCACTGCGGATTCGATTATGTGGCAAGTGAATGTCAGCATCTGATGTTTCCTTCTTGTGCTGCTGTTGCTCTTGTAGATAGGTCCTGTAATATTTGGTCTGAGTTTGTGTTAGATTTATTTATGTTGCTCTACTTCTTGTCTTCTTTGTATGTCTGTAAAAAACTTGAAAAATTGGTAATAATTTTAACATGTTTACCAAAAAAAAAATGAAAGATTCCTTCTGGAAACTGAAATTAGGCCGGATTAATAAACAAGAACCGAAACCAAATAACCCCGGCTCGGTTTGGTTTCGAATATAGTTACCTGATTGGTCAAGAATCAAAATAAATGGTTTTTATGGGGGGTTTCATGCTGCATGCGTAATGGTTAGACTTCACATTAATATGAAACACATATTAGAGAACAAAAATAAGCAAAAGAAATGTATATGTGATTGATATAATATGTATTCACATATAATATGTGGATTGTGTGCAGGGCCGGCTGACTGGCTGAGTATAAGGGGGGAGTTCAGTGCAACCGCCCTGTGCCCATGCCAATTTTTTTTAAAAAAAATTATATTTAAATTACATATAAAATACTACATTTGAATAAATATGGTATACTACATTCGAATATGGTATAGTAAGAATATAGTTATGTAAACAATTTAACATTTTACAAAGTTCAAACAAAAAAATAGATGAAATTTTTATTTTTCTTTCCTTTTTTATAAAAAATAATAGTTATAGGATCCAAAAAAAAATTAATTACAAAATTTAGTTGGTGAGGTCAAAACTTTTTTTTACACTAAGTCCATCGTAGCATTGAGCAGGTCCTGATTGAAAATTGTCGACTTGTTACTTGCCTTGTTAACATCGAGTAGCGAGTCTAAGGCAAGTAAATGCCAAGCCCTATTGCCTTGTGTATTACACATAGGGATGTTGTATAGGGTTGTCCAACCCAACCCAACCCTATTTAACTTGAGCTCAACCCTAAGTGACCCTAACCCTTTTGGAACCCATTAAAACTATGTAAAATAGGGCTGAACCCTTTAAACCCTTTAAACCCTTTATATTTTTTTCTTATGTAAAAACATTTTTTTTCTTATGTAAACACATTTTATTACAATTTCTTGCAAAGTGAAATAATATTCTGAGTTGTTATTGATTGAAACAAACATATTTTGGCACCAGCCAATGTATACAAAGTCACTGAAAAACAAAGAGTTAACAATAGCATATTATCTCAAAATCACTGAAAAGCAAACATGTTTTGGCACCAGCCAATGTATACGAACATGTTCCTGGTTCCCTTAATCTTCTGCTGCCTGAAATCAGTCAACAATAGAGACAATAAGTTCAACTCTATACCATTAACGCCAGAGACATAGACAGTGAGAAACCTTAGTAAGAAGAAGATTACTAAAACACACAGAGCCATATCTACATACTATACTTATATAAGCAATCAGAGACTCTTCTCCTCCTCAAAAATTTACCAAAGCAATAAATCAAATCATCAAACTAATTCATACAGAAGCTAAGTAGCAAAGATTTACCATCATGCGCTAGAATCTCCAACTTCAGAGTTATTATTTGCAGCATCATCATCATCTTCATCGTCAAAATAATCTTCGGTATCTCCTGTAAGTTAAGGAATATAAGTTAGTTAAACAGCATAAAAAATCAATTTCTGTAAGTTAATAATGGAACTTTTACCTTCAAAATCTGCAAATCCTCTTAGCCAGTTTCGAGTAGCAATTAGTGCTTGCACATTTTTGGGCAGGAGCCGGTTTCTGAAAGGAGTCAAAACTCTTCCTCCAACACTGAATGCTGACTCGGCTGCTACTGTAGTGATGGGTATGCTCAGTAAATCAGATGCCATTGATGCTAGATCACCATATCGATGCTGATTTTCTTTCCAAAAACTCAGAACTTCTATGTCTTCAAAAGTCTTCATCTCTAGTCTTGGTTCAACATCCAAATAGGTTTCCAGATTTGACTTGGCATTTCTTGAACTAGACCTGAGACTATTTTCAAGCTCTAAAAGATCCTGTTATATACAAAACCACACAAACCAGTGAGAGAACTTTCAAATTTTTTTTAACGGGAATTAAGGAGAAGAGTGTGAAGAACTTACATCATCCATATCATCCTCGAGGGGTGACTCCGTGAGAAGCTCATGAGGAGTTAATGATGCAGAAAATCTTGAAGGATTTGCTGGTTTATGATATTCCTCATAGAGTGATACCAGATTGTCCCTAACAACTTGAACCTTTGCCTCTGAAGTCCTTGGATCAATCCTTTCATAAGCTGATTGAAGAATTTCTAGTTTCAACCTCGGATCTAAAGCTGCGCCCATAGCTAGAATCACACTGTATTGATTCCAATATTTCGCAAACTTCTTTCGCATCGCCTTAGCCATTGTACTCACATCAGCGTCATCCTCACACTCAGCATATTTCTTCAACATCTTTTCAATTTTCCACACCTGAATGAAGTAGACATTGGCGGTGGGATACTTTACTCCTGAAAAGTAAGTGCTAATGGTATTAAAAGGCTTCAGCAATTTACATATTTTGACTCCACGTTCCCACTCTTCTTTTGAAGGCAACCATTTGTAACCTCTTTCATACAAATTCAGAATAGCAAATGCCTCTCTGAATTTTAAAGCCCTCACCAACATTTCATATGTTGAATTCCACCTGGTAGAGACATCTAAAGACAAACCCGCACCACTTGTGATCCCAGCACTCTCAACGCAGATAGCAAACGAGTCTTTCCTTGACTCGGATGCTTTGATGAACTTTACACTCTCTCTTATGTTCTCTATTAGACTTGTGGCTAATTCTAATCCTGCTTTCACAATCAGATTCAGAATATGGGCAGAGCATCTGACATGCATGAACTTTCCATCACACAACAGCCCATTGCTACTCCCATTGCTACTTAGAAGACGATGCTTAAGAATATTTAGCATACTATCATTAGCTTTAGCATTATCCAGTGTGATAGTAAATACTTTTTTCTCCAGTCCCCATCCTTTTAAGCAATCATAAACTGTCCTAGCAATCACTTCACCGGTATGAGGAGGTTTAATGTTACAAAATGCTAAGATCTTATTATTCAACCTCCAATTCTCATCTATGTAATGCGCAACATCCATAGCAGCATCCATAGCAGCATCCATAGCAGCAATTGTTTCAAGTGACTGGAAATCCATAGTATCAGTAGCTGAAAGTCAATACAATTAGTAAGCAATCAGAGACTCTTCTCATCCTCAAAACATTACCAAAGCAATAAATCAAGTCATCAAACTAATTCATACTTATGCAATTCCAGTGACAGTATGATTCCCCAATCAGTCAATTTTAGAAGGAAAATTATCTCAGAAATTTTCTCTCTATTAACTTTTGTGATCATATTAAAACCCATAAGAAATCAATCCAAAACCAAAATCTACAATCAACCCATCAAAAATGGAACAAGATAGACTCGAAAACAATCAAAGAGTGAGAAATACCTCAGGATATTCGTGAGCCTGAGAGGGTCTGAGACGAGATCGTGAATCTGAGAGGGTCTGAGACGAAAGACCTTGGAGAGTCTGAGAGGGTTGAGACAAGAGAGCTTCGAGAGCCTGAGAGGATCGAGACGAGAGAGCTTCGAGAGCCCGAGATCTGAGACGAGATAGAGAGAGACGAAGCTCAAAGATAGAGCTCGAGATGGAGACTGCGTCTGTTGAGATGTTGAAGAAAGAAGTTGAGATTGAAAACGTGAGTCGTCGTCGTTTAGCTTAAAAAAAGTATCTGATGATTAATAGGGCCCAGCCCTTTTAAAACCCTTTATTTTCTAACCCAACCCTAAATGAACCCTAAATAGTTTACAGTTAAAACATTAGGGTTAGGGGTCTTAATATTTTTGATGGGCTGGGACTACCCTAAATATTAGAACCCTATACAACATGCCTAATTACACACATAATTCTAGGCTTCTAGCTATTGAAGGGCCTCCTAGTTGATTAACAAATGAGCCCAAGTAAGAATCAATAGCCCATGCAAGAGCCACAGAAAACCCTAGCCCCCGACTATTTATTTGGTAACTGCGGCTCGCCGTCCTGATTCTAGGGTTTCAGCGACTTGAAGATCATGGCGACGCAAATCAGCAAAAAGAGGAAGGTGAGTAGTTTCACTCGGTCATTTTCTATCATCATGGATCTCTTTCTCTGAATCGTAATCTGAACTTTATCCGTGTTGAGTTTCCCTAGTTTGTAGCCGACGGTGTGTTCTACGCTGAGTTGAACGAGGTGCTCACGAGGGAGCTAGCAGAGGATGGATACTCAGGTGTGGAGGTTAGAGTTACTCCAATGAGGACTGAGATTATCATCAGAGCCACCCGTACTCAAAATGTTCTCGGTAATATGCTCAATCTTGAAATGTACAAAGCTTAGATAGGGACTTTATGTGTGTAGAGATGATCTCTTAAGTGATAGCTATTGGATATTTATAGGTGAGAAGGGAAGGAGAATCAGAGAGTTGACATCTCTTGTCCAGAAGAGATTCAGATTCCCTCAAGGCAGTGTTGAGCTTTACGCTGAGAAGGTTGCCAACAGAGGTCTCTGTGCCATTGCTCAGGCTGAGTCTCTCCGTTACAAGCTCCTCGGTGGTCTTGCCGTTCGCAGGTACACTCTTGTTTTCCTGCCATATTACTCTGCTATATTTGATTCATCAAGTGATACTTGATTTTGTTTGCCTATAGGAGAGTGTGATAATTTAGGCATCAATTCGTTTCCTTCATAGAGACAGGGATACTTTCTTCATGTAGTTTTGTAGTTGTCCTATCTTTTGCTAATAGTGGAATGATATTGTGTTGTATAGGGCTTGCTATGGTGTCTTGAGATTCGTCATGGAGAGTGGAGCCAAGGGTTGTGAGGTGACTACAAATCTCTCTATTCTCTATTTGTTTTATCTTATCCCCACATGATATAATCTCATACATTGTTCATTTGAATGCTTACACAGGTCATTGTAAGTGGAAAGCTTCGGGCAGCACGTGCCAAGTCCATGAAATTCAAGGACGGTTACATGGTTTCCTCCGGTCAACCTACCAAGGAGTACATCGACTCCGCAGTCAGACATGTTCTCCTTAGACAGGTGAGGGTTTCTCGTTTTCCTCTTATTGACTGACTATGTGAAGCAGAAATGTGTAACCTGAATGTGGTTAAAACTCCAAATGTGCAGGGCGTTCTCGGAATCAAGGTCAAGGTCATGCTTGACTGGGACCCTAAGGGAGTATTGGGACCAAAGACACCATTGCCTGATGTTGTCATCATCCATTCTCCCAAGGATGAAGATGTTAGCTCCGCACCAGCTCAGGTTGCTGCTCCGGCTGCTCTTTTACCGGAAGCTCCCCTCACAGCCGTAGATTACCCTGAGATGATCCCAGTCGCCTAGAAGAAGACTCCTTGGGATGCCTCTGTTTTTGGTTAAACCTTATCAGCGTCTTTTTAAGATACTTGTTGTTTTTATGTCCTCGAAGCAGACAAGATTTTCTCATGTTGTTTCTAAAACCTATGTCAAGTTCTTTTGGATGTTGAATGCGTTTAGTTCAATGGAATTTTGGTCATAATAAGAAGAAAAATCAATCGTTGCAATGTAATACGTTAATTCAAACATTGGTTTATAAAGAGGGATATGTGCCGGAGTAGTGATGTGCAATGATTCCATTCTTTTGGCACTATATGGATCAGTAAATCTTAAATGTCCACCATTATTTGTATGCACTTTTAGCAACTGCTTTTTGTATGCAGAAAATATGATGATTGGACAAGTTTTGGTTCATCTGTCAAACATTTGTCTACTAATATTCATTTTCAGGAAGAACTGAAACAGGTGGGAGAAGTGGTGTTAGATCATTGCAACATTATTGAACGCTTTTTTCTGGGAAGAACATCAACACATCTTTAGCTGATCATAAAACAGTTGCTTCTTCAATCGAGCATTGGAGACATGGAAACACTTTTTAGCTAGATTTGTTTGTTATCTTATTTGACTGAGAGAAAATGAAAAAGAGGAACAGAAAGAGAGAAAATCATTAACATAAAATCTGCAAGGGTTGTTACAAAGTTACGTTATAAACAGAGAAGAACTAATAAAACAAAAGTTACGAGATGGTTCTGCCAAGTGACAATGACAACGGGGTCTTGACTGCTCCCTGATGTGTCCTCTATGGAATTTTCACAACTGTGTATTAACTTGATCTACACCATCTGCCACCAAGTAACAAAGCGACAGAACACACTGACATACTCTACTGAACAGAAACGAGATTGCATCCTGGTGGTTTAGGAGGTATAATCTTCAGCCTCAAGGGTCTATTCGCTATTTTCTTAAACTGTGGTGGCTTTGGTGGAATAATCTTTACTCTTAGTGGCTTCTTAATAATATCTTTAGACTTCAGTACCGCCGCCACCGACGTTCTCCTACCTCCGGCAACCATCACTTTCTTCTGATCAGAAAGAAGAAACGAATGCTTCAACAGATCCGAAGCGCTTCCTCTCTTCACAGGATTCCTTGCTAAACACGTTTCTACAAACTGCCTTGCGTCCCAAGGAAGAGACTCTGGAATCTCTGGCCTCTTCCCATCCAACAGATGACGCAAAATCTCCTCAGAATCTTGCAATGGCCACGGAGACTGTCCTGTGTACATCTCCAACACAACGCAGCCCAACGACCACAAGTCTAACGACTTCTCCGCCACGCCGTAGCGAACAGACTCCGGAGACATGTAAAGAGGCGTTCCCAAGTATGGAGAATCAAACCCCCAAAACACCGAGTCCTCTCCGGCTCGTGTCGACATCCCAAAATCAGAAAGTTTCAACTCGTATGAAACTTCTCTCATTACACCACCAACAGCAGCATCTTCGACTTCTTCGTTACCCGGGAAGACAAGAAGATTGTCCGGTTTGAGATCGCAGTGTACGTAGCCGTGATCGTGAACAGAGACCAGTCCTTCAAGAATCATACGAGTGAAGTCTCTGATCATCGTATCCGTCAACGACCTTTTCTCAATAAAAGAAGTTAAACTTCCACAAGCTGCGTACTCCATCGACATACTATAAACTCTGTTCCCGTAACCATCGACTCCTCTCGACAGAGATGTCCCGAAGGTTCGCACGATTCCGGGACAATCTCTGAGTTTAGACAGAATCTGAAACTCGTTGTAGAGAGACTCGCAGTCTTGTGCGTCTGAGATTTTCACCGCGTGGTAGTACGGTTTCGAGCCGTCGTGTTTAGTGAACTTGATGAGATTGACTGAACCGTACGAACCTTTGCCTAAGCACCTCACAAACTCCATAGACGCCATCGTAGTTTACTTGGCTGCAACCAAAACCCTAATTAGAGACTGAATCTTTGATTTGTTGTGAGAGAGAAAGGAAACTTTTAGAGTTGTGTGATCAGCGGATAGCGTAATATAAAGGGAAACTATAAACTATACACTATTAAATCAAAAAAGGAAATTGCCGAGAAAACATAAAAAGGAAATTGAATAACTCCCGTCGATCTTACACAGAGGATCTACAATTGATTCAATCTGAACCGTTGAATCAAACTGTTAGATTTAGGAAATTGAATAACGCGCCGTTTTTACTCGGTAAGATCTACAAAACAGATTCGATTTTAACCGTTGGCTCAAACGTTACATGTGCAAAACACTGACGCCCGTTTTGGTCATTGGGCTTTTTTTTTTCTTTTTTTTAATCATTACCTCGATTATTCAAAAATTTGATCGTTCTTTAACCTTCGGCTATAACCATAATTATCCAAATACATTGTTTCGTTAGTGAAGATGAAAAATCCTAATTAATGGTTACTGACTCTAAAAAGGTCTGATTGGTCTCAAAATTAACTTGTTTCTATATAGTTTATTTTATACTTCATACTAGGATTAGACTTGCGCCTTCTACAGAGTGAGTCGGTAATGATAAATTTAATATACATATTATATATGATCGATTGCTTTATATATATATATATATATATATAATTTTAAAATGTTTATATTATCTATACGTTGTGCCAGAAACAATTGTAATTGGAATTATGATTTTTGGCTGATTTGCTAGTTAGAAAAATGATGGTATCGTATTAGTGATACTCATCATTTATATAAGATTAGTTGTTAGGTTGACGTCGTTGATAATTACATTAGCTAATACAATTTGTACTTATTGTAATTTTTCTTAACTCCTCAAAAATATTATCAATTCTTGCTTTGGTGATAAATTTTTTGCATCTTACATATAAATTTTCTATATTTACCTCATACCGAAATGTGTATCAAAACAATTATATTCGATATCTAAGCATAAGAATATTTAAATTAATAGTATTTAATTGTTTCTTTTAATAAGAAAAACATCACAAACACAAGTAGTAAGACAATCCTCCAAGTAGATACTAGCTCATTGAAGATTAATATGTTATACCGACCAAATTTCTCTTTGAATTTTGTTCGGTTCAATTAAAATGTAACTGCCACATAAAACCAACATCAACAATACAAAACCGGACAACATCAACATCCACCAAATTTTTCTGTAATCTCGTATGATGAACAAAATATTCTCGAACATGATTGTACCATCCACTCAAATGTAGACAACTGTGTATTTAAACTTTAGAAAATAGAGTTTATAAAAATCATAAATGCAAAATATAAATAAGATATTTCAGAAATGCAAAAGTGAAATCGTTCTGCAAAATCATTGATTTACAAATTAAAATCCTTTTATAAATTGAAATTGGTTTATCAATTATAATTGGTTTACTAAACTAAACCAAATTAAAAAGAAAAACTAAACCTAATGAAAAGACAATTTTCTCCGCCACACACATCGTCTCTTCTCTGTCATGGGTTGGCAACATCCTTCATGTAACTAACCATCACCGCCGGTGGGCAGAGGCGAGCTTCCGAAGCTTCATAAGAGGCGACGTCTGGTGAATTTTTGAAGCTTGAGATGAGATGAGCTTTTGGACTTGAGCAGAGGTGGCGAGCTTGAGCCAGGAAACAGTGTTGAGACCAGTGAAGAAAAGACAGGTTCAAGTTTGCACTACCGGAGAAGAAGAGATGAGGTCTTTCTTTCTATACTTATGAATCTAAACAACACAAAAACAATTAAAAATTAAATCGATGAGAAAAAAGGAGAATCAATCGTTTGAGGGGGAAAGAGATATAGAGAAAACAGAATAAAGAGAAGAAAAAGACAGACATATGAGAGAGGAAGAGACTTAATTTGACCATTGGAAGAAGAAGCTTTAAATTTATCAATCTAACATTTGGTTCATAACATTATAAATTAACCGGTTAAAAAATATTGTGAACATTATAATATATGATGGTTGTATATGTTAAGAGATATAATGTTCCTAGCGAATTATTCAATTGATTTTGAACTTTCAAATTATTTAATTGATCCTTAAGCTGTAACGTAAGATAAATTGACAATCTATCAGCAAGCGTTTTTGTAATTAATACAAACTATATGCTACAATTTTTTTAATGATTTTCAATTAATATATAGGGGATGTGTGAAATTTACTATACACAATTCAGTTCCATACAATACCAATCCTGTCATATAAATTGGTTTAGAGCGGGTCTTAAATTTACAAAGCCGCAAACTAAAAAATATATACGGTTTTAATTGATTAAAAAGATGAAATAAAAAAAAATATAACTATTTGCAGTTTCAAAGACCTTAGAAATTTGGGCTGACATATTTGTCATTAAAAGAAAGGCCGCAAGTATGGGCTTCTCCAGCTTTCGTTCAGGACCCGGCCTTCTTTTGCTTATGTTCTGCAGTGGTTGCCTTAGTCTAGCGTTCTAGTTCTTGAATCTTAACTTCCATTCTCAATAATCAACTATTTCTCTGTGGAATATGTAACTTTTGGAGCTTGGTTTTGATAGATTTTTTCTCAAGTACATGAATTTGAGAAGCCAAATGATGAGCAATCACTGAAACTTAAGAATACATTTTGTGCATATGGTGTGAGTGATGAACTCTCCATCTCTTAACCTCTTCTATTGCAGCTTTGTGTTGAATAAATAATATGAGCTCCTTGGTTTCATTGGTTCTTAACTTTCTGATATTGTATTGCAGTACGGTACTATCTGTAATCACATCCTTCTTTACATCCATATATGTGACAAAATGGAAACATTCAGGTTCTCTTTCTTATAGTCTTAACCAATTAAGTTTCTCAAAACCTCGGTGATTAACTCCTAAACGGCTAAATCATACACCAAACCTGAATGTTTGCTGCTCATTTCTTATCAAGCATATGAACTGTATGGAACATGATTTCCATTGCAGGGCATTGTGTTTTCTTGTTTAACAGATGTCTGCACCATCATGGACGGCTGTTTTAGTGAAGAACATCTTCACATTCTTAGCTACTCATTTAACAGCTCCTTTTCACTTCACTTGCAAGACTAGTTTATTTGCAAATACTTAATGTCAACTATATGGTAGGTTTATGTCAACTATAAGCAATGTTGAATCAAGCTAACTATTTATTAGAAAGGTTACAATTGTTGAGACTTCGGAGAATTATTTCAAATTTGAATGTTTTAAAAAGTAGGACAATAGCTAATATATAAGCAGCATAAATAAATTACATATATATAATTGTGGAAGATGGTATAGGGAGATAACTAGAGACATTAAATTCACACCATATCTGTGCATTGACCAACTGCTAGCTTCTATTGCGTTACGTAAAAGTAACTTCATCTTCTCAATTTTCTTTTCATACTGAATAATGACAATATCATTAAAAATTCCATCATGTTGTATCGTTAGCTGTACTCCAAATGTCTCTTAAGTCGGTCCAACTACTTGATACGACCTAACAAGACTGAAACTTTCAAGTCTGGTTGTTAGCTTCTGAGACTTGTAAAACCAATAAGAAAACTTTTGAGAATTGTTTTTCTTCTCGTATCAAATTTAGATAGGTGGACAGCGTCTCCGAAAGCAATCTTATATTTAAAATTAGCTGAATCTTATATTTGAGGTTTGAGAGTGTTCTTCTCCGATGGTAAACCTTAAAACAAACGTTAAATTTTTTTTGATTTTTGCACTATAGTCTTTTCTTTTGACCAAAATTTTTAATAAAAACATAAAAACTTTTATAACAACTAAAAAACATTTAATAAAATTATTACAAAATTTTTTGTTAATAAACTATTACATTCTAACAGCAAATTACATATAAATAAAAAAGCTTACAAACAAATCATTTTCTTAAAATACATAATTATTTATTAGTTTTATTTCAATAATGCTCTCATATATGATTAATTAGAAAATTTTGAAGTGATAAATGAACATATATTTATTTAAATTTATATCTAAAAGTCAAATTTATAAAAACATGTATAAAATATATAAAAGATATAAAATTATATGGACCAAAATGATAAAAAAGAAAAATTATCAAGATTATTTAAAAGACAAATAAGCACAAAGACAAAAAAAAAATATGAAACCTCAAATATAAGGTTTTGTACGGTAAAACCTTATATTGAATGTGAAATCTTATATATGAGGTTTCACTGTACAAAACCTTATAATTTGAAATTTTAAGGTTAATCTTATAATACATAAAATCTTATATTTGAGGTTTTAAAGTTGATCGTGGAGATTCTCTTATAAACTCAACCCACCCTTAAACTTTAAACAATGGAGTAATCAATAAATCTTACACTAAATATTAGACTATTTTTGATTGAATGTATTTTTGAAAAATGATATCTAATTTTTGGCATTTCAATCAATTTTTCTAAATATCTTCTACATGTTTTCTCACTTTTGTGTTGTAACTTGTAAGTAATGAGAAAATACAACAATTTATCATGGGTTTTTTTCGTCCGATTAAATCGAGTAAATATATTTTCAATTCCGGGGTTTAGTTCATATATATCTAAAGTAAATACATATATATCTTTCCTATGACATTTTGTTTAACATATTGTAAATGAAATAAAGAAAATGCAAAAGCATAAAAATCAAAGTTCTAGATATTTTTTTCTTAACATCCAAGGATCTCAGCTCTTTGAACAGGCTATAATAAAGAAAATCTGGTCAAAGTCCATAATTGAGAGCGAATCATATTACAGATGTTTCCATCATGCACCGTTGGTAAAGATTTGTTTTCCTTAACATTAGATATTAGACCATCCCCATTCCGGGATTACAAGAGAAGTTTACACAATTACCAAGAAAAAAAATAATATAAAAAACTCATTTTGGTGAATCGATATCCCATTTGCTAATGGGCATGCTCTGAGGAGTTTAAACTAGTCTTTATCAAATGGAAAGTTTTTATGAAATTTGTTTCCTATTACGTTGATATGAATTTTTTTTTTTTGTAAATAGTGGTAACTAAACCTTCAAAAATATTATGTATTTCCTCTCTTTATATTAATATAATAAATCAATATATTCTTTTAATGTAAACAGTAGTATATTTCTTTGACAAAAAAAAACAGTAGTATATTTTTGTTCATGTACAGAATAATCAATGAAAGACAGAAAAGGGAATCATAAAATAAGATCGGAAACAATCAATATGGTCGTGGAGGCCTACCCCACCACCATTCGTCAAAAGAGATTCCTCATCTAGAGCATCTCTCGTTCATGCACATTTCTCTACCATATATAAATATACGAAATATATATGTTGATAATATTTATATTACTTCTCTTTCTTCAAAACTAAAAAAAAAAAACTCAGAAAGAGAGACAGAGAGAGAGACCAAAAATGGCGGATGAATCTCCAAAGTCTATCTACGACTTCACCGTCAAGGTAAGTCTTTTCTTTATGTTTCATCTTAGATTCTTGATTTACAGAAACAAAGTAAAAGACTCAAAAAGAAGAAGAAGAGACTTTCATTTGATCCAACGGATGTTCCAGTGGTTTGCTTAAGGAAGATAATACATGTGTGTTTATGTTTTGTTTGTTGAACCATCGCAGGATATCTCAGGTAATGATGTGAGTTTGAGCCAATTCAAAGGCAAAACTCTTCTGATTGTAAATGTTGCCTCCAAATGGTAAGAAACCTTTTATTTATTTAATTTTCTCTCACTAACTTTAACAAATAATTATGTTAATAGTCACTATGGTTTGTCTAATTTCACAAGATATGAATGAAAACACAAAAAGATCTTGTAATATTAGTAACTGATCAACTCGGTTTGGCTGATAATTAGTACAAGTCCGTGCTTTTGCAATTACGGTCTACCATATTCTTTAGTTTTTTTTTTTTGTGCAAAGAACAAGAGGGATTCTAATATAGTATTTGCTTAACTCTATTCATGTTAATAACAGAATTTCTGAAAAAAAAAGCTGAAACTAAGCTAAAGTTCTTATTACTGTAGTGGACTGACGGATGCGAACTACAAAGAACTCAATGTTCTGTACGAAAAGTACAAGGAACAAGGTATGTTATATATACAAAACCTGGTTTTCATATTTTAATTGTGAAAATATATCATTAATACAAATTGAAAAAAATTAATAAGGGTTGGAGATATTAGCGTTCCCATGCAATCAGTTCTTGGGACAAGAACCAGGAAACAACGAAGAGATTCAGCAAACTGTCTGCACAAGGTTCAAAGCTGAATTCCCTATCTTTGACAAGGTACTTTATCCAGTCAAAATTGTGATTATTTACTAATAGTGAAAAAGATTGGTTATTTTTCTTTTATAAAAGAAATAATATTTTTGACGGGAAGTGTAGGTAGATGTGAACGGGAAGAACACGGCGCCGTTATACAAATACTTGAAAGCAGAGAAAGGAGGATTGCTCATTGACGCCATCAAATGGAACTTCACAAAGTTCTTAGTTTCTCCTGACGGCAAAGTCTCCCAGAGATATTCTCCCAGAACTTCTCCTCTTCAATTCGAGGTTCGTACCAGCCCCCGGTTCTCTCCAAACCGGAATCCTCATATTTTCATGTGTTTTAATTACACAATACAAAATCTGATAACGTTTTTTTTTTCTTTGGATTTGTGCAGAAAGACATCCAAGCTATGCTGGGACAGGCTTCTTCTTGAATCATCATGAAGTTTCAAGAACGGGTTTATCTATTTACTAAACGTTTCTACATTTGGTCTTAATGTTTGTTCTTAAGAAACCGCAACGCAACATCGCAAACTTGTTTTCTCTTAATCCGTGTGACCGTGTCGTTAATAACATGTCGTTCATTGATTGGAAGAAAAGAAAAAGAAAATCATATTTTATCATGTGACTGGTTTTAAAGCTCAATCTTTTTCTTTTTTTTTTTTAAGTCAGGCTAAGTTGGATATGTAACCGAACACGTGAAAGGATCTTGTTGACAATTTGCCTTATCAAAACACCACACGATTAGCGTGTTCACATTTTATGACCACAATAAAAGATAAAGAATCACAAGGGAGGACATGTTCCTTCTTTGACATCTTGTATAAGTGAAGCAAAATGACGAGCTCCATCACCTAAGTCTAGTTACAAATGATAGAAAACAAGACAATCAAGATCACGAAGGCATCGGAAAGATATCAAAACTCCTGACAGTTAGATCAGTTACCTCAGCCAAAAACATAGGATTTGAAGTTTTAGATCCTCTGTTTTTGGCTGAGGTTAATGATCTATTCAGATGTTAAACCAACCGTTATAGCACTTTAAACGCAGAACGCAGAGACGAGTTAAGGGTATTTAATAGACAAAAAGAATTTTAAAGTTTTATTCAGTGACATTAATTTCCAAATTTGATTAGAAACATTAGAGTAAGAATATACATAGAGCTAAAAAGTAGAGCCAAACCAGTTTCTCCATGGAAACATTGCAGGTCTATTCTCAGCTAACAATTGCGGAGACTTCATTCATGCAAAGAAACGTCTTCCGTAAATGTTTCTGGTTCAGCCAATATGACAGACAAGATGATGATTATGATTCTTATGCACCACACAATCGTACAGTAACGGATTTAACGTTCTCTTGAATTATTAAATATTACGAAATCGTAGTAAATGGACTTGAAATTTCGATGCGTATTCCAACCAGCAGAGTTTCTATTAATAACTTATTATAAATTTCAAGAATACCGATTAGGGAATTTCACTTGGAGGAAAATAATTCTAGAAATAAGTTTTGAAGAAAAGGTCTGATTCGAACATACGAGAAAGTATAAACTGTCAAAAGAGGCAGAAAAGTTACAAAGAACAAAACCACACTGTAGTTCTAGTAAAACGAGTCTCTTCTTCTAAGCGACAGGGATCATCTCAGGGTAATCTACGGCTGTGAGGGGAGCTTCCGGTAAAAGAGCAGCCGGAGCAGCAACCTGAGCTGGTGCGGAGCTAACATCTTCATCCTTGGGAGAATGGATGATGACAACATCAGGCAATGGTGTCTTTGGTCCCAATACTCCCTTAGGGTCCCAGTCAAGCATGACCTTGACCTTGATTCCGAGAACGCCCTGCACATTTGGAGTTTTAACCACATTCAGGTTACACATTTCTGCTTCACATAGTCAGTCAATAAGAGGAAAACGAGAAACCCTCACCTGTCTAAGCAGAACATGTCTGACCGCAGAGTCGATGTATTCCTTGGTAGGTTGACCAGAGGAAACCATGTAACCGTCCTTGAATTTCATGGATTTGGCACGTGCTGCACGAAGCTTTCCACTCACAATGACCTGAGATAGCATTTCAAATGAACAATGTATGAGATTATCATGTGGGGGAAAAGTAAAAGAATTAGAGAATAGAGAGATTTGTAGTCACCTCACAACCCTTGGCACCACTCTCCATGACGAATCTCAAAACACCATAGCATGCCCTATGCAACACAATTTCATTCCAATATCAGAAAGTGCCACTGTATCTATAATTGATGCCTAAATAAACACCCTCTCTCTCTTATTATGTCTATATAACCATTAAGCTAACAAAATCAAATACAGCAGAGTAATATGGCAGGAGCCAGGAAACATGAGGGTACCTGCGAACAGCAAGACCACCGAGGAGCTTGTAACGGAGGGACTCAGCCTGAGCAATGGCACAGAGACCTCTGTTGGCAACCTTCTCAGCGTAAAGCTCAACACTGTCTTGAGGGAATCTGAATCTCTTCTGGACAAGAGATGTCAACTCTCTGATTCTCCTTCCCTTCTCACCTATAAATATCCAATAGCTATCACTTAAGAGATCATCTCTACACACATAAAGTCCCTATCTAAGCTTTGTACATTTACAAGATTGAGCATATTACCGAGAACATTTTGAGTACGGGTGGCTCTGATGATAATCTCAGTCCTCATTGGAGTAACTCTAACCTCCACACCTGAGTATCCATCCTCTGCTAGCTCCCTCGTGAGCACCTCGTTCAACTCAGCGTAGAACACACCGTCGGCCACAAACTACAGAAACTCAACACGGATACGTTTCAAAAATACGATTCAGAGAGAGAGATCCATGATGATAAGAGTGAAACTAGTCACCTTCCTCTTCTTGCTGATTTGCGTCGCCATGATGTTCAAATCGCTGAAACGCTAGGATCGGGACGAAGAGCGGTAGTTACCAAATAAATAGTCGGCGTCTAGGGTTTCTGTGGCTCTTGCATGGGCTCATTTGTTCCGTTTTAAATTTGGCCCATTAATTGAATAGTGTTACTTGGGCTCATTTGTTTATCAGTTCGGCTCTCTAGTTGACAAATGGGCAAAGAGTCTTTTTTTTTTTTTTTTTCAATAGCTAGAGTTATGCAAGTATTTCACAAGCAGACACGCTAACACACAAACATCTGATCTCAAATTTTTTTTTTTTTTTTTGACAATTTCTGAAGCCAAATGTTTGTATTATGTAGCAGGTTCTCTTGCTTCCCAATAAGATAAGTTTTAGCATCCCAAGTATTGTTTTTCTTTAAGCATCCATATTGGATTTATCTTAAAGAAAAACTATCAAGTAAGTGGGTTGGTAAAAAAAAAACGTTTACCACTAACAAATTATTAATTTTTATTTTAATTAATACTCCATTCGTTTTTAATTAATATTTTGTTCTTTCACATATTATGTAAATATAATAAAGTTTGACTATAAATATATTTTGTGAAGAATAATTTTTAAAAATTATAGTAATGATTATAACTAATAAAAATACGTTTAAAATCCAAAAATCTATTTTTTAAAAACATTTGTCATTTGGAAATAGAAAGAGTATTTACATAGGTGTTTTCTGTAACGGGGAATACATCATAGTGTTTAGAGTAAAGTTACATTAGGTTGTTTATGTGATTATGTTTTTTTTTTTTGAAATTTTTTTTTCAATTTAAATTATGTGATTATGTTTTTCACAAATATGTATATTGTTAAACCTCCCTCACCTTGTATAGTTTGTAAAAATGTTATATATCATCTTCCTCTTACAAATCGCATATACATCATACATGGATGGACAAAAGGGGTGACTAGAGAAATAGATTGATATTATTTCTCTTTACACACCTTATGAACTGTTAAACCCCTCGACCAGCTGTTTAAACTATTTTCTTTGACCATTTTGTTTTTAGGTGAATCTTATTTTAGATTATAAAATTCAAAGCTCTTTATCCATTTGTTTTTCCCTCTAATGACCAAAAAACAAACTCAAAAAAGCCAGCAAGGTCCAACAGAAAAAAAAAAACTAACCTCCAAAAGTCTTTATAAATTCATCACCATTCACATTTCAAGTAATCAAAACACAAGAAACAGCCAAAAACATGTCGACTTCTAAAACCATAACCTTCACTCTTTTCATCGCGACAACACTATTCGCGTCCTGCGACGCAGCCACAAACGCCACAACCAAACCTCTATTCCCAGCCCTTTTAATCTTCGGCGACTCAACCGTGGACACAGGCAACAACAATTACCCTCTAAACACAATCTTCAGAGCTACACATTTTCCCTACGGCATTGACCTCCCAGACCACAAAGCTAACGGGAGATTCTCAAACGGGAAACTAATCCCGGACATACTCGCAGCCAAATTCAACATCAAACAGTTTGTTCCTCCTTTCTTACAACCAAACCTCTCCGACCAAGAAATTGTAACCGGAGTCTGTTTTGCCTCAGCCGGTTCGGGGTACGATGACCAAACCAGCCTCACCACTCAGGCCATTCCTGTCTCGGAACAACCTAAGATGTTCAGGAGTTACATCGCTCGTCTTAAGAGTATCGTGGGGGACAAGAAAGCTATGGAGATTATAAACAACGCATTGGTGATTATAAGCGCAGGGACGAACGATATGATCTTGAATTTTTACACTATTCCTACAAGGCGTCTTGAGTATCCTCTTATCACTGGTTACCATGACTTTATACTTAAGAGGCTTGATGATTTCATCGGGGTATAAAGCTTCAAACATGTTCTCAAATCATCGCTTAAACAGAAAGTGGAACCCCAAAGTTTTTGCTAATCTTTTCTGATGTTATTTTTTTTTGTGCAGGAGCTTTATAGTTTAGGTGTCAGGAATATTGCGATCGCAGGTTTACCTCCTATTGGTTGTTTACCGATTCAAATGACTGCTAAGTTCCGCAACATCTTTAGGTTCTGTTTAGAACATGAGAACAGTGACTCTGTGGTATACAATCAGAAACTTCAGAAGCTATTACCTCAGATCCAAGCATCTCATACAGGAATCAAGATCTTTTACGCTGATATATACAACCCTATTTTGGACATGATGCAAAACCCTAGCAAATACGGTATTGATACAATCTTTCTTGTTCCGCAAGTTTTTCTGTATTTTAGCACTATGATCACTCATGTGGATTTTTTTTTTTTTTTTTAAAAAACAGGGTTTACAGAGACGAAGAGAGGATGTTGTGGAACAGGGTTTCTGGAGACGAGCTTCATGTGTAATGTTTTTTCTCCATCGTGTCCGAATCACTCTGAGTTTTTGTTCT
The DNA here is from genome assembly GCA_016771965.1 of Brassica carinata. Lineage (NCBI taxonomy): Eukaryota > Viridiplantae > Streptophyta > Magnoliopsida > Brassicales > Brassicaceae > Brassica > Brassica carinata. Next base: position 27,994,287 of record CM028688.1, on the reverse strand, counting down.
TTGACTCGATTCATCCATCGGAAGCTACCTATAATTACATAGGAGACATGCTCGACACTCAGGTCCGTAAGTGGATTGCGGCTTAAGTCACCACGATTCGTAAAGTGGAAGTATTATTTGATTTCTAATGCTAATATTGTATTAATGTACTTATATATGCTAACCAAAAATATTGCAAAAGAAGTCCTACTTTTTGTAGAATCACAAACTTATATAATCTCTCTTGGTTCTCTAATCCAATTACACACCATAACTCCTAAGGCTTTGCTTAAACGGGGGAATTAATTTTAGGCATGGTAAAGATCTTCTGAGTTCAATAATGGATCCAACCTATAACCAATAACCAATCGATAGTGATGCCAACAAAAATGAAATCGGTATTGTTTAATGTTGGATATATGAATCGGAATTGTGAATTGAATGATATAGAATGCAGAAAGGACTCTTACGATGATTAAAACCGATGTAAACTCGATACAAAAGCCTTGATAAATGTTGCTAGATAGTGATCAAGTACAGTAGATGATGTTGCCAAAAAAAAATTCAACATTAGACCTCCTGAATCAAATCAAATTTGGTTATTATATTATAATAACACAAAGGAGCAAGAAACAAGAATTGTTTAAACATAGATTGTTGTTAAAAAAACATATAGTAAATCACCCGTTGCATCCAGACATATACTGATGATTTAGCTAAATATTACCTCGTAGCAAAAGCAAGTTTAAAGCCATAATACTGTAGCATTGTCTTCCTGGAGCCCGCCCGCAGTAACAATTAACAGCGAACATAGTTACTACCGTAAAAATGCATAGCAAGCCCAACAAGTAAGAGCAGCTCCATCACTAAAGGAGCCCTTATGGGTACTTAACAATTAATTAGTAATAAAAACAATGATTGTAAAGGTTAAGAACTTTTGTTTAGTTAACTTAATTTTTTCTTGTCCAATTAATTTTTTTTTAAAGTAAAATGATTGATTTTCATAATATGAAAAAAACATAAATTTATTTTTAAAAAGGACATTACAACATATTGAAATTACAAATACTAATCTTTATAATTCTTCTCAAGAAACTCCCTGATTGAGTTTGAGTTTCTCCCGGTTGCATTAGCCTTCCAAGCAGAGAACATACCTGATGGATCAGTCTGATAAGGCGCAGGTATACGAGTGTAGGGGTCGAAACCGACAATAAGAGTTGAAAGACCAAAAGGTCTCACACCCCCACTCTGAGTATACTTCTGTTGAAGCCCTGCTATGTACCGGATGATGTACTCAACAGTCACTGGATCCTCCAGCGTAAGCCTGTGGCTCTGACACTCGATCCTCGCTTTGTTAATCAGGACACAAGCATCTGCCTTCAGCCCATCACAGGCCAATGCAATGTGGTTATCAAGGTTCACAATCTTCCTGGCTGATCTGTAACAAACACAAAAAAATAAAACTCAGATCGATTGGGAGAAGAGATCAACCACCAAAAACTCAACTCACATGTAAAGCTCAAGATTGTTATATACGACGAACATTATACTGGTTAGATATACTCATAAAGGGGAAAATTTTCACAAAAATTCAACACCAAACATTGAAATTTCGCAGAGACTGATGAAACTATTGATATAACATACACATCTTAGAGAAACAGTGCATATGTTTCATACGACGAACACATACCAAAACTCAACCACAAATGCTGTAAAGATAAGGATTGTTATATAAGACGAACATGATACTGGCTACAGGGGAAAACTTTCACTCAAATTCAGCATCAAACATTAAAATTTCGTTAGAGAATGATGAAACTATACCATCAAACATAAACACATCTGAGAGAAACTGTAAACACAAGTCATTTAACAAGGGATCCGCTTCGATTCTACGATCTAACGAGGCGACGGACCGAGAGAGACGACGGCCAGAGCTCGGTATTGGAGAGGAATCAATACCAGGCTGAATCAGAGAGCCGCATCTTTGAACACAGTCGTCGTCGGCATCCTCATCATCCAAACCTTGCCGGAATCCGGAACTTTCAAAACGACGATCGAACTCCCTGCTCTTGGGACCGGACTCTCCGACGCGGAATCTCAGAGGTTTTTCTTCTACATGGTATAGGAAGCGATGATCGATGCTGTCGTTGACGGACATTGCTTTTCCGCAGGAAAATTCGGAAAGTTTGTGGAGACGGAGGAAGCTGAGAGTGAAGGTGAGAAGAGCACAGAGAGGATAAACGATTGAGAGCAGACAGACGCAGAAGAATGATCGAGATTGGATGATGAATATGGAGATCAGAATCGCCAGAGATGTTGGAGGAAGAGAGAAGATTTAATTTTGATGAAACCAACCCCGTGGAAAGAGAGAGAGGTATCAATGCGAGGTCCATTCACCTGCTGACAACAAAATCCCCATATTAAGCACAGGTACTTCTAATTTTCACCATTTTTCATTTTTTTTTTTTTTTTTTGCTTTTCTTTAAAACTCCTCTTAAGTACCTGCCAATGGAGGTGGTCTAAGACAACAAATTCGAGAATTATAATTGCTTCGAAGAGATGTGGAAGATAAATATAGAGTAAGAAAAAACAAAGGCACCTGAGATTTGATCTACAGTAATAAAAAATGGTTACTTTGTTCCAAAAGTACAGAAAAAGTAAAATCGAAATTTGTTTTTAATTTTCTCTCGGTTGAGTCGTGTTGTAAATGATACCACAAGTCTACACTCTAAATCATTATAGCAAACCCAACGGATCCAGTCTTCGTTAGATTCCCTCTCTCTCTCGAATTGACCGCAAGATTCGTATACATTCTTCATTTCATTACCAAACTAAAACACAACAATCAACCCAAAGCTCTATCCTTTGCCAAGTTATTTGCTCCGACAAACCCTAATTAAGTTTCCAGTGAAAGAGGGGTTTCCTCTAAATCTCCCTTTTTTTTTTTTGAAAAGAAAATCTGAATTGGGTTTTGGGGGTGATAATGGATTCGGAAGAAGACATGGTGGATGCACACGATGTTTATTCAGGGGAAGAGGATGATGATTTCTACAGCGGCGGCACAGATGATTACAATGCTAGTGATGATGGCGAACCTGACTACGGGTTTGTTGAGGAAGACGCTGACGATTCTGCCATGATCGCCTCCCATCGCTCTCAGGTTTTTCTTGCCCCGCTCTACTTTCCTTGGTCGTTGAATTGAACCTCTCTCTTGCTTTTAGAAACTTTGATTATGTTTTTTACATAATTCTCAGTTTTTTTTTTCTGGTTTGGAGTATAGTCTAAGTATTGAGTTAACAGAGTTTTGTAGTAACATTTCGTTGATTACTTTATAACTTTGGCTGTTCAATTATGAGTCTGGTTGCCGTTTTTAGATTGGTTTCTTTGTTAGCTCATCAAAGGATAATTGCTATTGTTAGACCTTTACTTTTTTTAGTGTATTAGCTCGGGTCATCTGGAAAAAGTATAGATCTTTACATTTTTGGCATATACTTTTCTCTTCCGTGCATGTTATTCTTTGGGTTATTGGTCTTCTTTGTTCTATGGTCATCTAAAAAAGACCCCTTTAGTAGTGTAGAAGCTGATCTTAAACCATTTTCCTGTAACACTGCTTTTGTGTTGTGGGTCATTGTTGATTAGTCTAATTATTTGCTGCACTCCTTGCCTAAGTCTCTCTAAAGCTGCACTGTTAACTCCTTATTTGGCTGGCACTTGTCTGTTTGCTAGGTGGTGTTGTTTAGGGTCATTTTCCTCTGTTTTCAGGTCATGATTTTTCTGTGATCCATTGACCCATTTTTGTTGTAATGTGGTTTCCTTCCAGAAGAATTTTTGTGTTCTGAGGGAAGAAGATATTCTCAGGCGCCAGATGGATGATATTGAGCGTGTTTCGGTCGTCCTTTTGATAACTCAAGTCCAAGCGAGTATTCTGCTTCGTCACTATCACTGGTAAAATGCCTTCTGACATTTTACTGTATGGGTTTAAAGACGATGTGTTTCTCATCTTTCTTTTGTATGTATATGCTTTCAACTTGTTTCGAAACAACTCTTTATTAGTCTGATAATAATGTCAAATGATTTCTACTGTAGCGTTTCTAGAATGTATCAATGATCATTTCAGGAGTGTTGGAAGAGTTCGAAACAACTTTTTGTGATTATTCAAGCTTCCTGATGCAATGATTAACTTCTCATTTCAGGAGTGTTGGAAGAGTTCATGATGAATGGTTTGCGGATGAAGAGAGAGTGCGGAGTACTGTTGGCTTATTGGAGAGTCCTGTTGTTCCACCGTCTGATGGCACTGAAGTATGTCCATTGATTTGTAGAATCTGAAAGTGGTTTTTACATATTGTCTCTCTTGATAATTCAAGTCTTACTGACACATGATCTGGTGTTTAGCTGACATGTGGAATCTGTTTCGATTCATACCTTCCTGAGAAAATTGCTTCAGTTTCTTGTGGCCATCATTTCTGCACCACATGCTGGACAGGTTCGTTGTATTTTTTTTTTTAATTAGCATCCTCAAGACTCTTACATCTTTAGTTTTATTTAAGAATAAGAATGACTAGCCTAATTTGTTTTCCCTGTATGTATTTGAGTTAGCTTTAAAATATTCCATCTTTGAGAGCTCTGAAACCAACTTTCCCTACATACTGTACTCTTTTTGTAGGTTACATCAGCACCACCATCAATGGTGGCCCGGGATGCTTGATGCTAAGATGTCCCGACCCATCTTGTGTAGCTGCTGTTGGTCATGATATGGTTGACAAATTAGCGTCTGAAGTAGACAAGAAGAAGTACAATACATACTTTCTTAGATCTTATATCGAAGACAACAGAAAGGTAACGCTATCCAGACTAGTTGTTGATGTTGCATGGTTTTAAAAATTTATGTTATTTAAATAGCCTTTTAATATCACTGTCATTCTAGGCAATAGTTCTGTAATCCTTGCTATTGAGATATTGTATCGTGCTTAGTTGGAACTTTACATTCCTGGTCTATTTTTTTAATGATTGACACTCTTTCCCGGTTGAGGAACTTTGGGTTTCTTCTGTTGAGCACCCTGAAGCTTTAACCTGATAATGGACTTAGCCTTTGTAACCTTTATAGTCGTTGGATTGAAACATTCCAACATTATATTAGTCTCCCTCCATATTTATTCTTACGTTCCTGAGTTGCTTGCGCCTTCGGTTATCTTGTTCAGATGAAGTGGTGTCCTGCCCCGGGGTGTGATTATGCAATTGATTTTGTTGCCGGGTCTGGAAACTATGATGTTTCCTGCTTGTGCTCGTTTAGCTTTTGCTGGAATGTAAGTTCTCGAGTCAAAAGCCCACTTATATAATGAATCCTTTTTTGGTTGATCAGTAGCTTTGTGATAAATCTGAATTTTAGTGCACAGAGGAGGCTCACCGACCTGTAGATTGTAGCACAGTTTCAAAATGGATTTTAAAGAACAGCGCTGAATCTGAAAATATGAATTGGTATGCACATTGTCTATATCTTTTTTTTTTTACTGATGTTCGGGATACAGAGAGAAAATTATATTTCACCACCATGGAGTTTGGCTAACACCGTAACATCTTCAGGTTTCTTATATATGTAGCTAATCGAACTTTGCCTCCTCAGGATACTTGCAAATTCAAAGCCTTGTCCAAGATGCAAGCGGCCAATTGAAAAGAACCATGGTTGTATGCACATGACATGTACACCGCCTTGTAAATATGAATTTTGTTGGTAATTCTTGATCCCCATCTCTAAAAACGTCTTAGTTTGGTTGTTACTGTTTCTCGTACTAGAAGTGTGTTCTTTTCGATGCCACTACAGTTTAATCTTGTGACAGAATTACAAGAAGCACTAATGATGGTGTGTATGTAATTAATCCCTTTAGGCTTTGTCTTGGTGCATGGATGGATCATGGGGAAAGAACTGGTGGTTTTTATGCTTGTAACCGGTACGATGTGGCCAAGCAAGAAGGACAGGTAAGACCTGGGTCACTTGTTTGATACTTTGTGATATTTTTCTCAAGTCATTTGAGCTGATGCTTTTGATTATTGATATATTTCCTTGTTTTAGTATGATGAGACTGAACGAAGGAGAGAGATGGCAAAGAATTCACTGGAGAGATACACACATTATTATGAACGCTGGGCAAGCAATCAAACGGTATGCACAATGCTTTACTTCTTATGCCTAAGGCTATGGTGTAGCTCTTCGTTATTGATTTATTTTTGTTTGTTTGTTTGTTTGTGTGATTTGGCAGTCGAGGCAAAAGGCTCTGACGGATCTGCAGCAATTGCAGAATCATAATGTAAGAATTGTTATGTTCTTTAGAATTCTATTGCCTTCTTTACCTCTTAATTTAGTGAGTTATACTCTTCATCCTTGAAATGAATATAGTTGTTGCTGTTTTCTCATACTTCGTTATCTATGTTGGTTAATTCTCAATTTCCGCCAGCTTGAGAAGCTTAGTGACAAACAGTGCACACCAGAATCTCAGCTCAAATTCATCGTAGAAGCTTGGCTCCAGGTTAGCAGATGGAAAGTGTTTAGATAACTAAGTTAGAATCTTCCGTAGCATTTTTCAGAAGAGTTTCTTAAGCGATTTCACCACCGCAGATCATCGAGTGTAGGAGAGTCTTAAAATGGACGTATGCATATGGATACTACCTACCTGATCATGAACATGCCAAGCGGCAATTTTTCGAGTATTTGCAAGGTCAGCACCCTCTCGTGGGTTGTGTATCTTTGTCCATTGCTTCAGAATTAGAAACAGCTTAACGTCGCCGTATGGTTCAGGGGATGCTGAGTCAGGTTTGGAGAGGCTCCATCAATGCGTAGAAAAGGAGTTGCTTCAGTTTCTCAATTCAGAAGGCCCATCAAAAGATTTCAATGATTTCCGGACAAAACTAGCTGGTTTGACAAGGTTAGCGTTTTGTCTTCATACATCTACTTATCCTGCTGTTTGACAGAGAAGAAAAAGAAGAAGGAGGTGCTTCAGATCTTCATGCAGATCTTGAAATATAATTTGTGCAAGTTTCTAGGAACAGAAATTGTGCAAGTTATAGATAAGTGAGATAAGTCTGCTTTTTTTAAAGCTATGAAGCCGTACATTATGTTCAAGGGTCATAGTCAGGTCCTGTAGTAGTTTTCGATGTAGCTACATGATTCCGCTTATGAGTGCCATTGACGTTTTTGCGTAAAGCTAAACCTGTGCTTCTATTTGATTTGTATTCTAACAGTGTGACGAAAAACTACTTTGAGAATCTGGTGAAAGCTCTGGAGAACGGTCTTGCTGATGTAGACTCGCACGCGGCTTGCAGCAGCAAATCAACAAGCTCTAAATCAACGGGTTGCAGTAGCAAAACTAGAGGTAAAGGCAAAGGAAGTTCCAGATCCAGCAGAAACCCAGATGATAACTGATCATATTATATCTAATGTCGTCGTTAAGGTATAAAACCCGATCTGATCTGAACATTACTTCCAGCAGCTTCAGACATTTGGAGAATGCACACGATCAAAGTGAAACTCTATTTCGTCTCTCATGTGGGTGTACGGGTTTGGATTGTAGGGTTTGTGATACGATTCCTTCTTATGTACAGTGTAAAAGAAAATATGTATGTGTTATCTCTACACACTTTGTAACTTTACTTCTGTCATCTGCTCTGGTATGGCAGCCTCTGTGAAACCAAACCTAGTGAACTCTTGTGTCTGGTTTCAAAGAAAAAGAAGCAAATGGTACCCTACTTTGTGGCTGGCTTTTCCTGAACCATCATATGTTTGTCATACTAAATTCAAGTTATGTCTCAAGAAAGTGTTTTATATTGAATCTGTTTGGTGTTCAATTGTTATAAGTTTTATATCCAAATTTAATACAAGAGTTTTCTACTTGTTTGCAGCTCAAAAAAGTTTACAAGTGACACCAACGTTGATGCTCTACAACTTGATAAATTGGATGATTCTCTTGTTTCTATACTCTCTTTTTTTTTTTTTTTTTTTTTAAGTTCTCCATTGTGCTTAACTTTAAGCCCATTAAATCACATTTTCTTTCTCACTTGTAGCACCAAAAAACAAATAAATTAAAAAGAAAATCGAAAGATCATTCATCTTCTTTAGTTTCTTAGACCTGAGGGTCTATAGGTTTTGGAATGGACAAGCTCCATTGATTTGTTCTTGGGAGCATCAAGTAGCTTAGCTTTCTTCCTCGCTAAAGGGAACTCCATGGAATAAGACTTAGGACCATTGTCCCCAACATCTTCTTTGAACATCTTTATGCTCAAAGCATTCAACAACGCCCTTGAGTACTGCCTCGACGCCATTTTCCAGTCTGTTCCTGATTTCATCATGGCCTTAAACTCATCAAAGCTTATCCTTCCATCCTGTCACCAACCAAACATGTTAGGAACCTCACATGTGTTGTATTATATGAAACATGAATCGGTTTTGTGTTGAACTTGTTCATCTACCTTGTTGAGATCAACGTCAAAGAAAATATCTTTGATCCACTGGTCGCCACCGTGGCCTAGCTTATCATCATCGAATAGAGCTTCCTTGAGCTCATCTAGCTCAATAGATCCGTTACCGTTCTTGTCAAAATACTTGAACGCTTTCTGCAAATGCTCATCACAACCCATTCTCTTCAAGTGTATTGCTAGTGTCACAAACTCTTCGCAGCTCAACGTCCCATTACCATCTGTGTCAGCTGCATCCATTAGCATCTTCACATCTCCATCGGGACAAGCTTGTCCAATCTTCTGCAGACCATCTCTTAGTTCCTCAAAAGTCAAGTGTCCGTTTTTATCAGTGTCCATCGTCTGGAACATCTGTACTATCCCTTCTATCTCCTCGTTTGGTAGATTGTCAGCTACGACCTGAAAGAAGGATCAGTAAGAAAATTTATGGAGAGGGTAAAGTAAAACTTATAATGTTTGTGTAATCAATAAAGTGTGTATATACCCTGAGGACTTTCTTCTTGAACCTGTTCATCAACAAGAACTGTTGTATCTTGGTCCGCACGCCATCTCCAAGATTCACATTTGGTGCTCTCTCTGCGTTCTGGATCCATGGATGTTCTGTAATACATAGTTTTCTAATCAACTAATGTTGTGTTTATTGATCTTTTATATCGAATATGAAATGGTATTATTATTGTAATGAAGTTACCAAGAACTTCTTGAACTGTGAGTCTGCTATAAGGATTAGCATCAAGCATGTTCTTAACAAGTTCTTTGGCTTCGCGTGAGACTTTAGGCCATGGATCTCTCTCGAAATCGATGTTGCCTCTCACAATTGCATGAGCTATTCCTTCCTCGGTTTCAGCCCAAAAGGGAGGCACACCACAAAGCAAGATATAGAGTATGACACCAGCGCTCCAAACATCGATCTCAGGACCGTAGTTTCTTCTCAAAACCTCTGGAGCCATGTAATAAGGACTCCCCACAATCTCATTGAACCGCTGGGCTGCAATAACCATTCGTTTAAAACAGAGTTTTTTTCCTTGAAACTGTTTCTGATATACTATGGAGATGTGGTTTAGTTACCAGGTTTGAAGAAAATGGAGAGACCAAAATCAATAGCCTTGAGCTGTGCAGTCTCGGTTTCGTTAGAGAAGAGGAAGTTCTCTGGTTTAAGATCTCTATGAATCACTCCATGCTCATGACATACCTTGACACACAAGAAACATTTAAACATGAGGAAGCAACAATAAAGGCGGGAAGAGACAAACGATACAAAGAGATTTGAATTTTTTGACACACCTTGACAACTTCAAGAATGGTTTTAGCGACGGATGCAGCGGCGCGTTCAGTGTAATGACCTCTAGAGACAATACGGTCAAAGAGCTCACCTCCTTCACAAATCTCCATGACAAGATAGACCGCTTCTTTGTCCTCAAAAGCTTCCTTAAAGCTAACAATGTTTGCATGTTTTGGTAAAGATCTCATGATCTCAACCTCTCTTCTTACATCCTCAACATCTATCTCCGTCCTTAGCTTCTCCTTTGAGATCCTCTTACACGCAAACCTGCTCAGTTTTGTTCCATGAGAATCTCAAACAAAACAAAACAAACTGTTTTTCTTTGCGCGAAAAGACACAAATTAATTACCTTTCTCGAGAACTGATCTCAATACATTCATGAGTGACACCAAACTCACCACGGCCTAGTTCTTTCCCCAGCTCGTACTTGAGGAAGATTCCATCACCAATGGGCTCGGGAAGAACACGGCTTGGTGGCTGGAAAATCAATCTCCGGGAAAGATTAGTCGAAGAAGTATCGGTTTTAGGGTTGGAGGATGTTTTGGTGCTACTACTGTTGTTTCGCTTTCTTACCGGTCTCTTCCTAAAAGGAGAACCTTTCAACGGAGACGAAACACAGCTTCCCATGGGATTTTTTTTTTCTTGGGTTTTGTTTGGAATTAATGTCCAAAAAAACACGAATGATCGATTAATCGAATCGATCAAGCGATTTTTTTGCAAGAAGGAGATTTATTCAAATGCACCCCATGGGAAGGAAGAGAGAAGCTTTTGTGATCAAGTTTCTGTTCTTCTCTTTTTTTTTTTGGGTTTTTGTAAATAATTTTCTTGGGGGCTTCTCTCTTCTTCTTTGTGATATTCTTGTGTCTTAGTTTTCTATGTTTATTTGTTGTTTGTTTGAAAGAAAGAAGAAGTCCTAAAAAGATTGGATGGATGGAGACATCTCTTCTATATTTGGTTATGACAGTCTGTTTGGTTAAGTTTTCTTTTTCATAAATCCGTTAACTCTCTTGCCGTTGTTGCTTTTCTCACTCCCGCCATTTTCCATGCCTCTAAAGATAAGGGATGATCCAAGTATCACTTTTTCTAAAGAAAAAAAAATATATATTTATATATATAATTAAATTTATATGTGAAATTATAAGCATAATCAGGATAATCCATCTAAATTTTTATTGCTCAAACTATATGTTTATTCATAATTTCAAAAATGGCCTTATTGTATATTTAGTATCAAAAATTGGTCTAACCATCCGTTCCTCTTTTCCTTTTAGTTTTGGCTATGGATGGGTTTATTTATCCTGATCTCAAGAGGACTTGTAAGACTATTTGCTAAATCCTTGTCTTGTTGAACCAGTTTAAAGATTGTGATTTGTAATCTAACTAAAACAGAATTACAGATTAAAATCTAATTATATCAATAATTTGTTGTTTTTTTTTCTTCTTATAAGTTTGTTAGATAATTGGAGAGTTTGTGAAAACAATGATGAAATAGTATACTGAAAGTTTAAGTTTGTCAATTATTCTGGATTCCTTAACGTTTGCACTCGAATAACTAAAAAAACTATCAAATATTTGCAATCTGCTAAACAGTGAGTGATATATTGTCTGCTAAAGTCTAAATTTAACAAATCTTTTATCAAACCAGTATAAAAAGAATTTTAACTCATCATCTTTAAGACTGAAATTATGAAGAGTTAGTTACTTGGACATCCATGAGCGTTAAATTTTGAAAATTGAGAGTATGATCCTGTTCCTCCTCTTTCACCATGGTGTTTAAGATCTAAGCAAGCAGATCTACAAAACAATGAAAGCATGCTAGATTAAGGTTCAAAGTAATGTCAAAATTGGCAAACTAACGTTTTTTTTTTTAATTTGCCAACAAGAATGCAAAATGTTTAAAATGAACTTTTTGAAACACAAATTATAATCCTCCAGATGTTCCTTCATTTATTCTGAATATAATGCAAAAAAGGTGAGTTGTAGCATCAGCTTCTTGATAATTTCACAGTGCAGAGAGAGTGGTGGTGTTGCAAAGCACCTCATAGGAACTTTCTATGTGGTCTACCTGCATCTTCGTCTTGCATATGCTGCCAAACAATTCAAGATTTGAGTATGTTAGCTTGACTGTGAAACACAAGACAAACATAAGATATCGCTAAACTGTGTGGTAACTAGCAACACATATATCATTTCACATAGTAATAGTCATTGAAAACTCCAACTAACAAGGAATGCCATAGAGAATCAATCACATAAGTGTTTCCCTTGCACCAAAATCTATATTCAAGGGCTGCTCAGAGTTCCTTAATTTCTCAAAGAAATATAGTAGTCAAATCACAGTAATCGAACCATCATCATCATCTAAGAATGCTACACTATGGAAGAAGAAAGAAAAATTGTTTTTTTTTTTTTTAAATCCGATCGTTATAACTGATCTGATTTCACATAAGCTAAACCAATTAAACGTATTCATATTCATACGAATCGAGTGAGATTGAGAGAAAGGGAAAGGGATTGAACTGACGAAATCTTTGACGATGCCCTTGTAGACGAGGATGGGGAGAGCGATTCCGAAGATTCCGATGAGAGCGAAGTTGCGACGTGTCCATCGGAAGTTATGCTCCAGATTCTCCCTAGCGGAACCCCAGTCCTCTATGAACTTGTTCTTGTTCGTTTCCATTCCTCCTCCCATCTTCGCTTTCTCGATTCAACCTCTTCGATGGTTTCTGCGAATTTGAGCCTCGTGATTCACCTCAACTGTGGAGATAGATACCGGTTCAGTTAAAATCGTTTTGGTTTCGATCAAATTAGTGATAAACCGGGCGACAACAATGATCAGATGTGAAGGTGACTTAGAGCATCTTTATCCCTGTATTTAAAGGGTATCTTAAGTATTATTAGGAATAAAGGAAAAGAAAAAATAGCAAATGAAAGAGGAGACGTATCCTATAGAGGCGACGGAAGAAACGTATCTTGAAGATAGGTGTTACCGTTTTATGAGAAAGGGGAAAAAAACCGATCACTTTCTTCTTTGTTTCTTTCGTGTTCTATCTCTCTCTCTAGCTCACAATCATCGCCACAAACTGAGTCGAATTCGAGCAGATGTTTTGTGAATCGAAATCAAAAGGCGCTGACTTTGTTTCTCTCGGTTCTCTATCTCTCTCTCTCGGTAAATCTTTGTGAGTGTCATCATTTCTGGCGTCGCTACCATACGAATCGACTCTTCCGCGATTGAGAGATTCACCACTAAACTCCTCCCACTGATCAAAGAAGCTCCTTTGGTCTCCCTCAAGGTCTAACCAACGAAACGAAGCTTCTTGAGTTTCTGTTGTAATGATTTGAAATCTCTGTTGGCTTCTTTTGTCTTTTTGCTCAGGTTATAAGCAACAGGTGAAGTAGTATGTACAGAATGCTCTGTATCCAGAAGCAGGGCTAGATGAAGGAGTCGGGCAAGCGGGAGGAGTTTAATTTTGATGATCAGTAGCTGATAATACGAATCATATGATATGTGCAACTGTTGCTTCTCTCTGATGTTATACATGCTGGTTTCTGATTCAAAGTTTAAACCTTTCTTTATTGTTGAGTCAGATAGAAAACAGTCTGTCTCTGTTCTTCATATTGATTTTGTTTAATTATATTGCCTCCAGAGTTTTATCACATCTTCAGTAACTAGCCTTGTCTGTATATTGGGTTCTTGTTACAATTGGTTAAGCATGTGACGATGCCTGTGTTGGGTCATTTCAGAGCTCAAGGTGTGCCGTTGAAGAGAAAGCTGAGAGAGTTTCTTGTGACGGAAGACGCTCTGCTTCCGTTGGTACTGATTTAAAGTTTTGATCTTTTCAGGTGAATACTGATTTAAAGCTTTGATCTTTTCAGGTGAAAACTGATTTAAAGTTTTGATCTTTTCTTTGTCTTAGATAGAACAGAAGTGCTAGAATAGTCAAGTAACAATGTGCTTTAGTGTCTGGAGTTAATGGATGTGTTGTTGATGTAATTTGCAGGGAGTCATGGAAAGATGGAAGTTCAAAGGAACTGTAAGTTCCATTTCATGTGGTTGCCAGAAGAAGGTCGAGATTGACGATGACCAGAAACTGTAAGTCCCATTTCATGATACGATTAAAATGCCTTGGGATCGTAGTTAAGCTGTATGGCATAGTCTGTGACTGCCTTCTTCCATCATTGCTTGAGAATCACGTTTCTATTTTTGTTTTACTTTTTTTTCTTTTGCTACATCGGCATTCAAGACAAGTCTAGTTAGAGTTCATAGTTCATTTGTTGTTCCATCTATCACAAGGGTTCAACACCGCTTTTGAAGTAGTTGAATACCCATTTTAAAGTCAGATTTTTGTTTCTCCTTTCTTGTTTATAATCAAGGCAGCATTACTCAGTATAAATAGTTTTTGTATCGATCAATAAACCAGACGATGTTCTATACAAGAACTGGTTTTGAAATGTTTTTGAACTCAGTTTTAGGATATAACTAAAAATGTTTAATAATTATTTTAAGAACCCTAAATAATTTGAAATGTTTATTTAATAAAAAAAATTAATAATTTTTTATTTAAGAACACTAAAATAAGAGACTTGCAATGGAGGTTATAAAAGTTAAAAATTCTTAAGTGGGTTTCTTAAACAATTTTCTTCCTTAAATCTACTAATAATAGCAAACCTTATTAATTCCAAAGGTTGTGAATTTCATTTAAGTTGAAAGGTTATGTATTATCAACAATTAAAAGTTGTGTCTTTTTATTTTAAAATAACTGTTTATATTGAAAGAATGTGACTATTTATATTGAAAAGTTATGACTCTTCATATAAATATTATTTAAAAAAAAACAACCTTTAAATTGAAAAGATGTGACTCTTCAAACAAAATTTTGAAAATCTATTTATAGTCTATGCCCATACCTTCTCAAAATATAATTTTCACTAATCAAATAAAATGGTGAAGAAAAAAAGTTACGTGTAATTAGTTAGTTACAATTTTTTTTGAAAATATTCAAATGAAGTGTTGTCAACAAAAAATAATAGGAAGAGTTATATGTGTTTGGATAACCAAAAATCCAAAATGAAACAAGAAATAATTAGTCTTAATTTTCTTTTGCTAGATGAAAATGTTTGTTTCTCGTAATTACAAATCGTGTATTTGTGATTTGTCTTTCCATGAACACATGTTTCATGTTCATCGAGTTTCCATACAAAAATTTCAGTCAAAGTTGATCTTTTCATAAAATTGTGATTAGTTTTGTTTTTCTAATATACAATTATTGAATTAAAAAAAACAGTTAAAATATCAGCAAAGGTGTCTTTTTACAATTATTAGTTTTGAAAATTGTGTCTTTTCATAACAAATTTACTTTGCAAGTTATATCTGTTAGACTTGTTTACAAAATTTGCTTAAATGTTTTGTTTAATTGCGAGTTTATAAAGCAATATGCATAACCCATCATTCAAAAAAACTTTCATTCAAAAGAATCACATTATTTTAAAATTTAAAACATCGATTATAATATTAAGTTTCTTTCATTAGTTTTTTTAAATATGAAGAAGAGAAATATAGAGAAGTGTTTAGTATACTATTATAAAGTATTGACTAAACTTTTAACAGGTATGTGTTAGCCAAATAATATGTTAAATAAAAACTATTTCATAACCAAATGAATGTTATAAAGAGAAGTTAATTTTGTAACCGCCTATTTTGCAACTCTTGATTGGTGTCTTTTAAACACACACACACCCCTTAGATTAATATATTAACCTCTTTAAATTGTAACTATTAATTGGTATCTTTTAAACACATACACCTCTTCCTATAAACCTTAATCTTGCATCATCTTCATTTCTTGAAAAAATATTCCCAACTATTTTCTTACCTTCAGTACAGAGATTTGTAATCAATTTCCATTTCACATTGTGACATCTTACTACTCTTATTTATGTATGGTACGCAGTAACTCTTCATCTTTACAACACATGTATTTACTACTCATATTTATGTATCTTAAGAATCATTAATTTTGTAAGTTCAGAAAATATTTTTCTTTCGATAAAGTAATTTTGGTTATGATTTTCAACGCCACTTTTTAACATTACAGAAATGGAATTTATTCACGATTATAGATATAGAAGTTATATTAGAAAATATAAACAAACACGATTCTTAAATGTCATTTATTTTTCAATTGAAATGTAACTGATTACTTGCTGGTGTGTTTTTTTTTTGTTTTGCAGTCCACTACTCAACAATAAAATGGATTAATCACATTTGATGTCTGACATTAGGGATCTATCACCAGATGAAAGTAATAGTCTGATTATAATAAAATCAAGGATTTATAAAAAATTAACCACGACACCATCTGTCGACTCGTTCTATTTTAATCTTTGTGATTTCTAATATGAAGATGCATCAGAAGATGAGACTATTTCTCATGGTACTCATTTTTGAGAGAATATTATTCACAAATTCATTTTTCCTCAAAGTGATGCACCATTGGGGAAGATTTTTCTTATTTTTATGTTTTTTTTATTTTGTGTTAAGATTTTTATTTATAAAGTAGTCTTTAAAATTTTATATAATTTTGTTTTATATCTAAAAACTCAATATTTATTTTATACATTAAAGAAATTATTAATACTATCATAATATAAGTATAAGTTTATATAAAACCTTGCATCTTTTTACGAACTAAACTTATGTACATAACGAAGATGTAATTAAAATAAAATCATATTTGGATAAAATTTGTAAGTTTTATAATTTAATAATCAATAGTTTTGAATTAATAATAAGTAGTAATAACATAATTTATTTGGATCATTTTTAGGGGAAAATGAAGGGAACTATTGGAGGAAAATGTAAATTCATTTTAAGTTTTTTTATTTATTTTGAGTGGAAAAATGAAGGAAACTATTGAAGACACAATAAAACTTATATATTATTATAGATTTATCATATTATATTTAATTTCATTTACAATCATTATAAAACTATTAAAAATTAATATAAAAAATTGACTCCGCTATATATATTTACTATTTAGAAAACTATATGTTTCATGTATATTTATTAAGTATTTTTTATAATTACCTTATAACACTTTAACTAGGGTTAAAAACTTATTTTTCAAACAATTCTCCCAGGGTTGTGTCCATTCAACAGGGTACAATTTTCTAATTTTTACATATACTGATTTGGCAAAATATTATTTAATAAAATAAAATATTTTCGTTTTTATAAAGTAAGTTAAAGTCTTGACGTCAGCGGGTTCTTTCTACAATCTTATTAAAAGTTAAATAAGAGACCCATTATGGGTCTCTAGGATAAAGATGTTTTTAAGCTCAAGGCCCGGCCCAAAATTTCGTTCAAAAACGAGTCTACAAAACAAAAAAATTCTTTAGGCACGCCCTCGTAAAATTTCAAAAAGAGGAACAAAAGGGAAAACATTACATACGATTGATTCTTGAATTTTCATTTAACTGATGTGTTTCCTTAATTAGGAAGTTTGAACTGTGAGGAGAGGATCTAAAGAACGTTTTTGTGATCTCAGTTTCTCTCCTGCTCTCTCTCCTTTAAAACTTTACTCGTTTATCATCTCTGAGAAATTCTCGAATCTCGTTTTGGTTCATAGTAAAGAGCATCTTACTTTATTGTTGCACGGCCACACATAACACATTGCTTTCTTTTTTTTTTTTTTTTTTTTTAACTCATCATCAACTTTTCATTCACCAACTGGGAGTACATGATTTACACCACACAAAGTGATTCAACCACACTTACAAACTGAGAAATCTAGTATCATCTATTGTCACTCACTTGGATCCTAGACTACCTGATGTAGAACTCAGTTGTAATTCCAACCCAATGAGGACACCACTCATCCTAAGACTCAGGACAAATTGCCTCTTAAACCCCTACATTCGACCTCACAAACAGAGACAGCAACTTGACAAAGACAATGTGACAGCAACTTAACACATTGCTTTCTTAGGATTTATAATATACATTCTGTGAATTTTGCCTCTTGACTCTTTCTAATTCTCAGAAGAAAAGAAAGAACAAACTTAGTGCTTGGTGTGTCAGCAGAATTCTTTTTAATGTAAACATCATTCTTACTTATTAGTTTACATCGACGTATCAAGAATGTTTAAAGAGTATAAATCTTTATTAAAAAGACATATATCACTTTCAAGTAGTTGACATTTTCTTGTTTTTTTAATTCGGGGAGAATGGCATGAATCTTTCCTGCATTTGCCGTCTCTGTTTTTATTTAAATCTCTAACACACCCTTAATATGTTTATGTTATGATTAGACAAAATAAAACAGAATATAAACACATTAAGCGTTTGATTACTTCAGAACTTCATTCTTTTAAAAGTAAAAACAAAAAAAAAAAATGCTATGTCTTTGGTTCTGAATATTGAATGAGTAACATCTGAAACCTGCAACATGAGTTCTGCAGGTGGGAGAGATGGATCTAAAGGTTTCATGAAGAGGGTTACATCAACTTTCTACACTAAGAAAAACAAAAACACAACAACAAATGATCCCAAACCACTACTTCCACGGTCCAGATCAACAGGCTCAAACTATGAATCCATGAGGCTGCCTCCTCATGGTCAGGGGAAAAGAGCTCTTCCAGATGTTAACACAAAGAGAACCAAATCTGCTGGTGTCTCTCCTCAACCAAGGCGACGTCAAAAGATCGACGAGTCCGGGAAACAGTTCACCAAGCTGAGATGTTTTGATGACAGCGATTCCGTTTGGCTGTCTTCGGAGTGCGCTTCTTCTAGTAGCTCTCTTCTAGGCCGGGAACGCAGAGTCTCTGTCTCGTTTCACTTCTCGCTCGACGAAAAGATTGTCTCTTGGTTGTCAAATGCTGCTAAGAATCAACGAGACACCGAGGAGAGTCATCAGAAAAGTTCAAAGAAGGCAAAATATTCTTCTGAGAACAACAACAACAAGACTTGTCCAAGTAAGTCATGTGAAGAGTCATATGTGAGTCCTGAGTTGACTTTACAAGAAGAAAAGAAAGTTAGCTTCTCACTAGAATCAGAGATGTCTATGGAGGAAGTTGCAGAGGTTGGGGATTCCAACAAGAGCAAGACTGTCACGGAGCCGCTCTTCTGGCCGTATGAGCAGAAGTTTGATTGGACACCAGATGATATACTGAAGCATTTCTCCATATCTCCTCGGAGAAAAAAATCAATGGGAAATAAAGGTGCTGGCACCTCACCAAGATCAATGAGGGCACAGCTTCAGACAAGAAAGCTGGCTCTCAAAGAAGGGTGTAAGAGAAAGCTCATGTTCAATGGTCCTGGATCAAGTCCAAAACAAGCACGGGCAATCGGTAATAAGAAAACAAAGATCAGCAAGAACCAACAGCAACAACCCATCATGAAGAGTTTGAAGAGGAACAATAGCTTGCCCGCAAGTTTGAAGAGAAACTCGAGGGAGGAGGTACCTGTTCAAGCTGCTGAAGAGAGTGTAGAGATGTGCAAAAAGACACCTAAGAAGCTTATCATGACCCGCAGGTCCAGGACTTTCATAGAAGATGACTTCGCTTTGATGTATGATTTCTCTATAGAAAATGCGGTTGGACTTTGTGAGTTCAGGGGAAGAGAAGGCATTGATTCAGACTTCAACACTGATGGTTTCTTGTTTGAAGATTCTCTTTGAAATGAAAAAAAAAAGCTTTACAGGTTAGATAACCGAGACTATAACAACATCAAACGGTTATATACTTGGCAAATAAACATTTGCATTGGAGATTATGGAATTCGACTCCGAACCTCCTGGTATTTTCAAAAACAAAAAAAAAAAAACATCTGCATTGGAGACAGTTTTGTTTCAATGATTGTGTGTATCTGTTGGTACAAGTTCGGGGATCTCTGAAATGAGTTTGCAGAGAGATGGTTTCCCTTCTTCTTGGAATGTTTTAGCAGAATAATCGTTTTCCTTATATTAAACATTTGCTAAATCTTGCTGTTTCCCTTTTCCTGAAATATTTGCTGTTGTATGTTTCAAGTGAGTCAGAGAGAGATTATTTCTGACCACTTTAAGCACTGACAATTGTTATTGATATCTTTTTATTTGTCAAGGTTATTTACGATGTAATGATCTCTTGCAGACCAAGTAACTGGCTGGCTTTTATAAGTGTTTGTGTAAGAAAGAACATTTAGTTTCAGTGTCTATAGTCGGAAGTGAGCTTATAGGATCACCCAGATACATAGTGATAAGTAAAGAAATGTTCAAGGTTTTTATTGATAAAACATTCAAGCTTATTTGTTTTATTTGCTTCCCAGATGTTGCATTTACAGACTTCCGGATGCATATAAACACATAAACCAGGTCTCCTCCCTAAGAAGCTACATGATACACAATGTATAATAATGTCGTCACTTTTAGTTAATTGTAATGGAAAGAGCAGTCGTTTGATAAAAAATAGTTGAATCTACTATAATCCCTAAAACATTACTTGGGACGTAATTATTAATGTCAACATCATTCCTATTACATCAACGTATATCAGGAATGTTTAAAGAATATTCTTAAAACAAAAAAACGTATATTATCTTTCAAGTAGTTGCCATTTTCATGTTTTTTTAATTCAGAGGACGGCATGAATATTTCCTGCATTTGCCGTTCCTGGCTTTTTATCTCTAATCACACGCCTAATATGTTTATGTTATGATTAGACAAAAAAAACATAACATAAACAGATTAACTAAGTGTTTGATTCCTTCAGAACTTCATTCCTTAATAAGTAAAAACAAAAAAATGCTCTGTCTTTGGTTCTGAAGATTGAATGAGCAAAATTTGAAACTTGCAATATGAGTTTCACAGGTGGGAGAGATGGATCTAAAGGTTTGATGAAGAGAATTACATCAACTTTCTCCATTAAGAAAAACCAGAACACAACAACAAATGATCCAAAACCAGTTTTTCCTCGGTCTAGATCAACTGGTGCTAGCTATGAATCCATGAGACTGCGTCAGGGGAAAAAGTCTCTTCCTGATGTCACAGTAAAGACAAAGAAGACCAAATCTGCATGTGTCTCTCCTCAAAGAAAACGTGAAAAGATCGATGAGTCCAGGAAACAGATTGAAGACATCGATTCCATTTGGTTGACTTCGGATTCTTCTAGCTCTCTTTTTGGGGAACGTAAAGTCTCTGTCTCGTTTCATTTCTCACTCGATGAAAGCATAGTCTCTTGGTTATCAAATGCTGCTAAGAATCAAGAAGACACCAAAGAGGATCATCATCATCATCACCAGAAAAGTTCAAAGGCTGCAAAAAGTTCTTCAGAGAACATACAAAAAAATGGAAAATCTGCAAAGCCGTCTTCCTCACGTTTACCTGAAAACAACAACAAGACTTGTGCAGAGACAACTAGTTTCAATGGATACGTGAGTCCTGAGTTGACTTCACAGAGTCATGAAGAAAAGAAAGTTACCTTCTCGCTAGAATCAGATGTGTCTCCTTCACTGGTTAGCTCAACTCTTGGGCCATCTACTCCTCCTATAACCATACTAGCATCAGCTTTGGAGAAAGCTACGGAGATTGGAGGTTCAAAGAGAAGGAATGTTGTGGAGCCGCTTTTCTGGCCATTGGAGCAAAAGTTTGATTGGACAACAGATGATATAATGAAGCATTTCTCCATGTCTCCTCAGAGGAAAAAATATATAGGATCAAAAAGTGCTAGTACCTCTCCAAGATCAATGAGGGCACAGCTTCAGACAAGAAAGCTCGATCTCAAAGAAGGGTGTAAGAGAAAACTCATGTTCAATGGTCCTGGATCAAATTCAAAACTAACACGGATTCCAGAACTGAAACAAACAACGATGACAACCGAGATCAGCAAGAACCAACAACCCGTTTTGAAGAGGAACAAAAGTTTGCCATCAAGGTTGAGAAACTCGAGCATAATATCTTTAAAGGTTGTACCTACTGAAGCTACAGAAGAGAGTGTGGAGATAAGCAGAGAGGAAAAGGCACCTAAGAAGCTTGTCATGACTCGTAAGTCCAGAACTTTCCTGGAAGACGACTTTGGTTTGATGAATGATTTCTCTATAGAAAATGCGGTGGGGCTTTGCGAGTTCAGGGGAAGAGAAGGCATTGATTCAGACTTCAACACTGACGGTTTCTTGTTTGAAGATTCTCTTTGAAAAGCAAAATGCTCTACAACCCGAGACGATAACAACATCATACGGTTATATAATACATATATATATATACTTTCCAAACAAACATCTGCATTGGCCACAACTTTGTTCCTTGATTGTATTACCTGTTGGATAGTAAATACATGTATAACCTTGATATATGAACATATATGTCTATGTTTTGGATCAATCAAAGAGTTGGAACATATGTTCTCATGGAGTTCTATACTTGCATCTTCTCAACTTTAAGCAGAAAGAAAGAGAGAAATAAAACCATTGGATGAAACATTCAAGAACGCTACGCCGTTTTAAAAAAAGAAACAAACCGCATGCAGTTTGCTATCATGTCTTCTATTCTATGTCGTTTCAATGAAACCAAAACGAAGCAAAGTATATCTTCTGTGTTACTGTCGGATGAGTTAACATCCATTTCCCTATTGTCTAGGGTTTTGATGAAGAAGGAAGCGTCTCTCTCCGCCATGAATTCACGTCGGCGAAACGTATCCGATGATCCCCAAACCACCCGTCGACGCAGCTCACGACTTAGTTCTGACGAACTATTACTTAGTATCCCAATCGATCTCGTCATCGAGATATTCTCGAGGTTGCCGCTCAAGTCTATCGTGAGGTGTCGCTGCGTATCGTATCGAAGCGGTGGGCCTCCGTACTCCGCCGTTCTGACCTCACGGAGTTGTTCTTAACAAAATCACTGGCTCACCCTCAGTTATTGTTTGTCCGCCGAAAAGAGAGTAAGGTGATCTTCTGCTCTTCATCTCAGCCTCAAAATCTTGTTGAGAACTTGTCTCCTATAGCAGTCGATCATCATATTGCTTTTCCCTTTGAGCGTGTCTATGATATATCTAGTTCTGTCAATGGATATGTCTCTATAAGCGATTATCGGATGTTAAAAAGAAGGAAAACCCCAGAGTTTGTGGGGGTGATATGTAACCCTAGCACGAGACAATGCTTTACTTTACCTAAAATGAAGACAAAGAAGAAGACTGCAGTGAGAAGCTTTTTAGGGTATGATCCTATTGAGAAACAACACAAGGTATTGGCAATGATCTGGCAGAAGGATGGAGCTGAGATGCATCAAGTTCTTACATTAAAAGGAAATGGGAACATGACATGGAGATTTATCGAATGTCGCATACAACATTCTTTTCCAGGACGAGAATGTATTTGTATCAATGGCGTTCTGTATTATAATGCTAAGGTTTCCAAGGGTGATAATATGATACTTTACTTTGATGTTAGATCTGAGAAGTACATCTATGTTAAATTCATGGAAAGAGGAATGTTTCATGCAACTCTGATAAACTTCCAAGGTAAATTGGTTTCTCTAATGGTACATCCGAGACCCTATGCTATTAGTGGGACAAGTACAAGTTTTGAGATGTAGATTCTAGAAGACCCTGAAAAACATGAATGGTCCAAACACATTTTCATTTTACCTCCTACGTGGAAGGATTTGGTTGGAGAGAAGATCTTATACTTTGTTGGAGTGACTGCTACAAATGAATTTGTTTTTTCGCCCAGCTCTTCATCCGACCTCTACTATGTTTACTACTACAATTTTGACAAGGAAACCATAACAAGAGTTCAAATCCAAGGAATTGGTGCGTTTGAGAGGGACAAGGGTTCAAGAGCTCTCACCTTTCTGGACCATGTAGAACACCTGAAGCTTATGTAATTTTTTAGGACTTCATAACGGAGGCTGGCTACTAAGTTCTCATCATGAGAATCATAAATTGAAAGTCTTTATATTTTATATTGGCTTTGTGTTGTTATAACTTTTTGGCTTATCTAAGTTCTAAATTATGTTTTTGAAACTCCTCTCCGCTGATTTCACGTCCGACTATAGTTACAAATTGTTTAACTTTTGATATTGGGTTTAGGTATGTACATTGGAATATGTCTTAGTTGTTGTATCCTTTGTTAATCTGTCTACGAGCCAAGACATGTATGATAAACTCAGATTGACCGTATAGCTTGCTCTGAAACATGTTGTGTTGTTTGTTTATATATTAAAGTGAGGTTTGAGTATGTGGTGGATTCCTTTGCGGATCGGATCTAATGGCCTAGCCTGTTTCTCAGAGATAAGCTGCAGACTGATCTAGGACAACACAATTGTGGACTCCAATTGCTTTATATATGAGAAAATAAATTTAGAACAAGTTCTGCAAAGCCGTCTTTGAGTTTACATGAAAGCAACAATAACACTTGTCCACAGAAATCATGTGAAGAGATCATCTACCTGTAATAGACACGTGGGTCCTGATTTGATTTAACTCAGTCATGACTCATGAATAAAAGAAAGTCAGCTTCTTACTAGTATCAAAGGTGCCTACTAAAACCATACCAACATGACATGATGTTCGTGGTATATGTGTAGATACATGTGTCCATCCCATTTGAAGTCTATGTTTTGTTGTGTTGTGACAAATTGGCCATTTCAACTTTTGTTTGTCTGCTAATTCTCAGTTTGTGTATTTCTGGAAAATGAATGACAAATGCACGTGCTCAGATCTACTTTCTACTATATCTTATACCTTAAGAGACACATGAGACTCAGAATCAATAAAAGTATCAAATTTTAACTTAACACAAGTGGATTTTGGACAAACTATTTGATTTGTGTGCCTTCAGTGTCTCTAAGTCATTAAGCATTGTCTTGCTGCAAAGAGACATCGAGTTGGATTAAAAAGGTAACCAAAGCAAAGAACTAATACGACACAATATGAACTGCATCCAAGAAAATTGTTAGAGCATTAAACATTTTCGTGGTATGCTAGAAAATGATAGGGCTCATTGCTGGGATTATATATCCACGACCAGATAAATTCTTGTGTTTTTCTCTCAAAATTATGAATACGTAGGAGCAACGCACCGTTTTTTTAATTGACAAACAACACGCAAACTAATTTCGTGTCGTGTGTGTCATTTCAATATGGCTAAAACGACACGAAGTGTAACTTTAATTGACTGAGCAAAGCAACTGATGATCGTTTCATATTTTTTATATACATCGTCTCGGATGGGTTAATTGCATCGCATCTTCCCAATTGTCTAGGGTTTGACGAAGAAGCAAGTGTCTCCCTCCCCCCCCCCCCCATGAATTCACGGGGGTGCAACGTCTCACATGATCCTCAAACCATCTGTCGTAGCAGCTTACAAATCGATCTCATCATCGAGATATTCTCCAGGTTGTCGTTGAAGTCTATTGCGAGATGCCGTTGCGTATCGAAGCGGTGGGCCTCCTTTCTTCATCGTTCTGATTTCACGGAGTTGATCCCATTGAGAAACAACACAAGGTATTGGCAATGATCAAATGATACAATGCACTTGTGGATCATCAAGTTCTCACATTAAGAGGCATTGGGAACCTGACATGGAGAAAGGCTGAATGTGGCGTACCCCATTTTCCTCCGAATCCAGACTCTATTTGCATCGGTGTTTTTTTGTATTACTCTGCTAGAGCTTCCAGTGGTACTTATATGATAGTTTGCTTTGATGTCAGATCAGAGAAGTACAACTTTGTTAAATTCACGGAAAGAGAAATGTATCTTGCAACTCTGATAAACTTCCAAGGTAAATTGGCTTCGCTAATGCCGTATCCCAGCCCTTGTTTTATTAGTGGAACAAGTACAAGTTTTGAGATGTGGATTCTACGAGACCTTGAAAAACATGGATGGTATCCACGTATTTTCGATTTACCACCTACGTGGAAGGATGTAGTTGCGGGGGAGGAGTTATTATTTAGAGGAGTGACTGTTATAAATGAATTTGTTTTGTCCTGCAACTCTTCATCTGAGCCTTTCCATGTTTACTACTACAATTTTATCAAGCAAACTATAACAAGAGTTGAAATCCAAGGAGTGGAAGCGTTTGAGAAGAGTTCTATAGTTGGTTTATTTCCAAACCATGTAGCAGATGTGAAGCTTGTGTAATTGTTTTAGGACTTAATAGCATAGGCTGGATCTTAAGTTCTCATCTTGAAGATCTTAATGAAATCCCTTATCTTTTCCACTTGTTTTGTGTTGTTGTAACTTATTTTGCATATCTCTTGTCATGTTTACTGTGAAGCAATGAAGACCTATATTATGTTTTTGAATTTCATTTCCAACTATATCTACAAATTGTTTTACTTTTGATATTGGTATGTACATTGGCACATCATAGTTGGAATCTATCTAAGTTGTTGTCAGCCTTTGTTCATCTGTCTGCAAGCCAAAAATAAATGATAAACTCAGATTGGCTGTGTAGCTTGTTATTGTGCTGTCTATTTTTATACTGAAGGCAACTTGAGTATGTAGTGGATTCCTTTGCGGATCGGATCTCAAGGTCCTGCTTGTTTCTCTTAGATAAGCTGCAGAGTGCTCTAGGACAACACTATTGTGGACTCCAATTGCTTTCTGCAAAAAAAAATGTTGGAACAAGTTCTGGAAAGCCGTCTTTACTTCTCCACTGAAATTATGGGAAGGGTCATCTACTTTAAATAGGTATGTGAGTCACTGATTTGGCTTAACCCAGTTATGAATAAAAGAAAGTTACCTTCTCACAAAAATTTGAGGTGTCTCTTCCTACTAAAAGGATACCAGCATCTGCTTTGGAGAAAATTGCTCTTAGAATTATACTTGTAGTAATGCTAATGAGTTGAACGACTACTTGACTCAGTGTTCATGAGAGGCTTAGCCGCCTATGGAAGACTCGCTGACCAACCAAGTCATTTAAGATGATGGAGCTAGTTTTCAGAAATGTAAGAGGATGAAAGATTAAATCTTATTTAGTTTTCTTTGCTTGTCAGATGTTGCATTTTCGTTGAATAACAAAAAAAATGCTAATTTCATCGAGGAAAATGACTACTCTTAGCCAATCGATGCATATTTTGACAAGTACTTACATTATGGTTGCTTCCAAAGTCAACAATCACAAGCCTTCTCCAAACTATAGAGGATGTCTTCTCCTTCGCAAATACCCAATCCCTTTTTTGGTCTTCTCTTATTGATGTTTTGGTCGCTCCTCCGGATATATAATAACTTTATGTTATCAGTTATACAATTTTATGAAAACTTTTAGGGGAGTGTATTCAACCGAGAGTTTTATGTGATTTGTATTAAAATGACAAATCCACTGTTATTCAAACATGAATTTTAAAAATTCATTTAAAATCCACTGTTATTGAATTTGACATTTTCTAAAGTACTCTGAAATCCACTGTTATTGAAAATATTTTAAGTTGTGGAGTTTTAAAGTTTTCAGGTGATTTAAGGATGTTTTGATGGAGTTTCTTACTTAAAAAAATTAAAACCCAAATCTCATGGTTTTAGGTGATATTGTAGAGTGGTTTACCAAAAATCACCTAAATCTCAGAAACTTATTGAAATCATCTAAAACCCCAATAAAAATCAAATCACCTCAAATGTTAGATTGAATACACCCACCTTAGTTTTCAATTAAAGGAACGCTTAATGGACTGATATTTTAAAGTCAAGATCTACTCTTAATGATTTTGATAGTTTATGTTGTGCATCCTTTTGTATCGTTCATATTATTATTCTTTTTGACAGTTTGCTATTACTGAACCGAACATTCTCAGCTATGTATGACCAAGGCCTGAGACTTATTATCCAAGATCCGGATCCGCTCCGAAAATTCGAATATCCGGAGGGGCCGAATCCGGATCCGGATAGTAAAATGTTGGATCCGTCCAAACCGGATCCGGATCCGCATATCTAAATTTTTTAGTCGGGATATCCGGATCCGTAATTTTTATTAATAATTATTTTAAAAATAGTAATTGTTGTGAATAAAGAGAGTTGTGTATATCTTATTCTTCTTATTCCATTCGACCAGAGGTCTATATATATATACATGAGATAAATCCTAGTCCTAATGGTAATAGGAAATAGTACATATATATTCCTTATACAATATGTAAAAGGATAAACATTAACATATAGATAAATATGAAAATATCCCAATCTTCTAAGGCATTAGAGATTGGGCCTGGTGGATGGATGAACGGGCTTTGATGACTTGGGCTTGTTCATGGGTCGATCACCAAGTGATCCTTAACACTCCCCCTTGATCGACACATCCAGGCTCAAGGTTCATTCATGCTTTGATGTTGCCTCATTAAAACCTCTCTGAAAAACCCAAAACCCAATGTGGTAAAAGGGAAACCAAGGACAGGAAAAGAGTACAACACATGAACTCCCCGATGACTACATCTTGAAGATCCTTATTTGGTGCACTCCATTCTTGTAGATGATCTTCTTGCTTGTTGATGTAGCAATAGTTCCTTTGTCGGATTGTAACATGTCTCCCATATCTTCGGAACTCCATTGAGACATGGTCAAGACGTGTAGCCCTTATAGCTAATCACTCCGTGAACTGGTCTCTCTATAGCTGGTCACTCCATGTGATGGTCGGACGGCTAATGACTTGTACTTGGATAGATTTTCAATCCTTGATCAATCTGTACTGCGGTTTCTCTTATGTCCCACGGACATATGTATATATATAGGTCATATGGCTTAGCCATACTGTTGACACTTTAATATATACTTACTCATCAAACTATGGATCTATTTAGCTTTAACTAAATATGTTTTCTGGTTACACTCTTGTACCATTGTGGATTTCTTTTATCCATTGATAAATATAAGGGTTCCTTTATAATCCCACACAATAATCTTTGTTTAAAACAAAGTGATCCAAAGTTTTCCTTTGATGGCTTCCCATGACCTTCTTTATTTTAGATCAAACCACGCATATGCATGAGGGTCAGGTTATGGACTTAGTCCATTCATGCCTGCATCTCGCCAATCAATGGTCGAGGTATTCATTGCTCAATGTTGCTGTAACAACATGGCTTATAATGGTGATTATATAAGTGAGGTTTGCATACAACCTATGCTTCCTTTAGAACCTTATTTCTATCACTTATACTTCAGATTATCTATACTGATAGTTAGTACCTTAAGTCTATTCCATGACCTAAGCTCATATCCTTTTGCCATATGAATATTTGAGCTGAAAACTAAGTCGGACATGGTCATGGTCGGCAAGGACTTAATGGCGTGGACCAGATGACTTTCTTTGCCTTCCCTTGTGGTCATCTTCCACCTCATTATATGGTTTAGGACGTGGTTATCACTTATAAACACGCCTATGGTTTGCTGCAATTTTATTGCAGTCATAACACATATAAATATGGTCTGTTTATCCAATGGTTGGAACCATTCAAACTTTCTATGGATTTGTCCAGTATATACACAAGGATTTTCCTTCATAATTTATGGACTGGTTGTTCTTGATAGAACTTATTTGCTAAGTATAACTTAGTCCTTTATATACAGCTGTTTCTAATACAGTCCATGAACAGCTCGGGAATGACAATGTTTTATGAGAATTCCTTTTCTCATCCTTTAAGATCTCTTGGATCATAAGTTATATAGGTACCTCTATATCCTTTATCCAGTGAATATCATAGTGCTTACTACTTCATTATTTCTTTCCAGACCTTATCCAATTTCGGATTGTAGTAGCATCCACCACATAGGAATTTATTTCCTTGTAACATGTTCCTTAGTCTTTTTGGATAACCTTGTGTATTAAGCCATTCATTGAATGCTATAGGTATGGACATGGACGACCCTTTGCCTATCCGGTTATGTCCTACATCTCACGGTATCACAAGACTCTTATGTCACTGGTTAGATGGCGTTTCCATATTATATATGTCCCATACGCCCATCTCCTTTATTAAACCTTTAAACCTCACGTTCCTTTATGATTTTATGAGTACTCTAACGTGGGTTAATGATCCTCTCTTTACTCAAGTGCTTTCTTTCTCATGAGCTTTATGTATATATACATCATTGGTGTTAACACTCTTATGTTGTTCCATTATGTTCCAGACCTGATCTTGATCAATTTGAGATTCTTATTAAGGATCTTTGTTTACCTTTATAGCTTGGCGTCCCAAGACTATATGGTTTGGTACCTTAGATGTTTAGCTGCAGATCTTTTTCTCAATGTCCGTTCGGTTTCCTTAGTGAACCCGGATCCTTTATTATGAGCACCTTTTCTCTTTCTATCCGAGGTTCCTTTTCTTATGGAACATACTCGTCTATCCTTTAGACTCTATAGCACTTGATTATGTCTCTACCAGGACATTTATTTCGTGGTGCTAAGCTGGAATGACTTAGTCATTGGGTCTAATCTGTCTGGCTATCATCTAATATGATTTTTCTTAGTATGGACGTCCATGATTTATAATCTATGGTCCGAGGATCTTGCCAATACAGGGATGGTTCATACCAATCCGTTTCATATATTATTTACCAGCTTATAGCTTTCTCCATTTAATGTTGGATGAGCGGATATACAATCCGTGTCCTTTAACCATAATCTAATCACCCATATTAGGTTCATGGTTCCTTTGGATTCGTGGGAGAAAGACATTTTCCTTATCCAACATATATTCCCATTCTATCTCATTTCCTTATGAGGTTCCATCCTAGACGGCACATATATTTGTGGTGGTCTATATATAATCTCTTAGGATGGTGTCTGGATTATGACCCTTTATCATACTTTAGATGGGAATATCTATGCTTTACTTTAATGGTCTGATGCATCATACCTTTCATACATGTAAATACTTTGATGTCTCCAAGCATATAGACTTTTAGTCTTTAAGATTAATATGTCCTTAATCAAATATCTTTGTGACCTCTGTATGGAGAGTCGAGAACTAGAAGTTCATATATCGATTGTCTTTAAAGGACAATATGTCCGAGTTTAACTTGGCAGCTAGATTATGGTGTGTTCATGTATCATAGGGTTATCCTCTCTCCCCTCATGAACATCTGTGATCTGCGGATGCTCATGATTTTCTCATGACTTTTATAGTCTAAACCTCATAGGTTATGGCTCTATAGGCCAAGTTATCCCGTTTTGGCTATCATGTTCATGGTTTTATAGTATGGTCATGTGCCACACGGAGTGTCTATTCTCCCCCTCATGAACATGTTATAAAATCGTTTGTCCCTTACACAAAGATAATATGCCATTTCGTGATGCTTTGTGACAATCAAACCTTATGAATTTCCCTTGTGTACATGTTTCACAATGTGAGATTTATGGGATAATTCTTTTGTGCCTTTAAACTTTGCATCAAGTTTATTTTTCGATCAGAATGACTAATTCTGTCGTACCATTAAGTATAATTTTGTGGTCAACCTTTCAGGTTACCTTAAAACCACTTGTTCCTTATCATACTGATCCCTTGCATAGTCTAGATCAATATGGAGAGTAAAATCTTGACCCCTTTGGCGATTTTCCTTAAAAAATCTGTAGGATTTTTCTTCCCTTAGTCCATGGAAACCATTTTCTCTTGAGTTGATCATACTGATCCCAATACTCAATAGGACTTATATGTGTGGGTAAAAAAATCTTTGGTCAAGAAACTGATCCCATGTTTTCATTTGTCATAAGAAAAAAAATTTCCATCAAGCAAATAAATAAAACCTTTTATTAATGCTTTGTAAATGACAAGTTAAAATGTAAACAACACCAAATCATAAAATAAAATTCGGAACATCGAAATCCCTTTATTCGATGAATAAATTAAGATCACTATCCACGTGAGTCCACTCGGATTCATCCTCCTCAGCTTCATCAGCTTCAGGAAATATCTGATCAAATTCTTGTCTCAGCCTGTGTATGTACATGATCTCATCAAATTCCTTGATGTTCTTTGCTCTTATCTGCTCCTTCTTCTCAACCGCCAATAGGATGTTGAGTAAGTCGAAGTAAGTGGTGCACATACTGGCGTGATATGATAACCTCACATCCTGCGGATGGATCGTTTCACGAGTCTTAACGAGCTTGTCCTCGTTGGTTATCAATTCACCACACAAATTAAGAGTATAAGAGATTCTCATAAGGTCGAATGATAGTCTCCCACCGACTCATAATCATGGAACCTGAGCTCACGCCATTCTCTTTCAGCTTCATGTACTACTGATTCTCGAGTATTTGTTATTCAATGAATACCGAGATCATGAGGATCCTTAATGTACTTGTACATCGTTCTCGCCTCACGAGATGATTCTTCATGATTCGAGGGCCCATTGCCTCTCACACGCAATGTTATCATTGTTGAATTTGACACACTCCCACAGTCCCTAGACTTTAATGTGCCGAAGTGTTCATGGTCCATACAACATAGTTGTCTCCGGAGAGATTTAGGACATCAGATTCGAAGTTGTTCGATCTCGACATATGAATCATATTAAACAATGATCAGTTAGTTTCTCATGCCATATGGCTATGTAAGGAAACTTAGGCTCCCACGGCCATATAAACAATAAATGTCGTTTGATTATAAAGTCATTATATAATCAAGGCTCCCATGGCCACTCATCAATATGAGATTTCAAGCAAGTGATTTAAACAATCTAGAACTAAATAATAGATTTATAAATCAAACTATATGACCAGGATGCTTGAATCAATCAATAAAAATCTCAATAATTATTCAGATCAAGCAAAATAATTTACTAAGTCGACCAGGATGCGAGCAATCAACACAAAATATCAAACATGTAAAATCGGGTGATATTTGGTTTTAGGGTCCGCATGGGGTCGAGGGTCGAACCAGGTTCAGGGTTGAACCAGGGTCGGGGTCGAGCCAGGGTAAGGGTAAGCCTGGGTTTGAGGATAAACCCGGGTCAGGGTCGAAGGTTAAACCTCAATAAGCCCGTGTAAGAGTCAGGCCCGGTTAGGGCGAGGGTTAACCCCGGGTAGACCCCGGGTTTGGTTTAAACATAAAACCTTTTGGATTTAAAATTTAAAACTCTTTTAGGGTTTTCGAAAATTTGGTTTAATTTCAGGACTAGCATATTGCAATTTAACAAAATCTAGCAATTTGAAATTTAACAATTTCACATACCTCAATATGGAAAAAATAAAATACCATATTTTCAAATTTTAATCAGTTCGAAATTTTAATATGAAACTAGAACCTCAGATTTGACAAATTTCTATTTTTAATCAATCAGCAAAACAATATGGAAATTGTGCTAAAAAAATAGAAAATCGGATTAAAAAAAGGAAAATTTCGATTTTAATCAACTTTGTCTAATTTTAAACTTCCAATTCGATTTAAACAGTTCCAAATTACTCAATTAACAATTCTAAAAATCAAATCAAGCAATCAGGAAAGTAAAAAAACGAAATCAAGTTTAAATAAATTAGGGTTCTTGAAGAATTCGATCAAAATTTATGTTTTAAGGGTTTGATCGATTTCTTTTTGGTTTCAGGTTTGGGGTTTGATTGAGTTTTCTCAAATCAATTATTTTTCGAGATTCAGAAGCAAATATTGCTTTGATTTTAATTAATTTCCCAATCTCTTATCGAGCTTATGGTTAATGAGCTCCGATTTACTCATTGAAGGGATTGGACTTATTAAAACTAGGGGTTTTATGGGGTTTTGCAAAGTTTTAGAAGTCATATCCTTTAATCAATCAATCTCAAATTCGATTATGGTTCTATGTAGAGTTTCAGATTTTATTTACCTTAACTTTGAAGAATCTGAACTGGACCACCGAGATAGAGAAGAGATGGAATTGAATTTGTCCTAGTTCCTCACATGTACAAGCCGACGGCGCTCAATAGGGGCTAGAGGTCGCGTCCGAGATCGTATGGAGTCGAGGTCGGCGTTGGATTCCTCTCTTCAAGGGCTTTGATTCGGTGGAGTCGTTAGTCTACTGGTTCCTTGTGGTTGAGGAGAACGAGTAGATTGAAGGTGGCGGCCGAACTAGGATTTTAGAGATTTTTAGGTTAGTTCGAGTTTTGGAGGCTCGTGCTGATAACGTGTTGTGAATAAAGAGAGTTGTGTATATCTTATTCTTCTTATTCCATTCGACCAGAGGTCTATATATATATACATGAGATAAATCCTAGTCCTAATGGTAATAGGAAATAATACATATATATTCCTTATACAATATGTAAAAGGATAAACATTAACATATAGATAAATATGGAAATATCCCAATCTTCTAAGGCATTAGAGATTGGGCCTGCTGGATGGATGAACGGGCTTTGATGACTTGGGCTTGTTCATGGGTCGATCACCAAGTGATCCTTAACAGTAATACCTATATATAAAAACTAATTTTATTTATTATATTTTTCATTTTTATAATAGTATATATAAATTTTGTATAAAGTTTGTAACAACATACATAAAAATAATTAAAAACATTATATACATTTTTATTTTTAAATTATTGTTAATATTTTATATTATTTAATATTATTTTTTATTTTATTTTAAGGTTTCAAATCCAGATCCGGATATCCGCCGGATAGTATAATTTTTAAAAGGATATCCGACATCCGAATACCCGATAACCCCAAATCCGGATAAGAATAGTAAAATCATGGATCCGCCGGATAAGGATTCGGATCCAGATACCTCGAAATATCCCGAATACCTGATCTGTTCCACCCAATGTTTTGAAAACCGGACCGGATACCGACTCGGTGTAGCTACTGGTTGACTGGTTGGACCGGTTCAACCGGTCGGACCGGGTTTTCTATTTATGAAACTTATATATATAATTATATATTTATATTATATGAACTTTACTTCTACATATAATACATTCTGTATTCTTTTCTATAATTAACTAAATATAAAAAATAAACATAAATCTAACTATATATATAGTAAAATAAAACTGAATAGTGAATACTTTGTAAACTAAAATTGATAAAATCATATGATTTACAATTAAAATTATCATATTTATTTATTTTTACAACTAAATCTCAAATTTTATGAATATGGTAAAATATAGACAGTATATGAAAGTCAAAAATATATTTTTCGCATTGTTTTTTAAGAAAATAAAAAATCAATTAAATAGTGATAGTTGAACACTAATTATAAAATATTAAATTTTAGCTAGTAATAATTTAAAATACTTAATTATATGTTAATTTTTATGAACCGGATTTTAAAATTAATCCGGGTCACCGATTTTACCGATTTTCAACCAATTTTACCGGTTTTTTACAAATCCGGATTTTAAAATTAATCCGGTCACCGATTTTACCGATTTTCAACCAATTTTACCGGTTTTACAATCCGGATTTTAAAATTAATCCGGTCACCGATTTTACCGATTTTCAACCAATTTTACCGGTTTTACAATCCGGATTTTAAAATTAATCCGGTCACCGATTTTACCGATTTTCAACCAATTTTACCGGTTTTACAATCCGGATTTTAAAATTAATCCGGTCACCGATTTTACCGATTTTCAACCAATTTTACCGGTTTTACAATCCGGATTTTAAAATTAATCCGGTCACCGATTTTACCGATTTTCAACCAATTTTACCGGTTTTACAATCCGGATTTTAAAATTAATCCGGTCACCGATTTTACCGATTTTCAACCAATTTTACCGGTTTTACAATCCGGATTTTAAAATTAATCCGGTCACCGATTTTACCGATTTTCAACCAATTTTACCGGTTTTACAATCCGGATTTTAAAATTAATCCGGTCACCGATTTTACCGATTTTCAACCAATTTTACCGGTTTTACAATCCGGATTTTAAAATTAATCCGGTCACCGATTTTACCGATTTTCAACCAATTTTACCGGTTTTACAATCCGGATTTTAAAATTAATCCGGTCACCGATTTTACCGATTTTCAACCAATTTTACCGGTTTTACAATCCGGATTTTAAAATTAATCCGGTCACCGATTTTACCGATTTTCAACCAATTTTACCGGTTTTTTACAAATCCGGATTTTAAACTAAACCGGACTCGACTTCTTCAGCGAATCTCGGTCGAACCGGTTCGACCGGCCGGTCCGGTCCGGTTTTCAAAACACTGGTTCCACCCCTAGACTATGACCGACCCAACCACACAAAAAAAGAGAGAGAGCATAATATTCAGAAGAGGGGCATGATTGTAATATCGTTATGTTAATGATGCTAAACCCTACCTTCCTTTCCATCCAGGCATTCACCAGTATATATATATATATATATATACACACGCATCTCGATCTGTCTCTTCAACCTAGCCGCTACACTTATCTTCTCTTCGCGACATCACTTAGGTAAGCGTTTACTCCGCATCATCTATGATCTCATTTCTTACTCTACTGAAACTGTTTCGATCCTTGTCGTGCGTGTTCTCATTCGATTTCTATCAGCTTGATCCTTCTGTACAATAGATGGTTTTAGATTTATCTGAGATTCTGTTATTGGTTTAGATCTGTTATGTGTTGATCGTTTCTTTATTGATTCATCTGCAGATAATTAGCCATGGGTAAAGAGAAGTTTCACATCAACATCGTGGTCATCGGCCACGTCGATTCCGGTAAATCGACGACCACCGGTCACTTGATCTACAAGCTCGGCGGTATCGACAAGCGTGTCATCGAGAGGTTCGAGAAGGAAGCTGCTGAGATGAACAAGAGGTCCTTCAAGTACGCATGGGTCCTGGACAAACTTAAGGCCGAGCGTGAGCGTGGTATCACCATCGACATTGCTCTCTGGAAATTCGAGACCACCAAGTACTACTGCACCGTCATTGACGCTCCTGGCCATCGTGATTTCATCAAGAACATGATTACTGGTACCTCCCAGGCTGATTGTGCTGTTTTGATCATTGACTCCACCACTGGTGGGTTTGAAGCTGGTATCTCTAAGGATGGTCAGACACGTGAGCATGCTCTTCTTGCTTTCACACTTGGTGTCAAGCAAATGATTTGCTGCTGTAACAAGGTGAATGGGTCACTACTCTCTCTTTGCTTATTTGTGTTTATTCCTCTCTTGTGGTTTTGATGCTAACGAATGGATTGTGTACAGATGGATGCCACTACCCCTAAGTACTCAAAGGCTAGGTACGATGAGATTATCAAGGAGGTGTCTTCCTACTTGAAGAAGGTTGGGTACAACCCTGACAAAATCCCGTTTGTTCCCATCTCTGGTTTCGAGGGTGACAACATGATTGAGAGGTCCACCAACCTTGACTGGTACAAGGGACCAACTCTCCTCGAGGCACTTGACCAGATCAACGAGCCCAAGAGGCCCTCAGACAAGCCCCTCCGTCTTCCTCTCCAGGATGTGTACAAGATTGGTGGTATTGGAACGGTGCCAGTGGGACGTGTTGAGACTGGTATGCTCAAGCCTGGTATGGTTGTGACCTTTGCTCCTTCAGGGTTGACCACTGAGGTTAAGTCTGTTGAGATGCACCACGAGTCTCTTGTTGAGGCGCTTCCAGGTGACAATGTCGGATTCAATGTCAAGAACGTTGCTGTCAAGGATCTGAAGCGTGGGTATGTTGCATCCAACTCCAAGGATGACCCTGCTAAGGGTGCTGCTAACTTCACCTCCCAGGTCATCATCATGAACCACCCTGGTCAGATTGGTAATGGTTACGCCCCGGTTCTCGATTGCCACACGTCCCACATTGCTGTCAAGTTCTCTGAGATCTTGACCAAGATTGACAGGCGTTCTGGTAAGGAGATTGAGAAGGAGCCCAAGTTTTTGAAGAATGGTGATGCTGGTATGGTGAAGATGACTCCGACCAAGCCCATGGTTGTTGAGACTTTCTCTGAGTACCCACCGCTTGGACGTTTCGCTGTTAGGGACATGAGGCAGACTGTTGCAGTCGGTGTCATCAAGAGCGTTGACAAGAAGGACCCAACCGGAGCTAAGGTGACCAAGGCTGCCGTCAAGAAGGGTGCCAAGTAAAGTACCTTAAGCAAATCCCTATCATCCGCAGACGATTTTACTTTTATTACAGTAGTTTGGTATTTGGTCACTTGTTTGTGTTACAGCTTCGTCTCTTATCCGTCGGAACTATGTTCTCGTAATTGGGTTCTTGATCGGAGGTGGCGGAGCTGCGTTGAATTCTAGTTATCTGTTTCTTTTTTTTTTTACTTTCCTATCGGATCATGAGCTATTTTGGATGTTATGTTATTACGAATATGGCAGGAGATCGTTTTCGTTGTCTAATTTTGCTTTTCTATTGCGTATCGTAAATTTCAAAACACATATTAATTCAGTTAACCTCAGAGAATTTTTACATTACAAGTAAATGTATCTATATTGCATTATTAGCATTTACATGATTATGATATACAATCAGTTATGTAATCCTAACTTTACTGTATTAATTTGTCAGGATGTTTGTAATAATGTTGGTTAAGTATTGTTTAACTACGATATTGTTTTTATCTCAGAACACATGTCTTACGTTATGCTACATTAGGGTGGGACATTGATTCTTGGAACATTCTACTTACTTATCTATTGGTAAGGCGTGCTATATTTTTCTAACTTGGGGAGAGAGTTGGTCGCATAATAAAGTATATAAAGAAACTAAAAGCGACCTGACTGACTTTTGATCAACTAAATCCCTTGGGAACCTTTCTAGGAGATTTTGTCCATCGCAAACCATCTCTCTATGGACAAAATCCTTCATAAAAGTTTCAGTCTTTTAGCATTCCAAACCCCTTAAACGTACCTCTCTCTCTCTCTCTCTTCCTTTCCACGACTCTTTCTCATTTCAACAATGGCCTCAACGCCGCCTCACTGGTCCCTCTTCACCGCCACCACCAGTAACCATCGCCAGACCCGTCAACAACCCAACAACCACCGTCAATGGCTTCCACCGCGTGTCTCTTCCTCCCCTCGTGGCTCCCGCCTCCTTTCCTCAGCTCCTCCCTCTTCGTCCGCCACCGTTGCTGCTGCTTCCCATCGAAAGCTTCCAACTTTCTCTCCTCTGCTAACCCCAAACTCGAATGGTCTCTCCTCGGATTTCTCGGGTCGTCGCTCGACCCGGTTCGTCTCCAAGATGCATTTCAACCGACCCAAAACCACAGTCTCCACTCGGCACACCCCTGCCGCCGAAGACGCGCTCCAGAGCGTTACCGCATTCTCCGGAGACGACGAGACGTTTCAGAGTCTAATCTCCAGCTTCGAGTCAACGCTCCGCGGCTCTGACGACCACACTTTCTTACTCCGGGAGCTAGGGAACCGAGGCCACTGCGACAAAGCCCTCCGCTTCTATGAGTTCGCTGTTAAACGAGAGAGGAGAAAGAACGAGCAAGGGAAGCTAGCTAGTGCTATGATAGGTACTCTCGGTAGACTAGGCAAAGTAGACATCGCCAAGAGTGTTTTCGAAGATGCTTTATCTGGTGGGTATGGGAACACCGTTTACGCCTTCTCTGCTCTCATAAGCGCTTTCGGGAGAAGCGGGCTTTACGAGGAAGCTATCCGCGTCTTCGACTCCATGAAAAGCTACGGCTTGAGGCCTAATCTGGTTACCTACAACGCTGTCATCGACGCTTGTGGTAAAGGAGGGATGGAGTTTAGCAAAGTGGTCGAGTTTTTCGATGAGATGCAGAGGAACGGTGTGCAGCCTGATAGAATCACTTTCAACTCTTTGCTTGGTGTATGTAGCAGAGGAGGGTTGTGGGAGGTAGCTAGGAGCCTATTTGATGAGATGGTTGATAGAAGGATTGAGCAAGACGTGTTTTCTTATAATACCCTTTTGGATGCAATCTGCAAAGGAGGGCAGATGGATCTCTCTTTCGATATCCTTGCTCAGATGCGTGGAAAGAGAATCATGCCTAACGTTGTGAGTTACAGCACTGTCATCGATGGGTTTGCGAAAGCTGGGAGATTCGATGAAGCTCTAAACTTGTTCGATGAGATGAGATATCTCGGTATTGCATTGGATAGAGTTTCTTACAACACGTTGCTTTCGATTTATACCAAAGTTGGTAGAGATGAAGAGGCTTTGGATGTTCTTAGAGAAATGGCATCTGCTGGGATCAAGAAGGATGTTGTGACTTACAATGCTCTTCTTGGAGGGTATGGGAAGCAAGGAAAGTATGTTGAAGTGGAAAACGTTTTCGCTGAGATGAAACGGGAGCATGTCCTGCCTAATTTACTGACTTATTCAACGTTGGTTGATGTGTATTCGAAAGGGGGTTTGTACAAAGAGGCAATGGAGATATTTAAGGAGTTTAAGAGCGTTGGTTTAAGAGCTGATGTTGTGTTGTACAGTGCGTTGATTGATGCTTTGTGCAAGAATGGGTTGGTTGGTTCTGCTGTTTCTTTGATCGATGAGATGAGTAAGGAAGGGGTTAGTCCTAACGTCGTAACTTACAATTCTATTATCGATGCCTTTGGTCGCTCTGCAGTCACGGGGTCTAGAGATGGTAGATTAGAAGTGGGATCTTCTTCTTTAAGTACATTAACTGGAACAGAGGATAATCGTGTGATAGAGATATTTGAGCAGTTAACCACTGAGAGTACTAACAGAAAGAAGAAAGATTGTAAGGAGGGTGTGCATGAGCTCTTCAGTATATTAGAAGTTATCCGCAAAATGCATCAGCTGCAAATCAAACCAAATGTGGTAACGTTTTCAGCTATTCTGAACGCTTGCAGGTTTGTCCCTCTTCCGCATTGCTGCAATTTTTGGTGAGGAGTCTTGTTTTTGTTGACATGTTTAGTTCTATGTAGTCGGTGCAATTCATTTGAAGATGCATCAATGCTGCTAGAGGAGCTCAGGCTGTTTGATAATCAGGTGTATGGTGTTGTTCATGGGCTTCTCATGGGCCATAGAGAGAGTGTGTGGCTCCAAGCTCAGAGCTTATTCGACAAAGTAAAGGAAATGGATGGTTCGACCGCTTCTGCCTTCTACAATGCTCTTACCGACATGCTCTGGCACTTTGGTCAGGTATAAAATCACACTGATAGTGTAGAGGACAAGTGCTGGTATTGATTTTGTTGAAAACCTTGTTGTTTATAGAAACACTGCGCACAACTGGTGGCGCTTGAGGGAAGATCTAGACAAGTTTGGGAGAACGTGTGGTCGACTTCGTGCTTGGACTTGCACCTTATGTCTTCTGGTGCTGCAAGGGCAATGGTTCACGCTTGGTTGCTAAACGTGCGCTCCGTTGTGTATGAAGGTCATGGGTTACCTAAAGTCATGAGGTAAGCTACAAAGAGCTTTTCGGTAACCTCAATACTTTTCGTCTAACCTTTTGTCTTTGTGGCAGCATATTAACTGGTTGGGGAAAACACAGCAAAGTGGTTGGAGACGGAGCGCTAAGGCCAGCGGTTGAAGCACTTTTGAGGGGAATGGATGCACCGTTCCACCTCTCGAAATGCAACATGGGACGGTTCACATCAAGCGCTTCGGATGTAGCAACTTGGCTGCGTGAATCTGCTACACTCAAACTCTTAACCCTCCATGATCACTTAACCACCAAAGCTAACACAACAATGAGATCAAGAGACCAACAAGGACAAGCCTCTCTCACGTAGCAGCCTCTTCTTTTGTAACTCTACTCTGGTATGTTAACTATTTATGACCATCGGATATGTGTTTTGTCCCCAATAATGGTGGGATTATGTGCTAATATCTTGTAATAAGAAACACCAACTACTTATGTGGACATGGTTTTTTATTCAACCAGATAATGACGAATCAAATTTCAGACTAATCTTTGATGTTTGTAAGATGCTGATTGCTGAGTTTTGTTTTTTGTTTTGATATTGGAGTGGCGAACATGAGCACGTAATAGTTGAGATTTTTTTTTTGGAACACTTAATAGTTGAGATTCTGTAAACTGTTTTTTGACCATTGAAAAGTAGTCTCGAATACTTGTTTTTATTAGTCTTTGTTCAATTTGATTTGAATAGTATGCGTGTCAAATTGTGAATTTTTATTTTCTTCTATATTTTTATAAAATCACATTTTAGTGTATTAGATTTTATAAACTGAAAAGGAAAAAAAAAACCCATAAACTACGTACATGAAGGACCTTTTGATAGCCTTGGCTGGTTTTATGAAAACCGCAGAGAATCCACAGATTACAGTAATTTATTTCTGTAAGATTAAATATTAATAACAAAATATTAAATTAATCCAACTTGTCAACACCGACCAATCAGTGACGCTTCACTTACGTTAATCATTTTCACTTCACTTACCCCTAAACAAACTTCTTATCTTTGTTTAGTAAAATAGTAGTGTAATTGATTTTATTTTCTTAGAAAAATCCATTTTCCAGAATTTTGTTTTTATCCAGGAATAAAAATATTCTTAAACACGTGAGACGGTAAGAGTATGTTGTTGGTGTTTTGTCATTATCCCATCAACCAGACAAGATACTCCCACACATAATAATATTATACACTAAGTTTATAATTACTCTAGTCATCAACATTATTATTATGAGTAATAATGACTCCTGATCTACGATTACTTGGACTTCTAATCTTTTTGATTAAGAAACAAAATTGAAAAAAAAAAATCTAAGATTCGGGTAAACTTTTGAAATGGTAATAAGATTTTGACAAGATTTTTTGCATTTTATTAGAAACTCCATGTTTTTAGAAGATAGATATGTTGATAATTTTACGGATTATGGATATTTCAAAAAATATTTATACCATCTTAAATGATTACGTTTATATCTCATCACCCGTTACAACTCTTTGTTCGTCCTCTATATAAACCCTTCTCTCCTTCCCATCATTTTATATCATTCTCTTCTCTAATTTTTATCTCTCCGATTTGATCCAACGATCCACAGATCTCATTTCCTAATGGCATCCAACGGCGAGAAACCACTGATCGTCAGCTTCGGCGAGATGCTCATCGACTTCGTCCCCACCGAATCCGGCGTCTCGCTCGCCGAAGCTCCAGGTTTCCTCAAAGCTCCCGGCGGCGCTCCGGCTAACGTCGCCATCGCCGTCTCTCGTCTCGGCGGACGATCCGCCTTCGTCGGGAAACTCGGCGACGACGAGTTCGGCCACATGTTGGCTGGGATCCTGAGGAAAAACGGCGTCGCTGATGAGGGGATCAACTTCGACACGGG
The DNA here is from genome assembly GCA_016771965.1 of Brassica carinata. Lineage (NCBI taxonomy): Eukaryota > Viridiplantae > Streptophyta > Magnoliopsida > Brassicales > Brassicaceae > Brassica > Brassica carinata. The sequence goes on along the minus strand of CM028688.1, from coordinate 27,951,437 downwards.
AGCCAGAACCGCCTTGGCCTTCGTGACGTTGCGTGCTGACGGAGATCGGGAGTTTATGTTTTACCGGAATCCCAGCGCCGATATGCTCCTCCGTCCCGATGAACTCAACCTCGAGCTCATCAGATCGGTATGTATTATGTATATTCTCTTCTCTCTCCCTCATGATCTTAATGAGATCTAGTGGAGAGTACAGATTCATCGTCTAGTTTTTGAATAGAGTTTAAGACATGTGTAGTATATGGAATCGGTGCTTGTTGATTGATCTGAGTAACGTAGAAGATGATCTCACTCTATGGGATATGTATCAATGCTAAGCAAGTAACGGTGACTTTTGTCTCATCTTGTTGCGATTTTTTCGCGGGTCTTTTTAATCTTCTTCTTCCTCGCACGGATGTGCGTGGATCCACGTGGTATCACATGATTTGTGGAAGCACATGACTTCTTGTTTTTATCATCCGAAATTTGAAAAAAAAAAAAATGAAAGTGATATGAAAATTTTTATTTTGTCTAAAAATAAAAGTTATACCTGTTTTGGTCAACTAAGATCGTGACGTTGTTCAAAAAAAAACTAATATCTTGATTGAGCAAAAGTAATTAACATTTTTCTAGTGACAGTTTTTGCTAATCAAACATATGTTCTGATTTGTGGAAATAGGGAGTGATGTTTTATATCTACTGTTAATTAGTTAAATCTGTGTCTTCTTTTTGATTCAAATCGAAATTTCGATTTTTTTGAGTATTTTCGGGCTCATTGATGTGATCAAAAGTTGAATGTTCTTCACATAACAACATGTGTGTAAATTGGATCTTTATGCTGATGGTGAAATGATCGCTAGAGTTGATTTTTTTTTTTTTTTTTTGCGTAATTTTGGTAAAAGACATGCCTTTACAGCTAATCTCAATGGCGAGAACCTTTTGCTTTTCTTGAACAGTCTGATAACGATTGACCCCATAGTAGTTTTACATGAAAAAACACAAAGAATCGTTATCAATATGGGTCCCTTAGATATTATTCTCTATGATCAAAGTTGTGCCCTTTTGTGAGTTTTTTTTGTTTGGGTGTGCCAACTTGGCTTTTACTTGATTATGTTGAGTTTGAAATTTATTGACCGGTGTATTTTTGTGACCATTGTGATGTGTTTTTTTTTGCAGGCTAAAGTATTTCACTACGGTTCAATAAGCTTAATCGTGGAGCCATGTAGGTCAGCTCACTTGAAGGCCATGGAAGTTGCGAAAGAAGCAGGAGCTCTTCTTTCCTACGACCCGAACCTCAGGGAGCCTCTGTGGCCATCAAAGGAGGAAGCCAAGACACAGATCATGAGCATCTGGGACAAGGCTGAGATCATCAAGGTAAGCGACGTCGAGCTCGAGTTTCTCACTGGAAGCAACAAGATCGATGATGAAACCGCAATGTCCTTGTGGCATCCCAACTTGAAGCTCTTGCTTGTCACTCTCGGTGAAAAGGGATGTCGGTATTACGCCAAGGTAAACACACTAAAACATATTTTATATGCATTTACCGTCGTCATCATGATTGTCTCTTGGTTGTGCTTTGTGTGTTGTGTCTATTAGGTGATACCAGAAGCCAAAACTAGTATGCTATATAATATACGTTTCAGAATTACTTTTATAGTAGCATGTTTTTGGAGAGGATTCGAGAAATGTATTAAGAATTATTAATCAGAACAGAGAAGATTTAAAATACATCAGGAATCGTTTGTGCTACTCATTTTAATATTGGTGGGTTTTGAGTTGATTTGGTAGATCTCACCTAATGCTTAATTAAAAATTGATGTTTTAGTGGACCCTCTAGTAATCAATTAAGGGTCACAAAAGTCGTATCTGTAAGGTTCTTTGTGTTATCAAACGTGACGAATTTGCTTCTTGTCAAGAAAAGGAAGAAGTTACTTTGTGCTTTTCTCATTTGCCGAATCACATGAACAGTAAAAGGATTCGTATAGTTCTTTACTACGTCAGTGACTTTTGTGACTTCCATTTATTCATTTGCTTATATACAATTTACCAAATTGTTGTAGAATTTCCGTGGATCCGTTGACCCTTTCCATGTAAACGCGTTGGATACAACAGGAGCTGGAGATTCCTTTGTTGGTGCTCTCCTAAACAAGATTGCCGATGATCAGTCCATTCTCGAGGTAACATTCAAAATAAGCACCCAGCTCAATGTGCATCCATTCAAATGAATGAATCCTCTTTTCGTTAAAGATGATAGATACATAGGTTTCTAAAGTTCATTTATGTAATGAAACAGGACGAAGAGAGATTGAGAAAGGTGCTGAGATTCGCAAACGCTTGTGGAGCAATCACCACAACCAAAAAAGGAGCCATCCCTGCTCTTCCCTCAGATGCTGAAGTTCTCAGCTTTCTTGAAGGGAAGTAAAAAACAAACACAACCCTCAACCTTTCTCCAAGTTAATCTGTTTTCGCTTATGTATTGTTTTCTTATGCTTAAAATCAGAGGAGAGAAACCAGTTGGGCACTACGCTCTGTTTTTGTTTCTCTTCCTCAGATGTAACGATTTAAATAGACTTGTGTTTCATTTCAAGGCATCATTTGCTAATAAAGAGAGAAGTGTCTTTCAATATTTTGAATTACATACACAATACCTATATCACTGGTTTGAATCAGATCACAGAGAAAGCAGAGGCAAAAACAATAATAGATTGGCGTTTGTAGGTATATATGCCAATCATGTGCTGCATATAAGCTTTACTAGTTCCTTTTATAGTTTAAGCCTAGGTCAGGGACAAGGAAGTGCTCTTCATCATCATCATAACGGATCTCAAGCCTCGGCTTCTTGTTGGAAACATTGGAGTTCATGGGTCTATTGTAGGAATGAACATGAGCCAAATGCGAAACCGAAATCTCCGGAACTTCAGCTGCTGGTAGAGCTTCTTGATCAGGCTGGTCCCCAAAGAAACCCATCTCTGCAAGCCAGTCCAGCTCACCAAGATCGAGCTGCTCTTTCTGCTGAAGCACAACAACAACATATCAAAATAAGCTACAACAAACTAACACATTTGGTACCCACAATATTTAGCAAAACCACTTCTAACCTTATTACTGCACTCAAGATCAGAGTAGCGGAAGAACTCATCGCCAACCCATGGAGGAGATGGAGCAGCAGGCTGTTGAGTAGGAGGTTTAGAGAGAATCTGCTGGTTAGATGGATCGAAATGGTTCATCTCCACTTCTTTACTGCAACAAGCGGAACTCAGAGCGACTCGGATTCCAGTAGCCAAGAACCTCTGGTGATTAGCAGAGCGAGTATTAGGCGCATGGGTCCCCTCGTCGCAGTCTCTGCAGAGAAGAGCTCTGTCCTCAACACAGAATATAAAAGCTGCCTTCTCCTGCAAGTCAACAAAGATTGAGCACAAGAAAGAGACTACTACATTAGCAAACCTTGAACATATGTTTCTTGAAATCTAAAATCATTATATTAAAGTTAAAATCTGATGACTCGATCTTTGTTAACGAATGGATACAAAAGCTAAGAAACTTCTCAATGCTATTTTTAGATAAACACAAAAAGATCTCTGCAGATACAAATACAGATATGGACAGAGTCACAGAGACAGAAACAGAAGAGAGGAGACTTTTCTTACAAGGCAGATGTCGCATGGAGGGAACTTGGTGGAGAGAGAGTCAAGAAAAAGTCGTTGGTGTTTGCTAGCGAGCTTATTGGCTGCGTGAACCTCAATGTCGCATTTAACGCACAGAGCAGCCTCATCGGCGCAACATATGAGTGTAGCAGGAGCTTTCTCACACACATCACACTGTATCTTCATCTTTCTCCCTTCACTTACACAGAACTACCAAAATGGAGACTTGAGATCAAAGTAAGAAAAAACAACACTATTGTTTAAGTGATTGATTGGTGGAAGAGAAGAAGATAAGAGGAGAGGGTTTTATGATTTTGCGTATCAAAAGAAACCACACCCTTTCTTCTTATAGCAAAGGCCTTGGCTGTAGTTTATAAGGTCCCACTCTCTCTTTTTCTGCGGCTCTGCTTGTTTCTGTATTCAGTGTAGCCGCAAAAGCTTGTGGACGGCGTTTCACAAGAAAACCGTCGGCTGATTGTTTTTGTGGTCTATATTAAACGTTGCATATTTGTAGTAAGAAAACAATGAAAGTTCATTATGACAATCCAACCTCTCGATGGAGTTAGTTGGAGGTTGACTAATCTTGTGGCTGTCCTTCATCCCATCATAATAGATAGATAACACACAGTATCTAATGAACTGGTGAAAACGATACTGACCAAAACTATCTTTAACAATACAAAGTGGCAGCTCAGTTTTGTATGTTTGTTTGTTTTATGTTCTGTAAAGTGTAAAATGTCTCTCTCCCGTGGATGGTTAAACTTTATGCTAAAAGAAATTTTAAAAACTAGGTGTATTAGTAATGTCTACTTAGCAGTTTTGTCAAATCAAATATTAAGTTTTCGATGAATAGTCTAAATGTTAAAAATACAAAAGCATCTGAGAATACAAATATACATCAAGCATGATGTTTGGCAATAAACTTTATAACAACAAATTAGCAATTTGAATGTGTACTACCCAGTCTCAACAACCAAATCCAAACAACTCATAATGTCTATTTTGGGCTATTCATCAGTGACGTAAAATGGCTTCTGCTTAGCACACAACGCCAGTACACTGTAGGACAAGGTACCCGTTAGCTAAACCCCAAAAGTGAAACAAATTCATATCTAGAAGACTGCAATTGATGGATATATACCTCTCACTAAAGTGCACAGATAGTATTCGTAACTCATATTCCTCAGCTCTCGTTCTGGCCGTTAAATGGCTTCTGTTTTCTCATCTCCGCACTTCCATTTTGTTGTTCCTGCTGTCGAAGACGGTGATGCAAAAGCTGTTGTATCTGTTGCTGTTGAAACTGAAACTGCTGTTGTTGTTGCTGTTGTTGATGCTGTTGTTGTTTCTGTGAATGAAGCTGCAGCTGCTGGAGCTGCTGTGCGGCTAAGATTGTCTGCATTGACTGATTGTTGGAATAGAACTGCTGGTTTGATCCAAACGACCCATAGTTCATCGCTGATGAACCGTTTGAGGCAACTTGGCCAGTCAACACCTTCAGATGCTGGATTTCCTCCTTAAGTGCTTCGTTTAGTTCTGACAAAAGACAAGTGTTCACACCAAATGGTGATAAGATATCTGTAAGTGGGGAAGTAGAGTGCTTATGATTAAAGAGCCTCACCATCCTGCAAGTGAACTTGCTGCTCCATTGTTTGCAACCGCAGTTTCAGCTCATTGTTTTCAACTGTCAAGCCATTCGTGTCTCTCTGAACAAACAGGACGAAATAATACAAGTTTTTGAAACGCATAAACATCGTAAGGCTAAGATAAATTTCAAATATCATGAAGAGAGAGAGAGCAACCATAAACCAACCTGTAAGAGAGTCAACTGTGCTGAGAGAGTTGTAGCTTCTGTCTGCAAAGTCTGTACTTTTCTCTCAAGCTCAAATATATATCTCGTTTTTCTTTCTTTGGACCTTGCTGCGGACTGCCTGTTTGCCCATATCCTATTTGTACGACACGAAAACAAATCACAAACTTGCTCCAATTCACAATAAAAGTTTAGAATCTGAATGTACAAATGCAAAGCTGCAGAAACTATAGTACTAGTAGCATTAAAGCCACACTAAAACACAATACATTCCCCATGTCCATCTCAAATCTAACCAGGCTTTCAATCAACTAGAGAAGCCCTGGAAAAAAGACTAAAAATAAATACCTCTTAGCGCGTTTAGGATCGATGAGAGCAAGCTCAGCAAGTTTAGCAGCAGACATGGACTTCTTAGCATCAACAACAGACTCATCATCATTTCCCGACACAAGCATCTCACCAATGTTCAACGATCCATCCATAGAGTGACTGTGTTGGTGCCTGACTCTTGGCCTTTCCCCAAAACTATTCTGAGGATTAGAAGTCGACCCTGTATGCATCACAGGCTCATTTTTCCAAGATGGCTCACCCACTTGAGCCGCCGAAGAAGTAGCAGTAGAAGAATTAAACTTGTCCATATCAAGATACATAGACAGCAAGTCTTCTTCAGTGTCGTCAGAGAAAGAAGCTCCATCAGCATTAGCACCAACCACACCGAGATCACTATCAAAGCTCAGATCATCAGGGAGAGTGAGGATCTCGGAATGAGCTCGACGGTGGCCAATCTTCTTAGGTGGGTGTTCGAGCATGCGGCTCATATCGTGGCTCAAACGGTTAGCATCTGATCCGTGATTGATGGGACCAGGAGATGGAGGTGGGAGACCACCTCCACTAGGTGCTGGAGATTTCTCTTTTTCCATTTTATACTGACTTCAACCCAAAATCAACTATCCTGCAAAAACGGTCAAAGGAGACGACTTTGTGAGACCAAACTCAAAACCCACAAACTCAAGCTATTGATTCCTCCATGGAAGAGTAGAAAAAGCACAAGAAAGAGGCAAACCCTAATTGAAAGTAGATCAAAGGAGAAGACTTTGGAAGACCCACTTACGGAAACAGATCTAGTTAGCCTCCAGAAAACCACGGTTTTAGGGTTTTGAGGCCAAAGGTTGTGACTTGAGAAAAAATTGAGTATCAGAGAAGGAAATGAGAGGAAGAGAAGAGAAGAGATCTGAGAGATGAAGATGAAGAAGAGGGAATGCGATTCTTACAAGAGATCATGTCATGTGGAGTAGTAGATAGATAGAGATGTCCACAATCTCTCTGCGCGTAATGGGGAATACACTCTTAAAACGCGTCGTTTTGGCGTGTTCCGCCATTTCCGTTAGTGTGACGTTTCAGAAACGAAACATGGGGATTAATTTGAGTTATGTCAACTTGTCCCCACAAGGCCTCTGGGCCTTCTTCTTAAATATATTATAGCACCTAGCCAATTAAACCCAAGTTGTGGAGCTGCATACTCTTTTCTGGCCCGGAAAATGGCAGACTATATTTGATCTTGAAAATACAAGAAGGTAGAACGTTGTCTATCTAAACAGTTATTTTCTACAGATTTTAAACAACGTTTTAATAGATAGGTTTTTCCGGCAAATACTTTTACTGTAACTTACAAAGAAATATGATGGACTATAGAAACTTAGGGCCTGACTGGTGTAACTGCAGCGGTTGCAGGTGCACTTGCGGGAGTTTGTGGATGCGGGTGGTTGTGGTTTTAAACGTTTTCTAAAGATTTGTACGACTGGTATAGCGGTTAGAAATTGGTGCATTTGCGGGACTTTTATGACTGGTAAACTACCAAATGCAACAGCTGTTAAATAATAAATTAACAATATTTACATTTTATATAATTATAAAAGTATTAAAAATCATAATATTATAATAAATATACAAATTATATTTAAAAAATCATAATATTCAATTTTTAAAAATTATAGAAAATATTTTTTGTTTAAAAGTTTTATAATATAAATTAAATATAATATGTATACATTTTACAATTTTTATTATTTCAATTTAACATTTTTATTGAATATTTTTAGTTTTATTTTTATTTTTTAAAGAAAAAAAGTTACCCTCCAAGAACCGTCAGAATCACCAAGAATCAAGAACGCTAGCTGGAACCAGCTTTTGATTTTAAGAGGTTCGAAGTGGTTTGAAACGATTTGTAGCGTTTTCTGTGATTGTTTCAAAACGCCAACAACCGCTGCCAACCGCAAAAACTACGTTTGTGGGTGGTAGCGGAGAAACCAGTCAAACCCTTAAATCAAATTTAAAGTTGTAGATCGCTCATATATGATTAAGAAATTATGAGAAGAGAAAATAAGTTTTTTCTTGATTTTTTTAACTAAAAAATATCCTAAAGTATAGATAGTAAATGTAAAAGTGAACTAAAATGTAAGTCTTTCGATTCGATAACAGTCTCCAGCTATCGAACGTGATTTTTGCCTGTAATCACGTACATCCATAAAGCATTGTATATGAACCGTTGGAATAAGTCAAGGAATATCGAGCCCTGTGTCACCATTTCCTCTTTACATTGGCATCTTAAAATAACTTTTAGCAAAATTGTTATTACAAAAAAGAAGTTAATAGAGCAAAAAAGAATTTAGTGGTTAGAAAGAAAGTAATATACCACTTAGTTAGGCTTGGGTGATAAAAACAGAACTGAAGATCTAAATTGGAATCAAACTGAAATATCAGAAATTGAAACCGTACCAAAACTCTCAAATACATTCTTGTATCTATATCCAACATAATTAAAACTGAAATATACCCCTTAGTTAGGCTTGGGTATTAAAAATAGAACTGAAGATCTAAATTGGAATCAAACTGAAATATCAGAAATTGAAACCGTACCAAAACTCTCAGATACATTCTTGTATCTATATCCAAAATAACTAAACCAAACCAAAACTGAATAGATAACCAAACTTGTATCCAAATATATAAAAATATTAATTATATATATACATAAAACATAACTAAATGCATATCTATAATTTAAAATTTTATCAAAAATATCAAAAATATTTGAAAAACTACATTATTATAAAGTATATGAACTATGTATTCATATATTTTTTATTCGAAATATCTAAAATGATCCTAAATATCTGAGATTTTTGTATGAATCATCTTAATTATAAGATATTTTACCCAAAATATCTGATATTTAATCCGAGTTACGCGAAATAACATAACTAAAACTAGAATCAAATAAAAACCAAATTTTTCTTCTTATTTTTTGGTTCCTAATTTTACTATCTGAACCGAATCAAAAACTATCCAAAATAAACCCGAACTGGAAATAGGTCAAATAATAAATGAATTCTTTAGTCTCCAATCTGAACCCCTGTTCTAAAACGCGGCTGCCGCGGACAACTTTCCGGCGATTAAACGGTCGGCGGTCACCAAACATGGCGATTTGGTCGTAGGCGGAAGATTAGACGGTGTGATACAAAAGTTTAGTTTTTTTGTTAATTAGAAGTTGAAAATCGGTTTATGTGTGATCGATCTACAAGCTTAAAGTGCAAACAAAGTTAAAACTAAAAAAAATAGATGGCGGTCGCAAAAAGTTGTTTCAGAAATCGGGAAACCCTAAAAAAATTCTGAAGAAGACGATGAGTTACTTACATAAATGCCATTCATTTAAAAAAATAAAAAAAATAAACAAAAATGAGTTCAAACTTCAAAGTGCGTCGAATTCGGGGTTGGAAGGAATGCAGACAGTGATATAACCACCAGACCATGCATACTGTTTCTGTTTAAAATACATAATATAAATAATAATCTAAAAAAAATCGGCGATTAATCCCCGTATTTCCCCAATTTTTTCATTAGGCGCTAGGTCCGATCTGATCACCCGGCTAACGTCTAGCGTAGTTTTGAACATTGTCTGAACTATCGATACCTGAAATATCCAAACCGAACTGATATCAGAAATGTCTTAGACCACCTTCAATGAAGGTTATCCCCATTGAGGTTCTTAATATATGTATTATGTATATCTATGTGTATATATTATATATGCGTAAATAATTGTGGGATCCACAATTATTGTGGAATTCCATAAATAAGGGTTCTTAAGACCACCTCTAAGACCATGTTTAAAGGCGTGTCTTAAGGGACTCTTAATGCTAATTTGTAAAAAAAAAAAAAAAAGAATTAGCTTAAGCGCCGATTCTTAACTAAGAGGAAGAAGAGGCGAGTCTTGGGGACACGTGTTAGAACACGAGAGAGTTTGGTTTATCTCCTCTTTGTTTCTCTCGAAGAATCAATTCGACGATTGAGCACTCCCATCTCTTCGTCGATTGATCTGTCGACGATTCATCCCCCAAACATCGGTTGATCTACTCCCCGAAGTCTAACACTCCGCCTCTCTCTCTCCTACACGAATCCAACACCCCTCCTCTCTCTCTACACGATCCAACACTCCTCTTCTCTGTCTCGGTGGTTCTCATCGGAGGTAAAACGGCGACCTCTCTCTGTGGCTCTCCTCGAGGGGAAAAAACGCAGACCTCTCTCGGTGGCTCTCTACGACCGTGTCTCTCTCGGCGGCTCTGATCGAGAAACAGTCACTCCGCCGCAAAAAAAAAGCTAAGTTTTTTTTAATCCTTCAATTCCTCCATGCATTAGATTGTTTGGGTAGTTGCATGTTGTGTTCAGTTGGTTTCTGTCTCAAATTGACGATCAATCCTTTTAGTTTGGGTCGGAAGTTTTTCTCACTTTTTATTTGTTTCTTGTGTTAGATATATGTCTTTGATTGTGTCTGGTGCAATCAATGGATGAAGCGAGTAGATCACCAGACCTGACCAAGGTTACTGAAGCAAAGGACTACGATTGCAATATAGGTACCACTTGTCTCTTTTTTTATTATTATCTGAAACGGATGTGAGCCTTACTTGTGTTAGATAATGGTTGAGATAGGTAATAAATGGATGTCAGTGTTAGATAGAAATCGTTGTTAGATAAATGTTAAGATAGGTCAATAAATATGGTTAGATAGCAAATGTTAAGTGTGATTAATGTTGTGTTAGATATATGTCTAATCTGTTTGGTTGGTTGTGTTCAATGCTATGATCAATTGTGTTCATTCTTCTTTTATAAACCTCAACTCTTCTTCTTCTCATCTACGAAACACATCTATAAAACTTATCTCTCTTTCTAATACATATCACCATATGGATTCTAATTCATATAGCAAAAGCTCAAAGTTTGTTGATGGTCTAAACAATCAACAAGATAATGTGTTTTGTTTTTCACAAGATAGTGTTGACCTATCTTCATCACAACTCCCTGGTTTTTGCTTTAAACCGACTGAAGCTTCTGAAGAGAAGCCTGCAGAGCGTAAGGAAAGGACAAAGTGGACGCCAGTTGATGATGTGGTGTTGATCAGCGCTTGGTTAAACACAAGCAAAGACCCTGTCGTAGGGAATGAGCATAGATGTGGTACTTTCTGGAAAAGGATTGCAGCCTACTTTGCTGCAAGACCTAATTAAAGTTGCTGGGTCTGAACACAGAGAGTGGAGCCATTGTAAGCAGCGCTGGCAGAAGATAATGACCTTGTCAACAAGTTCTGTGGGGCGTTTGAAGCTGCAAGTAGAGGGAAAACTTCTGGTCAGAATGAGAATGATGTTCTCAACAAAGCTCATGAGATCTTCTTCAACAACCACAAGAAAAAATTCACTCTTGAACATGCTTGGAGGGAGCTAAGAAATGATCAAAAATGGTGTGAGCTTTCATCTTCTAAAACCCAAGGAAGCAGTAAGAGAAGGAAGTGTGATGACGGTGCCCAATCATCAAGCTCTCACGTAAATGTAGATGATCAAGGAAGCAATCGACCACCGGGTGTTAAGGCAGCAAAGGGTCAGGGTAAGAAGAAGATGGCAGAGGCGAAGGCATTCTCTGAGTTACAGGAAATGTGGACCATCAAGAGGGAGGATATGGCTTTGAAAGAAAGGCTGTCCAAGATGAAGCTACTGGAGAGTTTAATTGCAAAACATGAACCACTTCCTGACTATGAGGAAGCTCTGAAGAAGAAGCTCATAAATGAGTTGCTTTAATGACTATGAGGAAGCACTGAAGAAGAAGAAGAATCGCAAGCTATTTGACAGTTTATGTTGTTTCTGTTGTTGTCTAAAAATCTAAAACTCTGACTTGTTTTCTAAGTTGTTGTTTGTATTGACTCTGCGTCGAAGTGCTTATGTTTGTCTTGTTATTTGTCTCTGTTATGGATGATATAAAATGCTTGTTTGTCTTGTTACGTGTCTCTGTTGTGGATGATATAAAATGCTTGTTTCTCTTGTTACTTGTCTCTGTTTCTCATCACTTGTTTCTCTCCTTACTTGCAGGTTAAAATTTGAGTGAAAGAGTTGTGGTTGTGTCACGGATTGTGTCATGACGTGTATCTGAAGCTTGTGAGATGTCAGGTAAATAGAGTTGTGGTTGTGTGGTTGTGTCACGGATTGTATGTTCTTGTCATTATTACTTGTCTTTGCTCTCATGTTCTTGTCATTATATTCAGGTCTAATAGAGTGTAGCAGTGGGAGTGGAAGACTCACGGACAAGCTCAGACTCACAGACAAGTCTTGTCCTGTAGTATGCAGTGTCTTGTTGTTGTATACTTGTAGTCTAGTAGTCTTGTCTTGTAATGTTTAATGTGTAAAGAAAGGTCACGGACCACCCAAACATGTCTTATTGTGTAAAGGGTCACGGACCACACTTGTGTAAAGATAGGTCGCTTGTGATCTCAAACTCTATATAAAGATTTTGTTTCAACTATAAAAATTGTATATCACCTTCTCTCCTTCTCACAAAAATTGTATATTCACAAACGTATTTCTCCTTTTTCTTGATCACATAGTCTTTCTCTCAACTCCTATCATAAAGTCATTCTCTTTTTCTTGATCACATAGTCTTTCTCTCAACTCCTATCATAAAGTCATTCTCTTTTTCTTGATCACAAAGTCTTTCTCTCAACTCCTATATCACAAAGCCATTCTCTTTTTCTTGATCACAAAGTCTTTCTCTCCACTCCTTTATCACAAAATATTAATTATATGGCTTCTTCTTCTCATAACACTTTTGAAGGAGTAGATGATGAAAGTTTTGATCAATATTTAGATCAACATTTTGATCAAACATTCGAGAATTTAGCCATTAATTATGTTGATCAAGTATCTAAAAGAAAAAAAAGAGTTCATATCGAAAGAAACCGTGAAGAAGGTCATCTCCAGTTATGGAATGATTATTTCAGCGACGCTCCAACATATCAGAAAAATCAATTCCGACGACGATTTAGAATGAACAAACCATTGTTCATGCGTATTGTTGACCGCCTCTCCAATGAAGTTCAATTTTTTCGTCAAACGCAAGACGTTACCGGAAGACTTGGTCTCTCTACACTTCAAAAGTGTACAGCAGCTATTCGTGTCTTGGCATATGGTTCTGCGCTTGATGCGGTCGACGAATACCTCAGGCTCGGTGCAACCACTGCTCGGTTATGTGTGGAAAATTTTGTGGAAGCAATAATAGACTTGTTCGGCGATGAGTTCCTAAGAAGACCAACGGCGGATGATCTTCAACGTCTACTTCAAATTGGAGAGGTTCGTGGATTTCCCGGGATGATAGGAAGCATCGATTGTATGCATTGGGAGTGGAAGAATTGTCCCACCGCTTGGAAAGGGCAATATTCTCGTGGTTCGGAAAAACCCACAATTGTTTTAGAGGCGGTTGCTTCATATGATCTCTGGATATGGCATGCATTTTTTGGAGCTCCAGGTACCTTAAATGATATCAATATTCTTGATCGTTCACCTGTTTTTGATGACATCATAAATGGCCAAGCTCCTCAAGTGAATTTCTCGGTCAACGGAAGAGGGTATAATTTGCCTTACTATCTCACCGATGGTATTTATCCGAATTGCGCAACATTTATCCAATCTATATCACTTCCACAAGGGCCGAAAGCAGTTTTATTTGCTCAATGTCAAGAAGCTGCCCGAAAAGATGTCGAGCGTGCTTTCGGAGTCTTGCAAGCACGATTTGCCATTGTTAAAAGTCCATCACTTTGTTGGGATAAAGTCAAGATTGGGAAGATTATGAAAGCATGTATCATACTCCATAATATGATAGTAGAAGACGAACGAGCTGATTGCACCCAATACGATATTGATGATTTCCGACAAGGAGAAGGCAGCGGAAGTTAAGATGTCAATTTCACCTATCCTATAGATACCCCTACAAATATCGCCAATCAGATGGGTGTTCGAACAAGAATTCGTGATAAACAAGCGCATCAACGACTGAAAGGTGATTTGGTTGAATATTTATGGCGTAAATTTGGAAGTGATCAAGACAACAACTAAACTTGGATGCCGCTTTCAAATTATTATCGTTTATTTTAGTAATCTTTGTTTTCATGTTTTTATGTTTTTAGTGGTAAAATCTATGTTTAAAATGTTATGTTTGACTTTATTTTATTTAATAAATAAATTTTATCTTTATAAAAAATTGTTTAAATTTAAATTTAATGTTTTTTTATTATTAAGAACCTTAATTAAGAAACTACCAATAAACCACTATAATTAGATGTATCTTAACAATGTTTCTTAGCTTAATAATAATCATTAAAAATTCATTAAGGCCCACTTAAGAACCACTTAAAGGTTCTACCTATAAACATGCTCTAATGGGGGTTCTTCCCATTGGAACTCTTAAAATATGTATTATATATATATATATATATATATATATATGTATGTATATATTATATAGGTACAAATATTTTTGGGGTCCAAAATTTTTGTGGAACCCCATAGGCAAAGGTTCTTAACATGGGATTTTAAGAGTCTTTGCATGTGGACCCCACAAATACTTATACCTATATAATATATACATATATATATATATAAATATAATATATATATATTAAGAGCTCCAATGAGAAGAACCCCCATTGGAAGTGCTCTAAGAGCACCATTAACCCTAGGACCCCTAATGGGTTCTTAATCATTTTTAGTAATAAATAGGTGTTAAGCACTTTATTTAAGAAACCTCACAATTTTTGTCTTCCAATGGAAGTATCTTAATTAAGGGTTCTAAAAAAATATAAGCACAAAGCTAAAACTCTCAAGGGCATAAACAAATGAAAGTGATCTCACATTTGCCTTCTCCCTTCGCTTGATGCTACCCACAACGTCGCTTTTCAAGACCATTCCGCGGACAATGCAAGAGTTGTGCAATCCTCCTCCCAACAGCTTGGCAACACGGACGTTGTCCACATTGAAGTTTGTTGGATTTTTTGGGCAGACTTGAATGCAAGCCTGTAAAAAAACAAGTAAACCCATTAGACTGTGAATTTTTTTGATGTAGATGTATCTAGTGTAACTGTAGAAATTAAATGAGAAAAATAATAAAAAGAAATTATATTCCTACATCAATATTTTAAAAAAGAAATAAATTCCTACAGCCATATTTTTTTGCTTTAGAAAATAAGGCTTCTACAGCCATTTTTTAATTTTATTGACTTTAACTTTAAATTAGTTAAAGCATGATTGATAACTTAAGTGGTTGTAAATAGTAATTAAAGCTAAAATCATTAGTTACAACCCAACCAATCACCCCCAGAGACTAAATCTTCCTTACGAAATAACAATCCAAAAAGCAATGAAACATGAACACTCACATGTTGTTAATTCCTGAAACATCAAAAAAAACAAAGACAGACATCAGGTTCCAATAGAAATGAAACAGAGAACACATCAGATTCCGACAGAACTGAAACGAGTGTTGTTTTACACTAGAGATCCTACTTTGAACACAGTTAAACAAAACGAATAAACATTTAGAAAAATTCTGATCAGTTTGATCGACTATAGTAAAACAAAGCCACTGAGTAGTCATGAGAATTGAATAGCCATCCTCTTCAATATTAACTCTGTCTGTGGCCTAAAGCCAAAGCCTTTCAACCCAGACAAATGTCAATTTCTAAATATTCCCACAAAAATCCAAACTTTCAGATTGTTTCAAGAAAAAAAAGTAATCAAATCCAACTATCCAGAATCCAAAACATCCAAAGGAATCAACTTTACTGCAGAGGAGACAGTAAAGGTTCAATTTTTATTATTACCGTTAACACCCAAATGATGTGCACGATCACTCACCAGAAGGTGGCTTCAACGGAGGCAGCTGGCAACGGGGGTTCTTTCCATTGGGGTTCTTCCTTATATGTGTGTTGGTTTGATCACTTGGTTTTATATAGACCTCTTTTCAGTCAAAGTTAACATATTTTTCTTTCGGTCAATCCAGAGCCGGCCTTGACCAGAAGCAGATCAAGCACGTGCTTCCGGCCGCCAAATAATAAGTACTAATTCGGCCGCATTTTTGTCAAAAGTCCTTTTAGCATACTTGGTAAACGCTCTTCTGCTAGTTCTATGAGGCCACGAGTTCGAACCTTGGCGGCCACACAATTGTTTTTGGCTTCTAGCCTTCATATTTCTAGGATCGGCTCTGGGTCAATCGATTCATTTTGAGTGGTAGATGAGTATTGAAGTACATAGTCTTGTGGTTGCTCTGATCTGTGTGTTTCTGCGATTGTAACTCTGATCTGTGTGGTTCTGCGATTATAACTGGAGATTTCTTGGTTGCACACTCTGAAATTTCATCTCTTCTTTTGTTGTTGCCTTTGTTTTTTAGAAAACAATGTTATTGTATTGTGTTTGTGTCTTGTGTATATGTGGCATTGTAATGACATTGGTTTTGCTAAGTTTAATGACACAAATCTCTTGTGTTCTTCTATTTCTCTCTTTGAAATTCATTTTAAACTTAATTTCTTCTGGTTCTTGTACATCCAAAGAAGATGTTCTACCATTAAAACATCTAATCCTTCTTAAGAACCCATGAGGGGTTTTGTACCATTGAACTTGACAAAATATTGCAACTCTAAAAAGTTTTTAATTTACAAAATATTGAAAATTTATAATTAAAATGATTATAAGCATCTATGAGAGGTTCTTACCATTGGAGATGGTCTAAGTGAAAGTATACATTTTCAGATACGATTTCGAAAGTGTAATCACACATAGCAGTTTCTAACTGATTCAATTTATTCTTAGTTATTGAAATTTAATTATTTATCTAAGTCTTATTAAAAAACCTAGAGATTATCACCGCGCTACGCGCGGATCACATATTTTAAATTGTTCAACTTTTTTAATTATTATTTAAATGGTTTGGTTTTAATTTTTATTAGTTTTATTTTATATTTTTAGAAGTTTTAATTTTCTCCAGATTTTTCCTAATATTTCAATTCTTTCTACGTTATTTTTTTATTTTATTACTTTCTAGCTTTTAGATCAAGATAGCAAAAGGTTTCTGTTACGTAAAAATAGTGTTACACAAACCTGAAATGGTCATTCAGCTGAAGAAGACCGAAATAAGTTAGAATAGGCTTTCTTCTTTTTGTCGTTAAGCTCCCTTTACTCTTTATTTAGAATGATGTAATGTTGTTTTCTTAATTATAATTTTGGAAAACGTGTTTTGTATTTTGATCTGTCTTTGTATCTAAGTATACACAGAAGTTATATATTTATTGTACTCCCATCGTTCCAATAAGATACATATTAAGAAAATATCTTAAATTTTAATTATAAGTGTATTTGTTTATGTTTAACTATTTTCTATAAGTGGTAGCCAATCAAAATTCAATAAATACAATAAGTTTTCTTGAAATTTACTATTTATCATTATTACATACATTGAAATTGCAAAAAAAATTGATCTTTCAAACAAAATTTTTTCTTAGAATATTTATTATTTTGAAA
This sequence comes from Brassica carinata, assembly GCA_016771965.1. NCBI lineage: Eukaryota > Viridiplantae > Streptophyta > Magnoliopsida > Brassicales > Brassicaceae > Brassica > Brassica carinata. The sequence goes on along the minus strand of CM028688.1, from coordinate 27,934,128 downwards.
CAGAGGGTGTATGTTGTAAATATTAAATGGCGAATCCAAAATTTTGGGAAGTAAATTTTGATTTCTTTAAGAAGTCATATAATCAATATTTTCATTTTAAATATTGAATTTTCCGAGTTGTGATATTTTCTGGTAAGAAAAAATAATTTAAAAATGACTTGTAACTATACCATTAGAAACTTTGTTTATATTAATAGTCCAATAGAGAAGCATTATAAAATGATTGTGGGATAAAAATTATAAATTAACAGTATACACATTTCTAAATTAAAATTTATTATTTAATTGATGTTTAGTTTATTAAGTTCTTGTCAAGTACATAATTGATGTTTAGTTTATTAAGTTTGTCTATTACATAATTATATATATAGTTGTTTTCTTACATTAAAAATCTATTCTATTATTCAACCTAGAAATAGTCTAAAAAATCAGATCGAAATATATAACAACAAACAAATACTAAATTTCTATATCTGTTATATTTGATATATATAATGCATATATATAGCTATGTAATCACAACATAATTTATTATTTTGAAATTTTGTTGCCTTCTTAATCTCCAAATATTTATAATATTATTTCTAAAATCGCACATATTTCTAAATCGCACATACTTTAATTCTCATAGATTATCTTACGATTGAAGTTTTTATTTTTATATTGGCATACATGTGCCTTAAAGAGAAACGTTTTGTTATTCAAAGAGTTGGTCACATGTATATTCATTTTTTTTTCTTACAACATGGTTCATTGACTATCAAATAGCTACAAACTTTCGTCTGTAAAAAAATGCATATGTGTTTGATTATCACTATTTACTCTACATACGCCTCAAAAATCTTTGCTACTTATTGGGGTGTGGGCAAAAGCAAAACTGAGTGTTCGATACATGCTTTTTGGAATTTTCTATTTGGCTTAAGGCCTATGCTCATCAGGCTACGGCAGAGGCAACAATATTGCAAGGCCTGATACAGCCACAGATAAAACTATCGTGCTTATGCACCATTACAAAGGACAACATGCTGAGGCTTGCTGGGACCATTTCTCGGGAAGACGCCAAGTGAAACCCTGTAAGAAAGTCGTAGAAATAACAGAAAATCATGTCCGATGAAATGAGATTTTGACACACATTTGGACATATATATGAAAGACAACGTTATCTTCTTCTCAAGGGGAGCTTACCAAAGACTAGAGAGAAAAGAAAGGCAAAGCCAAGTCCTATGGTATCGCCAAGAACTCTCGTCTTTGGTGATTTAGTAAGGAAGTAGGCCAACATAGGTTTTCAATTTAGAAACATGTGTATCATGAGATCAATATCTTACATGCGAAGAGGCAGCCTCCTAAAAGAAGAACAGCTGTTGGGACCGTAATAGATGATTTTAAATAGCTTAAAGCCATCACTGCTTGCGATTTGTTGGTAGAATCAATTAATTCAACTTCAAAATATCCCAGACTGTAATGTTGATACCCTTACTTTTAATCAATACTTTGACAAAACCAGGAGATCTAGTAATAGAAATAAGATGGAACTCACAATATCAACTGAAGTATCAGAATGATGGTGACGGTGATGACGATTTTCATTTGAGTTTTTTTTCTCCTTACCTTTAGTTAGATCATGCACTGGGCCTGTATTGTCCTTCTCTGGATCTGCTTCCTTCATAGTTAGTCGTCTCTGTGCAAACTTTCCCTATACTGAATAAGCAGTTGATTTTATAAAAGCTATAGTTTGAAACCATGTGTGTTCTAGTTAAAGGTTCTTCAAGGACTACTTACTGCTTGTTCAGGAAGCTTAACACGCAACCCGTTTCTCCAGTCTTTCCTCTTTATGGATTAACGTACTTGACAACTCCTATCGCAGTGTGGTTATTGCATTTATAGGCAGACCTATGATGTGGCTCCTCGGGTTACTTTTGTTTTGCATTCACTGCAGGCTATGAACTTGGAGAACACCATCAATCCAGTGATGCATTCAAAACTCGCTACCTATATAAGTGTAATGATAATTAGTTATTGGGAGGTAAATATACGAATTTCTTTAGTGATAAAAATGAAGAAATTAAGAGGGAGGATGTTCAATGACAAACAAACGAATTAATAGCAAGTCACAATTAAATGAAATACATTTTGACAAAGCAAGAAGCGTTTATTTCTATCAAATCCAATATAACGCGATTGCATATGGTGTCCACAAATATGCAGGTCTGATCATGTACCAACCTGAGGATACGTGGCCGAGGGAAGCTAAAATTTTGCTCAGATCCAAACCAGAAGACCAAAAGGAAATAAAAACAGAGGAAAGATGGTCTTACGGAGTGGGGAAGATGGGGGAGACGTATACTCCAACGATCAGAGGACCACAAAATCCACTGCCACCATCACTTGACCTGTTGCACGGGATCAAAAGAATTTATACAATGAATTTCATATACTGATTTTACAAAATCCATACCTGCAACTTCTAAGATTATAATCACATTATTAAGCTCTTACCTTATCAATTATATCAAAATTAGATAGGGAGAAAGGGAAGTGAAGATTACGTGACTCCACTAACCATCTGAGAGACTTAGAATAATCTTTATCCAGTTTCTGCAGCTCACATGTTTACCAAACAGCTCCAACGAAAGCATGATTAAAAAAAATTGCGTTTAGATTGATTGGAAGTCATGAATGAGGAAGATATGGAACCTGGTGGTGAAAAGCTTGACAGATTGATTCCAGTATTTGATTGATTTCAAGTAATTTCACACGATCCAGCTCGAGATCCCTTTGTTAGACACAATAAGAAGACATGGATCAAATATTAGATAACAATAAATGGAAGCTTATGTGTCTATACTAACCGTCTGAGCAGCTTCGAGAGAGTCAGGAATAATCTTACCATGTTTCTGCAACTAAAAACTTCATGAGGCAAGATGCATGAGAGAGAGAGAGAGAGAGAGAGAGAGAGAGAGAGAGAGAGAGATGGAACCTGATTGATTAGGGGATGCGCATAGAAGCTTGCACACATGCTGACCCCAAATCCAATGCTTCGTTTCTTCGCACTGATCGAATCCTTACTGATTAGCACCGAGATGGCAGAAGAAGAAGGAAGCTGCTTGGCGCGTTGGCTTGATGACTGGATCTACTTTTAAATCGATAATGTTGAATCGAAAAAAGACAAATTTGCATGGAAGGAAATGAAGAGATCAGTGTAAAAAATTGCTTATAGGGTAGGGAAGAAGACGAAGATTGACGGTGCAAATAAAAATTGATGGCAGCGTTTCCGTAACACTTTTTTTTAGAGAAACGAAGGAAGTTGAGACGATTGAGCTGTAGAGAGGAAACATGTCACTATGTTAGAAGCTGCCATGTTTTGATTGGTGGATTTTTTTAATATGATCTGGCATACTGAGAGTAGAGTCTTTTTAGTATTGTAAGATAGTTTTTATCTAGTCTAGATATCCTTTAAGATACTTACCCAATGGTGATGCTCTAATACCACTAGTGCATGTAAAAATACGCCTACGTGTCAAACCACTCCATACAAATATGATATTTATTATATTTACAGAATCATACGTCGTTATTCGTTACTGGAACTCTTCGTGAGACTATAAATTACAAAGGTAAGCATCACTTTTTCTATTCTCCTCTCCATTATCCATAGAGAGAAAAGGTTCTCTCAACAAGAAAGAAAACCTAAAAGAGAAAAAGGAGATCGGGAAAATGTCTGTGACATCTAGGGTGGAGGAGAACCACCGGAAAGATCCTTCATTGCCGGAGAAAGCGGCGGAGAAGAGGAAACGTAAATGGGTGTTTTGGGAAAGAAAGTGGAGGAGATTAGATTATTTCAAACTTACAGCTTCATTGTTTGTGCATTCTATGGCTCTTTTGGCTCCGTTTTATTTCAGCTGGTCGGCTCTTTGGGTTACCTTTTTGTTTTATACGATTGGTGGTCTCGGTATTACGGTATCATATCACCGGAACTTGGCTCATCGAAGTTTCAAAGTCCCTAAATGGCTTGAGTATCTCTTAGCCTATTGTGCCCTTCTCGCTATTCAGGTTCATATCGATAACATATATTTTACAATTTTTATTTGTTTATTATTTTTTTAGTCAAATTTGGTCTAATAGATCTTAAGAGATCTTAATTGCTATTAATTTAGTATTTTCATTTATTGATTATAATCTTTTTTAATTAATAGGGAGATCCGATTGATTGGGTGAGTACTCATCGGTATCATCATCAGTTTACTGATTCGGAACGAGATCCACATAGCCCTAAGGAAGGTTTTTGGTTTAGTCATCTTCTGTGGATTTATGATTCTGCATATCTTGTTACAAAGGTAAATAATCTTATCTTTTTTTTCCATTATAAGTTATTTATTTATAACCAATTTGATATAAATCATGATGAATTAATTGTAGTGTGGAAGAAGAACAAACGTTGAGGATTTGAAGAGGCAATGGTTCTATAGGTTTCTTCAAAAAACGGTGCTGTTTCACATTCTAGGACTTGGTATCATTCTCTTCTATCTTGGTGGCATGTCCTTCGTAACTTGGGGAATGGTAAGTGAATCAATATTTCTTTTGATTCAGAATGAAATATAATGTTACATATGAATACTATAGTATATTTGTAGAATTTAGTAATTGTTTTGGTTGGTGATGCAGGGGATAGGAGCGGCACTGGAGGTGCACGTGACTTGTCTCATAAACTCGCTTTGCCATATCTGGGGCACTCGGACGTGGGAGACCAATGATACTTCTCGTAATGTTTGGTATGTACAAATGTTTATAAACTCTATATTTTTGGAGTATCATCTCTGTCAGATTCTGAAAATATAAAAGCACACGTGAATTGTAGACAGCTAATGTTTCCCTAGATGCATTATTGTTAGTATTAATTATTATTTTTGTTTTTTTTAATTTGAAGGTGGTTATCGGTGTTTTCATTTGGAGAAAGTTGGCACAACAATCACCATGCGTTTGAGTCGTCGGCGAGACAAGGGCTTGAATGGTGGCAAATCGACATTTCTTGGTACATTGTTAGGTTTCTTGAGATTATCGGTTTAGCATATGACGTGAAACTGCCAACGGAATCTCAACGCCGTCGTGTGGCTATGAAGACCAAGCAAACAGGGATCTAATCTATGTAACTAGAATAATTTATAATCCTAAAAGAGTTTATAATTTGTTTTCGTTTTGAAGTTTTGGTTAACGCAATGAACGTTTCCTATGTGTTGCATTAAGTTATTTAAGATATAAAACCTTTTGCCCAAAAAAAATATATAAAACCCTAGTGGAGGGATTAATACGCTAATTATATACACCAAATTAAACGAATAAAACGTTGTAAAAGAAGAAAAGCAGATACATAGACTTTTCCACAGGGAATATTATTGGTTTCCGGAGTTTGTTGGCTTTTATTGAGAGTTTGTCTGTTATATTTGATAAAATTGATATGATGAAGTTATTTGATAATAGTTGGTAGCACTAATTTTGTGAATAATGTAGAAACTATCTACTATGTATGATAATAGTTTATACTAATTTTCGCTTTGATATAATACCCATAATATAATTTTGTTTGTATTTTTATTTTCATATACAAAATCATCCTTTTGGAAATTAACTAAAATGGAATGGATTAGGCAAAAACCAGTTCAGATTAATCACAATTTGATTCAGTCAATGGCTACACATATATTATCGGATTCAGTGGTAAAATCCTAATCTATGTGTCAAATACCAAAAGATCTGTTATCTAAACATGTATTCAGAATCTTTAATTTTATGGCCGTATATATATAGTTCGATCGAAGCCTTATTGGCTAGTAGTGATTACAAGCTTTTATTCTTAGCGGACAAGTAATACTAGATTTTGATCTGCGCAGATATTTGTTTTATTTTTTTTTAGAAATCAAATATGTATGGATATTTTTTTCAAATGTATTTATACGATCTTGGTATCCATTCGGGTTCGGATATCCATTTGGGTTTGGTTCAGGTCTATTCGGATTTCAGATTGTTGCGTTTGAAGAATTCAATCCTATTCATGTATTTACAAATTTTGGTCCAAATTCGGTTCCGATATTTGGGGGTTCGGTTAGGATTCAGATAACTCGTTTAAATTATTTTAAAAAATTCAAATTCGTATATACTTTAATTTCTCAAAATATTAAAATTAAATTAATATATAACATATGAATTTGAATAAAATATGAAAAAATACCTAATTTAACATAAAATTGGGTTGATGTCAAAAAACATAAAATTTGGTTGACTTGAATATATAGATGGAGAATCAATATATATATTAAGTATTTTTGGTGATTTGAGTATTGGTTAGGTATTTTAAATATTTATTTTTGACTATTTATATATATTTTCAGTATTTTGGATATTTTCAAAATATTCTTATATATTTTGGATATTAAATCTAAAAATAATTAATATATTTAAGTATATAAATATGATCTAGATATACTTGGATACTCGTAATATTTCGATTTGGATTAGGTCAGTTCTGAATCTCTAAATACCAAAATTTTGAACCCAATTGGATATTTAACCAGTTTCGGTTCGAGTTCAAAACTACTTTTTGGACCGAATTTCATTTGATTTTTATATAATGTAAATCTATAACAACATATATCTTATTCAATTTATTTTTATATGTAATTTAATTTATTATGAGTTGGTAATACGTACCAATAAAATTTCATAAAATTTTCCACACAAAATTTATGAAATAACAAAATCGAAAACACCCATAATATATAAAAAGTAATATTTTAAGAAATTATTTAATTATATCTAATCTATTAAAATTGAAGTATTATTGAGAGTCTAACCATGTAATTTATATATTATTCAAAACATTTTAATGATACAAATCATTGTATTTTATACGTAACGACAACTATCTAGTTTTGCAATAAGTATTTAAATATATCGTATACATTTTGATTTTTATATAATGTAAATCTATAATAACATATATCTTATTCAATTTATTTTATATGTAATTTAATTTGTTATCAGTTGGTAATACATATCAATAAAATTTAACAAAATTTTCCACACTAAATTTATGAAATAACAAAATCGAAAAAACCATAATATATAAAAAATAATATTTTAAGAAATTATATAATTATATTTAATTTATTAAAGCTGAAGTACAGTTGAGAGTCTAACCATGCCATTTATACAGTATTCAAAACACTTTAATGATACAGATCATTGTATATTATACTTAACAAAAAATATTATAAACTATTTCATAGTATAGATTTGTAGTATTTTAAATATATTTAGAATGATAAAGAATTTGTAATGGGTGTCTTACCTGTATACCCCAACCCGTTTGGAAAAGTTTGATGTCTTTCAAAAAAGTTAGATGCATGTTTAGAGACATGTTTTTGGTGACTTGTTTGAGTTAAAAGTTTAAGAAAAAAGTTTATTTGTAATAAGAGGTGTGGGCAGTCGTAAGAGGTTAGAGAAAATCATGTTACATGTATTTTTGATATTTTGGTTGTTACAGGAAAGGAAAATTTGATGGAATCTTTAAAAAAAAAATTGATATAAATATGTAAAGTTCATAAATTTGGAATATACTTTAGTAATGTCAAAAATTATTGTATATTATGTCAATGATATTTGATGGTAATTATTTAGGAAAAGTAAAGGTTAAGTACTAACTGTAATTCAGTTTTAATAGTTTAGATGACCCAGTGGTGCTAGGAGTAAAGAAAAATAGAATTAATTCTTTATCGAATCAAAACTTTCACTTTGAAAAGTTTGTTAGATCATTTACTAATGCTATAGTTGTTACTGACAATGATCAAAACTTCATTCTCTTACTGAAATCTTAAATCTCACAAGTAAGATTAAGCTGTCTAACTACTTACTAATCATCAAAGCTCATGTAGAATTCTAGTGAATATGGTTAAGAAGTTTAGTCTTGCTTTGAGAGAAGTTAAACTAGACTAGCCAAATACATAAATCTGTCTAGTTGTTGGACTTTTTTTGTTAATTACTTACGTTTCACCATAATCTTCATTTACAACATTTTTTTGTCTGTTGCTTTTTTTTACCAAGGAGTAACATCTTTTAAATAATAGGTGTCGTACTGTCGTTTATAATTGGTGTCTGAGATTTAGTTGAATAATAGTTTATCTTAATATAGAATTTATAAATTTGTAAAGCATAGCTAATATTCTAATTAGCATAAAATGTCACAGATAAGAAACATAAATGGTAATTATTTTTACATGTATTCATAAATTTTGAAAAAAAATCTACAAAAGGTTTACATAATAAAAAAGGTCCAAGTTCACCTAGTGTATACGTACTAGAAGTAATCTAAGCTTTGAAATTATCCTTAGCTTCTCGGATAACCCCTAAAGCTTCTGCATCATCTGCAGTCTCCGAAATGCCTAACGACCGACGAATATCTGTATTCGAACTTCGGAGGAACGGGTTACAAGCTTTCTCCATCTTCACTGTTGTCGGAATCTGACCAAGTAAAGAAAGAAAAACAAGAACCAAAGCTTAACCAGGAACATAGAGCAATGCATACGAGGATGATTTGGTGATGAATCTTTTTTCTTTTTTTACCGTGGGTAGTTTCTTTTGACAGAGTTGTGCAACATGAGCTGCATAAGACTGGAGTACTTCGTTGTTTGGCTCTATGGACAAGGCAAACTTTGAATTACTCTGCAAACCAAAAGTCAAAATTAAAAGTCAAATTCTCTTTTTTAGTTAAAGCTTCTCAACAACAACTAGACTTAGCCAAAAAAAATATAAACAGACCAGTGTATATTCATGACCACAGTATATGCTCGTGTCATCTGGTAAAGATATGATCCTTTGAAGAGAAGCAAGCATCTGCACAACAAGTTGCAGCATACGATAGAAACTCACATGAGCTGATCCAAAAGAAATGTAACTAAGCAGAAAGATAGAGAGAGATAAGTGGTGCATGTTTGTTTATACCTGCTTAGGTGTACCTTCAAAGAGTTTACCGCAAGACAAGCTAAACAAGGTGTCCCCAGTGAAGATAGCTCGTGATCCGGGAAAGTATAAACTGATATGTCCTGCAAGGAGAATCAAGATAATTAGAAAAATTCAGATTTTTAGTGCCATATGATTACTAGAATGCAAGAACATGAAATGGAATATGACAGCCAAAATTAAAAATGTGAATTATAAATATAAAAGAAAACCTTTTGTATGGCCAGGAGTATCCATAACATGGACTTCATGACCAGCAAACATCCATTTGTCACCATCCTTCAATGCTATATCGATTCCAGGAATGCGGTCTCTGTCTACAGCTGAGCCAATCACCTACATTCCAAATATGTAACATACGATCATCATCCTACCTTTGCACAATTGATGAGGATAGAAAGAGAAGTCAAATCTTCCTTACCTTTGCACCGTACCTGTCTTTCAATTCCAGGTTCCCACCAGTATGATCATAATGATGATGTGTATTCAATATATACGTTAGGTTTCGACCACTCCTCTGCAACGAGTCTATCACAGGTTCAGCTTCAGAAGGGTCAACCACACCAACTGTACCAGTATCCTCGTCATGTAAAATGTAAGCATAGTTGTCCTTTAGACAAGGCACCTTGAAAAGAGAAAAACAAATGAAGATTCATTTTCAATTATAACCAACTAAATGGGAGCTTTTGGCATAACAACAAGAAGTACACACCAGTTCGATTTGTAACGAGGAGATGTTGGAGACACTGCAGAAATTGGACACACGAATAGATTTACTGGCACCGCGCAGAGTTCTAAGGGGTGAAGAGACAAGCTTCATGACTCTGCATACAAGACCCTTTCTGAGGTGAAGCTGTCTCACACATGGCTGACTTGTTAGCTTCTGAAAGAATAAAGATGTTACACACCATTGATTCCATAGATATTCAAACAAGAACCAGCCAACAGGCCTTATGTACATAACAGAATGCAACATGTTTTAAAGTTTTGTTTTCAAAAAAAAAAAACATGTTTTAAAGTTTGACCCCATCAAATATCATCATTGCATCCATAACTCAACTCAAATAAATAGTTGATTAAAGCAATGGTTTTATTTGATAAACACAGAGTTTTTTTTTTCATATACTAACGCAAACTAGACAACGCTTTCTTGATTCCACCAACTCTGTTTATGATAAACAATCTATCAGTAAATATCTAAGAGGAGATACAATGAAAACTATCTTAAGGATAACAGATCATAAGTTGTCTAGAAAAGAAAAACAAACCGAAGAGCATCGAAAGAAGGGGATAGCAGACGAAGCTTTCGAGATGGTTTGCATCTCTCTCTCTCTCTCTCCCTCTCTATCTCGGAAGGGAATTCTCTGTTAGATAAAAAGGATTTCTCTTCCTCTTTGTCTCCCGGAGATTCTCTCTTCTTTGATCAGAAGGAGGGATCTTCGGAGAGAATCGACGGAGAAGAGCGTCAGAGAGATAGAGAGATAGAGAGCCGAACAGAGCTAGTCTCGAAGTTCTTTTTAGACCAGAGAATGGAAAAGAAGATCATCAAAGCGTCTCGCTGTTATAGTAAATGAAGTAAAGGAAGTAAGAAGACACGTCACAGGGGACACGTCACAGGAAGGAAGGGAAATACAAAGATATAAACCAATTTACATTTCGTTTTTGTATTCATTCGAAATTTGTAAAAGTTTGTTACACTTTCTCTCTCATCTCTCTCTACGTGACAATTCTCATCTTTGTTGATTTCCATTGTTGGAATATCATCACTGTGAGCAGGAATCGGTGTTTACGAACGTTGGATTCCATTTATACGAAAGTGACGTTTATATCTTAACAAAGGTATCAGAGCTTCTACGATCCTACGGAGGACGATGACGGAAACTCGCTCCCAAGTTCAGTTGAAGGAGGCGATGATTCGTGAGGCGGAAGGAGTTTTCGGAGCTCGAATCGAAGCTTTGGAGACCAAGTTGGAGAATCAATCGGAGAAATTGAGCGCGAAACTCGATCAACATATCAGTGATATCGCAGAGACGCTCCGTTTGATCGTGCTTCAGAAAGACACCGCGTCGTCTAGTGACAACCGGCAACCGGAACGCTTTCCGCCGTTGATGAATCCAGATCCCGGTCGAGGGCGTGGGGGATTGATTCCTCATTACTCTGGTATGACGCGTTTGACGAAACTTGATTTTCCTCGTTTTAGTGGTGAAGGATTGAAGGATTGGCTATGTAAGGTGGAACAATTTTTTTTCATGGATCAAACACCTGCGGAGTTGAAAGTTGGTATCGCGTCGATGCACTTTGATGGCCTCGCCGCTACTTGGCATCGTGCGGTATTACAATCTGAGAATCATCGCAATTTGTTACAAGATTGGCCGACGTATGTGATGCTGTTAACGGAACGCTTTGAAGAGTTGTTGGATGATCCTTTTGCGGAGTTGAAACAGCTGCAGGAGACTGATGGCATAGTCGAGTACCATGGGAGGTTTGAGTTGATTCGAACTAGAGTCAATCTTCCTGAGCATTATCTCGTAAGTGCTTACTTGGCGGGGTTAAGAACTGACACTCAGATGCATATTCGCATGTTCCAGCCAGTGTCAGTTCGTCAGTGTCTAATGTTGGGGAGATTGTATGAGAAGGCACACCCAAAGAAGCCTTTTCAGTCTGGATATTCTTCAGGGAAGCCAGCGTTTGCTGGAAAGTTTGTTACACTTTCTCTCTCATCTCTCTCTACGTGACAATTCTCATCTTTGTTGATTTCCATTGTTGGAATATCATCACTGTGAGCAGGAATCGGTGTTTACGAACGTTGGATTCCATTTATACGAAAGTGACGTTTATATCTTAACACTCGCGAACAGACCGAACCGGAACAAACAAACCGTACTGAAGACTAAACCAAACCAAATCAATTAAACAGCGAGGCATAGCTAGCTTCAGGGTAAGACGTGCACGAGTTACTGTCGACCAAAAAGAAAGCACATTTTTCATGCAATTTTAAAATTTTCTTTTCTTTTGTTCAAATTCTCACATCATTTTACTATAACTAAACAAATCAATGTCAGGATGTTTCACCAAAAAAAAAACGTGTTTAGTACTTACCTCTCAAACTTTATTAAAAACGATTTTTTACTATAATCCGCAAATTCTTTAATCTGAACATGATCTAACCAAGTGAAATATTAGTCTATAACCCCCCAAAATTCGTGAAAAAACTATATAGATATACACTCTCAAATTTATGAAAGAAAATATTTAAAAAAATTTGACCTACCATGTACATGAATGATGAATCATGACTCTATGACATGAGATGACGTGACCGCATATGTAACTTAAACTTGTTTTCTTAACGTTTTTTAGTTTGGTAAAGCTACACACGTATGATGCAAGTATACAACAATGAAGAATATTATTTAATTTTATGTTTTATATTTGGATACATACCAGTGTTGACGTCCGCGTAGGCATTTGTAGTTGGTTTTTCTTTTCCTTTTGATTTGTAGTTGGTTAAACAACTAAATTCTTCTAAAATATCTTAATGCTGAAATTATTATGTTTTCATTAGTTTTATATATATGTACTATCGGCTCTGATTCAATCGGTTCTGAGAGGAACATATTTAGTATTACAGTTGATTGATTACCGTGTCATCCGAGTTAGAAGTACATTCTCACTAATGTCAAAACTAGCTAGATCGTTTGTTATTGGACTACAATGTAAATTTCTATTTTTGGCTGAAAGTTGGAGTTAATTAATGCGAGCCAGAGAGAAATTGATAGTTATATTCTTTTGGTGATGTATTGGATCAACGCTCGTTCCTACTTCCTCGCAAGGTCTATATCATACTATCGTACCGAGGATCGACCAATTGCTTAGACTGGGACCGGGATTATGAGGCTGTGATCCACTTTTCAGACAAGTTATCCGGTTATCGTCTGAATAAGAACTCACAACGAAAGGTGGACCGAGTCATATAATTACTTCTTTGATTAATCCCAACATATGTTGTTCAAATGTTTCAGCTGAGTTTCTTGCCAAATAAAAGTCACGAGACGAAAGTCCTCGAGTCAAAGAAGCAAATTAACTCTAATCTCATGGCATAATTAAGTTTATAATCAAATTATATGTAAAAGTAAAAGAAAAATCAACCTAAGCTTAACTTTGAAAACTTGGGGATGGATCAATTTGAAGGAGCACCGGTTTGTTTTTCAGTTGGTCCTTTGAATAATCTCGACCTCCACACGTATTCAGTAGTGTAAATGAAACCCGTGTGTAGTCGTCATACTCATACATACTACACATATATATGAATGTTGAGTGTTGGTAACCTCGTTATATAACGTGTGTGAATGTGGCTACTTATTTGAACCGTTGATTCGATATATTCCACATGTTTCGTAACTTCTACAGACAAACCATTTGAAACTCGAATGAATTCACGACATGTAGGCTTTTCTTTTGGTAAGTTATTAATGTTGCATAAAAGGGTGTAGTACCACTAGCTAAGGCACTAACTATGTCACCAAAAAGATGATATTACAAGCCAACCGTTACAAAGCGAGACCAATGGTGGTACAATAACTCAAACCAAAGTAGCAATGTTTTCACGAACTCTACTTGTCTTGGCGTATTTTTTACCAATGCCCTCCACTAGTCTTTTGTTTACCGTCGTCATGTGTTATCAAACGTATCGATAGTCTTAACAGTAATTGAAGAAACATGTGATTTTCATCAAAATTACCACATATATATTTTTATATCACAAAGGTTAAATAAAAAAAAAGCTCCATGTCATCGAGTTACTGAGCCAAAATCAAGCCAAAAAGCCAATCTACAAGGAGATCTAACTCGATTTAGAGAGAGTCAGAAAGACCCGGTCTTGTTTATTTCAGCGAGAAAGCACATGTGGACTTAGCCAAACCGTGTCTAAGCGAGTTTTCTATTCCAAATGTCCTACATTTTGGTTCATTAATATTGAAAACTAATTCTTTTTGTAGTAGTCAAAGTCAAAGTTCATATATGTGTTTGTATACAATAGACATAAGCTAGTGAGACCAACAATGCACAAGTCAAACAACGACATCTCAAGAACCCTATATATACGAGTCATTATCGAATTCATTACATACACCAAACCTCAAAAGACCCTACACTTCTCTAACCAATAAGAAGAAAGTATGATGAAGAGACAATTAGTGCTCGTGATTATCTTAGTTGTTATTTTCGTGGCTGTCTTGGACGTTGCGCAAGTTGAAGCCATGAGGCCTTTCCCGGAGGCCGTCGATGAGATCAGTCTACTGTTGTTTCAGGCGCTGCAAAGAGGTCCGGTCCCTCCCTCTGGTCGGAACGGTTGCACCAATATTCCTCGCGGTTCAGGAAGGTGCCGCCACGGCTAAAGCTGTCCATACGAATCGTCTTCCTCTTCATCATTCTTTGATTCTTTCTTTTTTTTTGTCTCCCCACATTTGTGTGTTACGTACATAACAGCATATACGTAATTATACGATAGTTTTAGACTTTTTTCTCATATCATTTGATTGTAATCAACGGAAATTCAATTAGTTTAATAAGAATGTGTACTCAATGACAATACAAACATGTTTTTTTTGGGTGTTCACTAAGTTGGTCAAGAAAAAACATCTTTTAGGAACAAATGTAACAGTCAAAAGATATTTCGTTTTGAAAATAGAAACTTTAGACCATCCGCATCGGTAAGTCTCTCCACCATGGTTTGTTATACTTTTATATTAATATTTTAATCTAATTTGTTTATTTGATTTAATTTTAATAGCTAAAAATCAGTTGTACAAGTAGGAAAGTAACACCTGTAGAATTAGCAAGTAGGACGTTTCTCCAAGAACAAACGTCCTTCATCTTTTCCCTCTTCTCTTTCTTACTTTACTGTATTTTATTAATTCTTTTGGCAAGATACGATGCAAGAGATGCATCGATGCGGATGGTCTTAGAGCATGATTATTGCAAGGACCAAATATTGTGTCCTTAGATTAATTTAATGTTATTTTGAGGTTAAGTACTAAACTTAAGGACAATTCCCAAAAATTAGATTATTGGTAGGACTTGTTGATGTTTCTTAGTAAATTTAATATATATTTAAATAAGTAATGACATATAGAATAAAAAAAATTAGAATATAACATATAACATTTAAATTGAAAACATTGAGAAAATTACAAAGTTGGGAAAGAAATTAAAAATATGAAAAAAAATAAACAAAAATTTTATTGAATTCATAGAAACTAAACGTTCGATTAATTTTTTTCCCCGTCAAAGTTTATCTAAACATTGTTGTTAGGGAGATGTCCAAATTTAGCCCATATATTTTCAATCAAATCTTGTTTTAATTGTTGATGGCATTGTCTATCCCGAACTTCTGCTCGACGACCCAATATAGTACCGAGACTTTTAGTCCTCTTGACTACAAATGTAGGATCCCCATCTTCTCCTTGTTGAAATTCTGAAGGCTGCTGAGTGTATGAATCTCGTTCATCTTCGACAATCATATTATGGAGTATTATACATGACTTCATAATATTTCATATTTTATCTTTATCCCATAAATTTGATGGATTTCTAACAACGGCGAATCTAGCTTGCAGGACTCCGAAGGTGCGCTTAACATCTTTTCGGACGCCTTCTTGTTTTTGAGCAAATAAACAATTTTTTGGACCTTGTGGCAGTCGGATAGATTGGACAAAAGTAGCCCATTTCGGATAAATGCCATCGGCGAGATAGTAACCCAAATTGTACTCATTCCCGTTGACATAGAAATTGACTTCTGGACATAATAACAAAAATAAACCATAATAACACTCTCCTACCGAATCCAGACACAATACAAAGTCCTATCTATTGAGACAACCGAATCCAGACACAAGATTAACAATCATATCATCTCAATTGTTGTTTTCTTAACTTAACTATTTAATTAGGTAAACAACAAATAACAACCATAATCAAACGGATTACCAATCATATCATCTCAATTGACATCCTACGGATCTCGAATGGAAGAGGAACGCATACCTTTTGGTTCGAAAATGGAGGAGAATCCAAGGATGTCGACCGTGGAGACAACAGATCGGTCTCGTCTTGCGAACTAACCGAGACGACCTCCTTTGCGGCGAGAAATCGTCGGGATCGTTTCTCCAAAAGCTTCGCCGTCGAGAGTGAATCGAGAGAGGAAGAGGCCGAAATGATACCAAATTGCGACACAAACCCTAGACAACTACGACCCCGTTTCGCAAAAAATGCCAGCTAGCCCGTAAGGACGGAAAATAGATGTCCCGTATTAAGGCCCGTCCTTCATTTTCTCTCATTTTTTCGATTTTTTTTTAAACCCAAAATAGATAAGGACGAGCCCAATGACGGGCGATAATCATGCTCTTATTGGACTTTTCGGTTTGAAAAAGGTAGGTAGACAATACAGTAAAATAATTCAAGTATTTGACTTTTACCGGCAAAAGAAATCACATAACACAGAAACATGCGCTTTATATACAGCGTCTGAATAAAAAAGCTGTTCTCGTGGCAGTGTACTCCCACTTACACCGTTAGTCGCCGGAGGTTTTTCCCTCCGACGTCTCTTCTTGATGACGACGTTACCAAAAGTCAGACCCTGACGGCAACAAAAAAATATCTCCCCTTTATGGTAAAATGTGAATCCTCTATGTTTTTGCTGGGACAAGATAAACCCACAATTTTCATCAACGATCCTGTGACAAAAAAAAAACTGCATTAGAGTGTGAAACTTCAGATAATTAGATTTGCAAGTAACACTAACATAAACACTGTACGATGAGTATGCATAGGTGCTACCGCAACGAAGTTGAATCAGAAACAGAGGTAGAAACAGAACATG
Organism: Brassica carinata; assembly: GCA_016771965.1. Classification (NCBI taxonomy): domain Eukaryota; kingdom Viridiplantae; phylum Streptophyta; class Magnoliopsida; order Brassicales; family Brassicaceae; genus Brassica; species Brassica carinata. Next base: position 27,917,240 of record CM028688.1, on the reverse strand, counting down.
TACGGGCGTGTTTACCTGTATGAAAGAAACTGCCTATGTTCTGTAGCCAAGCATCAAATGCTTGTAATAACGACCCCGGATAATTCTCTGCCACCAATATTTGGTTGAGCTCCAATAACTCATCTTCATTCGTTCTTGGATGAGCCTGTAATACAAATCACGCACGTGTGTAAGGATCAGAAATAGAACAGAGAAATTAAGGAGCAGGTCCAAGGGAGAAGGGAAAAAAGTTTGATCACCATCTAACAAGGCATCTTTTAATGCCTTGGGATATAGGACGGAAGAAAGACGGATCTCGCTGAGTATATAGTATCCCAACCTGGAACAGATGAATTTTTAGTAAAATGGCTCTTCAAATTAATGTCTACCGAGATCACAAGAAGATAGAACTTTTACCTCAACCAATGCCATAGCAGAAGGGTCTTCAAAGATCTCAAGGCTATAGTCACCCAAATAATTTACCTGTGGAGCCATTGATGCTTATAGATTATCAATGATGCTAATAATCATTCATTTCATTTCCGATAATATAAAATGAAAAAACTTTGCGTCATTTCGATTAAGATTCTAGAAGAGTAGGGTACCGCAAGTTCTGTATTGACAAGAGCTTGGACAAAGTCCATCAGCTGAATTTTAGCCCACTCAGAGCAGAGAGTGGGATCCTCACTACGCGGAGGATGCCTCCATGCAGCACCAAAGCGTAATTTTTCATCTGGAATGCTTCCCTTTCGTACATCAGCTGCATACCTTTGAAGCCGCAGCAAAGCTTTTTCCATTGCAGGATTAACCACAGCAACCTATACAAGAAAGGAACATTGTAACAAATTAAACATAACTTTCGTGTGTACAAGGCATCTTTGAGAGCAGCTGCAAGTAATCAGTTTTAAGCGAGCTTACTTGTAAATATGCCAAGTATGCATCCACAATATCTTCAATCGTACCTGCTTTGTTCCCCATCAAACTGAAGAAATGACACATACCAAAAAAATTACTTGGTTGCCTGAATAAGGAAACTTCTTTTCATATTTCCTTTTTAATTTGTGAAGATGATGAAACCCACAAAGGAGAAAAAAGATAGAATGAGAAAAAAGAGGGAACCACTACCTTTGGTAATGATTACTTTGCTTAAGGGCATAAAGCTCAAATAGATGCCGGGAATTGGCTCCAAGAACATCAGCAATGATAGTCCACTATAATTCCAATATTACGTCAGAACTCTAGTATTATATACAACAATCACTTAAAAGTGAAATAAACAATAAATTGTTATCATAAAAAGATCATTTAGCCTTTGGTTTTATATCGTTTTAGAATCCACAATAATTTTCAGTTTTGTGGGTTCATTAAACAAGCATACTATTACCTAGGACACTTTTCTCACCTCCGAAGCACTGAAGTAATCAGGAACCATGTGTAATTTGGCTTCTTGAGGAGTCCATCCAAATGTCTACAAATGAAACAAAGCCAGAATACAATGTAATAGGGGTAGAATGCAGGGAAGAAGAACCTTGAACTCCCAGGTTAACATAACGAAAATACCAAAACGTTCACATAAAATGCATAAATAATCCGGAGTGTAGCTTCTATACCTCACGAGAGATGAAAATGTCTGGAAACCCGAAGTCAACAAAGGCTTGATATGAGTAGTAGCTGTTGTGATTCAAATGATTAGACATCAGATAAAATGATAAAAGAAAGTTTCAAGGTATTAAGAATGTCCATATTAAATGACATCCTACAAGGTATACATGTCTGAAACCAGTTTCCCATCTAGTACTTATGAGACCAAGCAATAATAGGACACAGTAACAGCATGTACTTATAATCCCCAAAAAAGGAAACGAAAAACAGGACCAACCTATCGGAAGTCACGAACAGGACAGGTAGACAGCGCTCATTTGCACCTAACGCTATTATTCTCCATACAAGATTGTCATGGTACATTGAAGCTGAGACTGTTGAATCATCAGTCTGAATGGCACTCTTCAAGATTTCAATGTTGTTTAAGACTAGCTTAGGCTGCCAAGTGAAACAAGAAACAAAGATAAAAACAAAACCAAGCCAGCATTACAGAGTGCAGAAAGTAACTCTAGAGCTGGCAAAAAATGCTTCCAAACAATACATCCACTGTATAATTCACTCATAATATCAAAGATACAAAATGATACTTAACCATTCCAGTACCTGGAAGAAACCAATCTCTGCAGCTTGTGACAACAACTCGAGCAGCAGCAAAGGCCAGTCAGTACACGAATTCGCTAACGTTTTCGAAAACCCATTAGTTCTATTCATATGTGCAATGGCATTGGCTCTCCAGCCCTGCTGCATCTTTATAACCTCTTTAGCCAATCTCAACGCAAAGGCCGTCTCTCTATAGTAACTAGCCTCTTCTACCGACAAGCTCCCACCTTTCTCATCCAATCCAACCAACGCATCGATCTCATCGGCATTTTGTCGAACAGATAGCGCGCACACCGCCCGTTCCCATAGAAACGAAACTGAAGCTTTCTCCGGGACGGCGACTTTACATCCCTGAAGAACACGGCGGAGTGAGGTGTTGAGACCGTGCCATTTGTTCATTGTGGTGAAAATCTGCTGCGAGCTTAAAGTCCCGAGCTTGATAGCTTTGTGGGTCATGGATTCGAGGCAATTCTCGAGGTGGGTTTTGCAATTCGATAGCAGTGGAGGGTCAACACTGGTCCAAGACGTCCATGGATATGATTGCTGGTGATCTGGGTGGTGCTCTGGTATCGATTGAGCGAAATCTACGTAGCCGGCGATGTGAGGCCCTTTGTTCCAGTCACCGAGAAGACCTAAGATCGAAACCCAATCAAAAGTTATGATCTTTTTGAAATTGGGTTAAGTTAGGGATTGAAAAAGGAGTTAGATTTACGGTTGAGGATTAGAGTGGTTTTGCCGACGCCGCGAGGACCATGGAGGATGAGCGGCTGAGGAACACGGTGGCGTTGGACGTGGTTGTTGAGGACGGTTTCGAGAAGTGGTCTTGGGATGATCTTCCATGGTTTGTTCACCATTTCTTCTTCTTCTTCTTCTTCTTCCTCCTCTTGCCTTTAGCTCGACCAGAGAGAGAGAGAGAGAGTGTGGGTGGGTTTATGGACACTCCCAAATCTCGGGAAAATGTTCAATCGAAACCATCGAGGGTTTAAGCGTTTAAGGATCTCTCTCGTCAAGGAAGAACCAAAAACGAATCGAACCAATCTGAACCCGCTAATACAACCTAAATTGGTTTCAAGTTCGGTTCACCGGATGCTAATACTGTAATATGTGAACCAATATGAACCGGCTTATACAGTCTGGAACGGTTTGGTTTCTAATTTGGTTCTTTGTATCGGATGTGAATAATTTGCGAACCAATCTGAACCGGTTATGTTTACACCAGATAAACATAGCCGAAATCTTCCAACTGATTACTTGAGTTGAAACTGAATGATAACCCATTAGAGAGGATAAACTTGTATTGGTTTATGTGGTAGAATCTTGTTTATCAAACCAATAATTTGTAAAATAATCAAAGAATTTGTTTAACTCTCAAATGGTTATAAATTCACAAATTCTATAAGACAGTGAAACACGTACGTATTTGCTTTGATACATGATATGTTACATGAACATTTAAGCATACTTTCTAGTATGCTTTTTTTTTGTTCAAAATCTAGTATGTTTTTTTAAACACTAAGACTTCATTCGAATATAAATTTTATTTTTCCATACGATGTTTCTTGAATAATTTTTATATAAATTCACCCAGCGCAAGGTAAGTTTTATCCTAGTTATATATATAGATATTTTGTATATATCTATTTGGGTTTGGATATCTAAGCTTATTCAACACAAAACCCGTTTGGCTATTTTGCTATTTCAGTTCCAATTTTGGTTAGAATATTTTGGAAAGAATTCGGTTCCGGTTTGGAAATCGGGTAAAACCCCCAGCCTTACAAGAAATCACATCTAGGAAAACGGATGGGGAAAGAAGATACTAATTTGATAATCTGAAAATGTCGAAATAAATCATATAGAATTTAATAGAAGAAAAAAAAACATTGCGTGATAATTAGAAAGCATGATCCACTGAAGATACGGTGATAAACACCAGCTTTTAGGGTTAAAAAGCTCGCCGGTGAAAACAAAAAAAAAAGGGGGAAAACAGTAGAAACACAATCTGCAAAAAGAGCGTCACCTAGAAGCCATCGTCGTCATCGAGCGAGAGGTATATGTATAAATAGTCCTCACACACTGTTAAATCTCTTACCTGAGAGAGAAAGAGAAATGGCGAGCCCACAGAAGCCATGGAGGGCTGAGTATGCAAAGTCGTCGAGGTCTTCCTGCAAGTCTTGCAAGTCTCCCATTAACAAGGAGACCTTCCGTCTTGGAAAGCTTGTTCAAGCTACTCAATTCGATGGCGTCATGCCCGTACTATTCCCTCTCTCTCTTTATCTCCTTTCTTTACTTTACTCTTTGGTTCGGCTCATTCGTGTGGTGGTGGATTCTAGTTTCTTTTTCGAATGATAAAGTTTACTTCTTTTAGGGTTTTTGTGAGGTAAAGTTGTTGTTTTTTTAATCTCTGGGTCTACATTTGCATGTCAAGCTTGTTTACTTTCTCCAATTAGAGTTTTGAAAAGCTCCTCTTTGTATGCCTTTTGAGTTTGTTTGTTACTTGATGACTGCAAAAAGATTCGTGCTTTTCTGCATTGACATATATTTAGACTGCTATCTCTTTCTGTGTGGAGTTGAGCTTTAAAAATATACTTTTGATTCTTGTTACATGTCCTTGTTTGTGCTGCCAATCATAAGCTCTGTCAGCCGTGTTGTCTAACCAGTATTTCCAGTTCGTCACTTGTCATGAAGTTTTTCAAGCTAACGTATCCTCTGTGTGCTTTAATCCTTCTCACGCAGATGTGGCACCACGCTTCTTGTATTTTGAAGAAAACGAAGCAGATTAAATCGTATGTAAAACCTTTCTTACTCACTGGTAATATTTACAATCTGTTAAACCTTTTCTTTTGGTTTTGCTAGAGTTGATGATGTTGAAGGCTTAGAATCGCTTCGTTGGGAAGATCAGCAAAAGATAAGAAAATATGTCGAATCTGGAGCAGGGGATAACACAAGCACGGGAACGAGCACAGCCAGCAGCGGTGGTGGCACTGCCAAGCTAGAATATGGGATCGAAGTTTCACAAACTTCTCGTGCTGGGTGCAGAAAGTGCAGCGAAAAAATCTTGAAAGGAGAGGTACACTGTTGTTCCACTTCTTCTTTCATACGATCTCACTCGTTGTAGCATTTTATATGAACCTGTTTTTTTTCTTTTTCATTCTGTTGGTTATTGTGATGCTTCTTTTTCCAGGTACGTATATCCTCTAAGCCTGAAGGCCCGGGTAACAAGGGTTTGATGTGGTACCACGCAAGATGTTTCCTTGAAATGTCTCCCTCTACTGAACTGGAAAGTTTGTCTGGGTGGGGAAGCATACCAGACTCAGATCAAGAAGCTCTTCTTCCCTTGGTGAAGAAAGGTCCGCCAGCAGCCAAAACTGGTAAGAGTCTTAAGGGGGTCGGTAATGAATTGAGTTCCTTGTTCATAAGCCCGATTTGCGGTACTGTTTTCTGATGTCTTTCTGTTAATGTCTTTTGGCACAACTGGGACAGAGACAGCAGAAGCAAGTCAAACAAATTCAAAAGCAGGTACAAAAAGAAGAAAGGATTCTGATGACAACGAGAAGTCGAAACAAGCTAAGACTATGTCCGCAAGCGGTGCTTTACAACCTTGTAACAAAGACAGGGAAATGGAGGCACAAAGTAAAGAATTGTGGAACCTGAAGGATGACCTGAAAAAACATGTGACAACAGCTGAGTTGCGGGAAATGCTTGAAATAAATGAACAAAGTACAAGAGGATCAGAACTTGATCTGCGGGATAAGTGGTAAGTTACATTGCTAAGCTGTCTAGAGGTAAATTGCTTGGAAAGAACGTTCTGAAAACGTCTTTTGTTCTATTTCTATTACTGTTGTGTGGATATTTTATAAAAAGTAGTTTGGATTAGAGAGTTCGATGTATAATCATATTCCTGACCTATCTATCTTCTTGGTTCTTTTTAGTGCTGATGGCATGATGTTTGGTCCACTCGCTCTCTGCCCTGTTTGCTCTGGTCATGTTTCTTTTTCCGGAGGAATTTACCGATGCAACGGTTACATTTCGGAGTGGAGCAAATGTTCTCATGCCACTTCAGATCCAGACCGCATCAAAGGGAAGTGGAAAATTCCTGAAGAAACAGAAAATCAGTTCCTTGTGAAGGTAAACGGTTGCTTTGTAGAGTTGGTATTGGTATGGATTAGGTTAGACTTGATGGGAATGTCATTAAGTTGATCTTTTGTTATGATTTCTTGCAGTGGAATAAGTCGCAAAAGACTGTGAAGCCAAAACGTATTTTGAACCCTATATCACCCGCTGGAACATCCCAGGGTCAAGGTTCCAAAGCTGCAGCTGACTCCTTAAGGAGCGAAAAGCTGGATGAGCTTAGAGTTTCAATTGCCGGATCCTCTAAGGAACGCGTATGTTCCTTCTTCAGATATTTTAGTTCCAGATTATATTTGCACTTCATTGCTTGATAGAATCATTTTCCAGCAAGCCTGGAAGAAGAAAATTGAGGAAGCCGGTGCTGAGTTTCATGCTAAGGTTAAAAAAGGTACATATTACTCGAGGGTGTAGTTTAGAGCATTGTGAACCTCTTTTCAGCTTTAGAATATATCTGTTTCATAAATTTGCAGGTACAAGCTGTTTGGTTGTCTGTGGCCAGACAGATATGGAAGATGCTGAAATGAGAAAAGCAAGGTAGGATGGTGTCTTTACTGTTCTGCCACTTTTGAACTCATAACACTTTTTTCTTACTCTGAAGTTTGGTCTTGATATATGTGTTAGGAGGATGAAGGTGGCAATCGTTAGAGAGGATTATTTGGTTGACTGTATTAAAAAGCAGAGGAAGCTTCCATTTGACAAGTACAAAATTGAAGACGCTGGCGAGGGGATAGTGACTGTTAAAGTAAAAGGGCGAAGCGCTGTGCATGAAGCGTCTGGCCTCCAAGAGCACTGCCACATCCTTGAAGATGGAAACAGTATCTATAACACAACTCTGAGCATGTCTGATCTTTCTACGGGTATCAATAGTTATTACATACTCCAGATAATCCAAGAAGATAAAGGTTCAGATTGCTACGTGTTTCGTAAATGGGGCCGAGTTGGAAATGAAAAGATTGGAGGTAACAAACTGGAAGAGATGTCAAAGTCTGATGCAGTTCATGAATTCAAACGTCTATTTCTTGAAAAGACTGGAAACACATGGGAATCATGGGAACAGAAAAAGAATTTCCAGAAGCAACCTGGAAGATTTCTCCCATTGGACATTGTGAGTTCTCTTAAGCATCCATATCTTTTGAATCTTCTTATTTTTTATTTTCTTAAATCCTTATTATGTATCTGTTTGTTTCAGGATTATGGAGTTAACAAGCAAGTAGCAAAAAAAGAGCCAGTTCAGACCATTAGCAACCTTGCTCCTCCATTAGTAGAATTGATGAAGGTTCTTTTTGATGTGGAAACATACCGGTTAGAAACTTTTTCACCATTACCTTTCTCTCCACTCCTCTGTCTGTTAACAGTTTGAAGTACTAAAGTCATTTCTTCTTGCAGAACTGCTATGATGGAGTTCGAGATAAACATGTCGGAGATGCCACTTGGGAAACTTAGCAAACATAATATACAGAAGGGTAACTTTAGCTTTACTTTTCTAGTTTTACTTTTGTTCTGATATAAATATTAGTTCTTACGTTTAAAGCTATTTTTTGTTTCTTGTTTGTTCTTCTGCAGGTTTTGAGGCATTGACAGAGATACAGAAGCTATTGACTGAAAGCGACCCACAGTCTTCAATCAAAGAAAACTTGCTTGTTGATGCTAGCAATAGATTTTTCACGATGATCCCTTCAGTCCATCCTCATATCATCCGAGATGAAGATGACTTCAAGTCAAAGGTACTTGCCGTAGCAATTCAACCATAGTTGATATTTTATTATTCTTGCCTTCTTCCGCGTTATATAAAAAAGAAAATATTGCATGTGTGTGTTGCAGGTGAAAATGCTCGAGGCGCTGCAGGATATTGAAATAGCTTCAAGATTAGTTGGCTTTGATACTGACAGCACTGAATCTCTGGATGATAAATACAAGAAACTGCATTGCGACATTTCACCACTTTCTCATGATAGTGAGGATTATCGGTTGATCGAGAAGTATCTTAACACAACTCATGCCCCAACACATACGGTGAGTTCATTATGTTTGTTTATCATAGTTTAATAGTCATAAATCTTCTAGCTCTAACTTCCGGTTTATGTATTGGCAGGAGTGGAGCCTTGAACTGGAGGAAGTTTTTGCCCTCGAAAGAGAAGGAGAGTTTGATAAATATGCTCCTTACAGGGAAAAACTTGGCAATAAGATGCTCCTATGGCATGGTAAGCAACTTCTCCCAGCCACAGTAAAGACGATTTTGTGAAGCAGATTCATGAAAATTCATCGTCATATTTTTGGTTGATTCCATATTTGTGTTTCGTTGATCAAATCCCTTGGCTTAACCAAAGTAACTCTGCTTTCAGGTTCTCGGTTAACGAATTTTGTTGGAATTCTGAACCAAGGACTGAGAATTGCACCTCCAGAAGCTCCTGCTACTGGATACATGGTTAGTACTCTCTCATTACATTTGCTTGTCTACTGAGGGCTCTTCCTAACTTCCTTCAAATCTCGTGTTTCAGTTTGGCAAGGGGATTTACTTTGCTGACTTGGTCAGTAAAAGTGCCCAGTACTGCTACACTTCTAAGGAAAACCCGGTGGGTCTAATGCTTCTGAGTGAAGTTGCACTGGGAGAAATACACGAGCTAACAAAAGCCAAGGTGAGCCCAAATTGCAGTTTTTTAAAGTTATGCTACTACTTCCGTGTGGTCCTCCTCTTGAGACTATAGCGCATAACTTAATAGTATCCTTACAATCTTACATGACTGTTCTTTGATGTCTACAACTCTTTAGTACATGGATAAACCTCCGAGGGGTAAACATTCGACCAAAGGGCTTGGCAAGAAAGTGCCTCAGGATTCAGAGTTTGCCAAGTGGAGAGATGATGTAACAGTTCCTTGTGGAAAACCTGTTTCATCGAAGGCCAAGGCTTCTGAGCTTATGTACAACGAGTATATCGTCTACAATACAGCCCAGGTAACTTCTGTTTCCAAATAATCTTCCTATATCTTTAATGGTTTAGAAATAGCATATTTGGAGAACACTATCCTTTTCATGGTTGTTCTTGCTGTCTGATTCAAGTAATTTGGAATGAAAAATAAATCATCAAGCAACCTAACACTTCAGAACTCAGCTTCGGCTATAACTTGTTCCTATATCCTTTATGGTGTCTACAGGGCTGACGAAGATTGATTCGTTTTTTTTACAGGTGAAGTTGCAGTTCTTGTTGAAAGTACGGTTCAAGCACAAGAGATAAGCTCGAAACAAACAGGAAGATGTAACCTTTTGTTAACTAATGTCTTTTGGGAGATCAAAATCCAACATGAAGACAACATTTTGCACTAAATCGGATTGTCTCTCTGGCTTTGTAGTTGTCTGGTTGCAAAACAGCCATTACACTTTGTTATGATCTTTCTCAGTAAGTCAGTAACCACTCTTTTCGTTCACTTGTTTAAAACTAATGTTGTTTCTTTGAAGGATCGTTGAAGAAACGGTTTTATCCAAAGAGAAAAATGGTTGGTGGATTTGATTTTTGAGATGCAAAGAATCAAAAAGTCGATAGGAACAAAGTTTCTAGAAGAATATAAGTTCCAATCTCACGCAAACTAGTCACTTGTACTCAAACAGACCATGGGAACATGACTTCCGGGTAGTAAAGAGATTCACTTGAGCTGCAAAATGACTCATTGCGGTCCATGGACGTTGATGCAACATCACTCATCTGGTTAAGGTTGGAGTCCGAGACTACTTGGTTAAACCAACTGTGAATATCCTGGGGCATATCCTGACCTAGAATCTTTCCTTGTTCCATACAATCCTCTGGTGGGAACTTTCTAGAAGCTTCTTCTCTAAGGAGTACCACTTGTGCTTGTAGACTAACAACCTTAACAACAAACAAGCAAGTCAAGCAACATGTAAGCACACTATACATGATGAAGGTTTACTTATATACAAAATGGTTTTATAGGAAAACAAAAAATGGTTTTAATTAAGCGAAGCATAACCAAAAATAAATAGATGAGAAGCAACCTGTTGCTGGAGGGAGAAGATTTGGGAGACGCAGCCGTAAATAGGATCATGGAGACGAGACTGAGCCTCGTAAGAGATGGTTCGTACTGCTTCACAACGGTCATGAACTGGGAGGTTAGAAATGAGCTTAGAGAAGTTGCTGGCTCCAAAGACTTTGTGAATGGCTGCAAAATTAGAAGATCCTTCTTCGTAGCAAAAGTATGGTGCAAATACACAACCTTCTACACATTTCCTACGCAAGAACTTGCATCCTCCACATGGTGAACCTAAACCTCCCATTCTCAAAATGTAGTTAATTAATCTATGGTTAAGCCAAATATTATCTTAGAGGAAGATTAATACTACTAATGAGGATTATATATAGTGCATGACAGTGTTTATGCAGAGGGTAAGAGAAAAGGAACAAGGTGGGTTTTGTTATATTATATATTTCTGTATGTGGGTGTGTGTGTGTATGTGTGCGCAAATGTATATACTATATAGTAACTCAATGTGTTAGTTTACATGTTTGTCTATTTAATGGCGTACAACTACAAAAGTGCAGCTTTATTTTTTCTCCCTAAGTTTATTTACATTGTAAAATATATCTTTTTCAGTATAACTCGATATAAAATGTTTTTGTGTTTAATCTTTCGAGGAGAAGAATTTAGAAAATATTTGAGAGAACCATATTAATATTGAGATCCGATTGACTGAGAGATTTGGTTGACGTATAGGACAAAACAATGAGTAAACATGAACGAAACCCATTTTGCCTTTTGTTTTGATTACTATAATTATGTTATTAATTATTGTTTCTTTGTTCATCATGTACTTAATTATTGATTTAGAGGTTACTTTTGATTTTTGTGTAGTTTAATTTCTCTGTCAATTGAAAGTGAATGATTCAAGTTAACGAACATGGAAGTGAATATTATGCATAACTTCTAAGAAAATTTGGATATAGTTGTTTACATATATACAAAATTGACATACCAACACATATATAGGGTTTTCTAACCTGCATAAAAACAAAGGTTGATAGTATTGGTCTATGAAATTATTCTAACTAGATTTTAGACATTTCCTATGCTCTCAATTTTGATTAAACTTTCCAGGCTAGAAAAATAGACCCATGATTATCCAGCCCACATAACAATCATGAATCATGATTATCAGAAAAATTATTCCGAAATAATTGATTAAGTACAAAAGGTAAATTATTCAAACTAATGAACAACTGATAGTGGGTTTATCACTTAATGTTGGCTTAGTGAAAGATTAAATATAATCAGAAAAGGATTGTGGAGATCAACACAAGAAACAAAACATAAATTAATCAAGAACTAATACGGCGGTATACGTGTTGATTGTCTATCTTTACAGAGATAATTCTGTTTGCAGGTGTCATCGTGTGACTTATTTTAATATGATTGGTCTACTTTATATTACAAGTTACTTGTATATATAGTGTATATAAGCTATTTTGCGATTTCTATGTGTCTATGTTTCTAAAATATGTCTATATATTTTCTAAAATGAGAAAATTTAATATAAAAAGAACTAACTTTTTCTAGATTCAAAGGAAAAATAACATTCGTATATTATAAAAATCTATTGAAGTGAAACTCATATATATTTTTAGAGTTCTTTGTTACGAAAGAAACTATGGAATTGATTTTTGAGATGATCTTATAAACGTGAAACACAAATATAATACTAACTACTAGATTTTGATCCGCACTTAAGAAGCGCGGATATTTTTGTTAATCGTTAAACCAATATTAAATGAATTTATATCTATTTATTAGATATCTATAATATTTAAAAGCTGTTCTATTATTATTTTTCAGTCTAATAAAATATTTTCACTGAGTTTTCATATCCGATTCAGACTTGTGGTCGAACCGATAGATCCAGTTATTTGTATATAGTCAAATTAGGATATAATAAAATGAATATGGTAAAAATACATTAAAAACTGTTATTAATTAATGCAATGAAAAGAATATAAATTCGATTTTTGTTATAGATTTTTTGATATATCAATATATATTTGGTTTGCATAAGAATTATTTTTTGTATGTGAATCGTGTTTTTGGTTTTGTTTCTTTGCTGGTTTTTTTTTGTAGTGTGTTAGTTTGGTTTCGATAGAGTTGATGGTTAAAGGTTTCTGACAGTGTTTTGAAACCCGACCCAGACCAGCAGTTGAACAGGTAAATTTGGTGACCCAATATAAATGCGGTTAGGTAGGGTTTTGTGAAAAACTCAAAATTTAAAAACCCACAAAACCCGTAAAAACCCACTAAAATCCGAAATCCGGTACCGATTAAACGACTGGTTGAAACAATAGATAACTTATACATTGTAATGTTTAAAATATTTTTTTTTTATTTTTTTGGATTCTAAATTTCTAATTAAAAAGTTGAAGAAGAAGAACATGGCAAACTTGATTATACATTCTTTGTTATTGGCAATTTATTACAATGATGTTAATCCGCGCTTTGGAAGCGCATGTTTTATTAAGATTATAAACAAAATTTGATACGAATTATTATTTTGAGATCGTATATTATTGTGTTAAAAAGTCTGTATTATATTAAAACAGATAATTTATTTAAAATTATATGATTTATGAATTAGTTAATTTGAAATTTATATGTATATTATTATGTAACTCTTTTAGGTCTAAACATTTTATTTGGATTCAAAAAAATCTGAAACCGATTTAAAAATATATGTTTGGTTCGAATTTTGGTCCTGACAAAAGTACCTATTGGATATTTTTTGGACCCGCGGATCTTAGTTTGGGTCTATATTTTACCTAGTGATCGGATACTCAAAGCACCCAATATATTTTGAATATATAAATCATATTTGGATATTTCATATATGTTTTTGGTATTACAAATATTCTTTTAAGTTCCATGTTCATTTTTTCAGTTATAGCTTTGACTTTCAAGTAAAACAATTCATTTGCCCCTTTAGTAACGCCCATATCAATCTCAATAACTAATCCATGAAACTATACTATAGGTGAAAGAGATGGTTAGATTTGTGTACAACCTAGTAACTGGAGAGATGGTTATAAGAGTGTCAATTTCATTGATCATTGCTTACTGGACGAAAAGGAATGATGTTGTAGAAGTGTGTATATATATAATCAATCGATATAAGTTGTGTTTTCTATGCTTATCTAATTCTGAGATACAACTCTAGTAGATATATCTTAAAATCTCATTTCTTATGGAATTTGCTTAAAACAAGGACAGTAGTTAACATTCACAATGAGTGACTCTGTGAGTGTTAGTTGTCTGTTATATATTCTGATATGTTTGTTTCTTCGGTATATATTTAGCATTCATCTGAATCTGATACTAGTTTTTTTTTAAAAAAAATTGATACTAGTTCGTCGGAGGACAAGGAGAATTACTTGTTAACTTTTCGTTCTAACCAAACTTAAATTGCAATGTTAATATCTACAGAAAAGTCATTGCAAGATGCTAACTAAAATGAATCAATTAATCACAGGACAATGAAGAGATTATAAAGATTCAGAGGCCAAGGACATAGCTCAAACATATTATTATACACAAAACCAAGAAAATAAGGACTTTGTTTGCCCTTGTAGACTAATAACAAGCTTGTAAACCATATGTAACAAGACAATTGGGGTTCAACTGTTTAGAAAAACCCATCAGACAATACAAGCTTGTTGGGTTAGATAAAAGTTTAATAAATAAAAACAAACAGCCAAATTTAAAAACATTTGGTTTTATAAATAAAAGTTTCCGGAGTTTCTCGATCCATCGCAACATTCGAACAGCGAGCGCCTCTCTCTCTCTCTATTCATCCTTGTTCATTGGAAGATCGAGGACTTCTTCATCTTCAAGGTTTGTTTTGATTTTCTACAGGTGAATCTTTTCGGTTTGCTGTTGTTACGGATGTTCAAGCTATAGGATCGTAGAAATCAGCCTGGGATTGACCTATCTATCTTCTACCTACCGATTTGAGTTTTTGCTATATGATGCTCGATTTATGTTTTATCGTCTTCCTCAGACAAACTCTCGTATAAATTTTTAAGTAATTAGGTTTCAGATCTTGAAGGCAATCAATTTTGGCGGGGTTGGTTTAGAATTAGGATTTATTTTTGATTCTCGAGAGAGAGACACAGAGAAGCCAATTCGAATTTTAAAGTTTTCGGAAGGGACATACATGTTTCCTAAGACCGAACTTCCCTCATCTTCGACCATTTGAGTGAGAATTAGATTTTTTTTTTTTTTTTCATTTGCATCATCTAGGCTTCATTGTTCTGTGAAACTATTTGCTTCTTGTTTGTGTTTGTGATGGGCCTTTACTAGAACTTTCCTGCATGGTTTCTCTGCTTTCTTTCTAATAGTCAGTATAACCCCCCCTTTTGTTATTTGTCAGCTATGAAACGGCTGTTTGTGTTCTTTAGCTCTTTGACATTCATCACCATTTCACTTGTTGAGTAACTGTTAGCATTTCTGTAAGGTTCAAGCATGTTTTCGTCGTTGCTTTTCAGAGCTAGCTTTTTTTTTTAAGCTAGTGGTCCTTGTGTGAGATATGTTGCCTTTACTGAGTCTTGAACAAAGATACACATGTCTTCGCAGCGCAGATATTAGAAGCGCTATATTTTGAGCAATGAGCACAGCTAGCAGGGCTTCTTCTTCAGCGACAACCTCTGTCATCTTAGAAACCCCTGTTACTCAGTCACAACCTACAGAAAGATTAGTGCTTCGGTTGAACCGGAAGAAGAAGAAAGTCTCTTGGAAAGACGGGACCGTGGATAACGAGTTCATGCAGAAAAAGAGTTCAAAGAAATGTTGCATCTTTCACAAACAGAAGCCATTTGATGAGGATGACAGCGAAGAAGATGAAGATAACCACCACCATGATCATGATCATAACCATGAACACTGCGAATCTGGTGAGGCCTCTTCGTCTAACGATTCTAAAGCAGTTGAGTAATCAATTTTTGTTATTCTTTTTACATCATAATATAGAGATATTTGAAGCTTTATAAAGAAGACTAATTCGTCCTAGGTTTTGGGTTTTCATTCTCTTCTCCTACCTGACGACACAGTAATACTGGTTGGGCTTTATGACTACTATATATATGTATATGTAATTTGCATATTGCAATGTTGATTTTAGCTACTTGAAAGATGTATTGGCAATTACGTGAGAGCATCTTTTCAGATGATTACTATTTGAACCCTCGTGCGTGGAAAATGAGTCTTTGTGCATAATGTTATTGTCATTTTATACATTGGTTATGTACTTGAAACCAGATGTGTCTAATCTAGTATACAACCAAAACAAAGTGGTTCTTCTGTTGTTGGCTTCACACTAGGATAAAAAGGCACATGCCTAGTAATATCAAAGACACTGTAAACTTACAAGTTGCAAATCAATTTGACTTACTGAATGAGTAAACAGATGTAGTCTGTGACCTCTGTCAAACTCCAATAGCTTAACAGAGCTTATGTAAGAATGTCAGAATTCTTGAGCAGTGTTACCTTCGTTGATTCTATTGCAGTGCACACGCCACCAAAAACTGAGGAAGCTTTTAGTTAACTCCGTATTAGTTGTAACTTAGTTGAAAATTTATAATTCCAGATTAAGTAAGCGAAAGTGCAACGAAGAGGCATGAGCTATGATATATCACTAAAAAGAGTCTGATCATGTTCTTAGTTCTTACTTAACCATGACCGGAAAAATAACAGATATAATATTGCAAGTTGTTCGCGTAAAGTCAGTAACAAAACTTATCAATGTGATTTCCATTGATTTTTATAGAACAAAGTCATAACACATGGACAACAATACCTTCAAATTTAGTGATATACCAAAAAACTGTTTCATAAATTTACTAATCAAAGATAAATGAGCTGAACAATAACAAAAGATAATTTTCTCTTCACATACACGAGTCTATACACAAATAGACCTCATATTCGAAAGCCTCTGTCTAAGTTTCTCTAAGTCCATAGTGATTTTCCCTGGATTACTACCAGTCTTCGCATTCATCGGAGACGACTCTGTGATCTTACTGACCTCTCCACGCAAGAAGATGTGATTCAACAAAGTCGATGCGTCTTTCCTATCATCTGCCTCCGGCGAGAAGCATGTCATCAGAAGGAGTTTCGCATCAAAAGGAAGATCTGTTGGAATCAACAGTCCATGGCAGTTCTTGAGATCCTTCAGTTTGTAGTCTGTATGCCACCAAGGTCTTTGTCCCGTGTACATCTCTAGTACAATACACCCCGAAGACCACAAGTCAAGGCCTTTCCCTGTCTCTCCGCGAGATATCGATTCCGGAGACATGTACATGGCTGTTCCGGCAAAGGGACGATGAGGTTGCCACCAGGTATTATCTCCATCTATTCTCGTCAACCCGAAATCCGAAATCTTCAACTCGTAAGACGTTATCCACGCACCGTTCTTGTTGACACAACTCATCGAGAATACGAGGATGTTTCCGGGTTTGAGATCGGAGTGAACATACCCATGTCCGTGGATGGTGGCTAACCCCTCGAGAAGCATACGTGTAAAATCTCTGACCAGAGCATCAGGCAGCTTCTTTTCTTCGAATTGGTTAGCGAAACTTTTTAAGCTTCCTCCAGCTGCGTACTCCATGTGAATCTTGTACTCCAAGCAACCTTGTTCGTTGAGTCTCTCTTGCACTTTTGGTTCCGTAGCACTGGACGATTTTCGGACATCCTTTGAGTTCAGACAGGATTTCAAACTCTCTGTAGAGAGACTCGGCGTGTTTATGGTCTGAGGTTTTGGCAGCGGCGTAAAGGGTCTTGCCGTCGCGTCGTCCTTTGTACTTGTAGAGGCTCACCGAACCGAAAGATCCCTTTCCTAGAAACTTCTAGAAGTACAGCTCTGGCCCCGCCATTGCAATAGAAAGATGAGAGCTTAGGGAAAATCTGAGAACTCGCAATGACTCGGTGAGAGATCGATTCTTTAAAGTGGGAAAAAGAAACCCCAAGTGATAGTAAAATCTGAGAACTGGTAATAACTTTGGTGAAGTCTCGGATACTAAAACGCGTCTATGTCATAAGATCACTAACTGAATGTCTTTGGTCCCAAGTTTCTTCTTTTAATTTCCTTTTTTCAATTTACACAAAAACAAATAAAGATTTCTTTTTTTCTGGGAACATAAAAGTTAATTAATATCCGAAAGAAAAAGGAAATAACAGAAAAGGTACCGTTGTGTTAATTTCGAGGTAAGCTATTAGTAATTGAGTAAATGGAAAAAGAACTGTTTATTAGTATTAATGATTGGCAAATCTATTTTCCTCAAAAAAACTGAACAATCATTTTTGAATAATATGTTTAAAATGTTGATAAAAAAGAAGTGAATTGTTTAAAACCAATACATACTATTAACTGTAAGTATATAGAATCTGAAAAAAAAATCTAAATTGATCTGCTAACAAGTCTCAGATTCTTTTGGCTTTAACTCTTTAGTGTAGTAGACTAGGTTTTGATCTGCGCTTCGAAAACGTGGATTTAGTTGAGATAGAAATAAAGTTTGATATGAATTAATACTCTAGGATTTTGTATATTATTATGATATAAAGTCGTATTATATTTAATAAGAAAATTTGTTTAAAATTATATAGTTTATAAATTAGTTTATTTGAGATTTTATATGTATATTTTGTGTAACTGTTTCTTAGAATATTCATGATATCTAGATCCTAAAAACTGAACCAAAACCCACACAAAAATACGGGTTTTGGTTCATGATCGAGCAAACTACAAATTGGGTTTTGCTTTTGGACCCGCATGTCTCTATTCGAATCCAGATATCCAAAGTGCCTGAAATATTTTTGTGTATATTATGTATATTTGAGTATTCATATATGTTTTCAGTATTATAGAATTTTTTAAGTTTTGAATCCGAATTTTTGGTTATAGTGTTTTGGATTTCAGTAAAATTTCAAAATTTCAAAATTTCAAAATTTCGAAATTATATTTTAGGTATTCGAATAAAATTTTGGATATTTTTGGTTCTTCGGGTAAAATTTTGAGCTTTTGGATTTTAATATTTTCAAGTATTTGTTTGGATTTTCATGTTTTGGCTTTTTTGATTTTCAAGTACTTTGAGTCTTTTCTGGTCCTAAATACCCTAACTGATCTCGACCTGTGATGTACCAAAATTACATGTATTTTACAGGTACTTAAATTAAGGATTAAAATTGATCTTGATCCAAAAGAACCGACTCAAACTTAATATGGACCTAAATTATTGCATAACAACCATGATATTAAATCAGTGATAAAATATTTTAGAGAAGAAGTGTATCACATGAAATAAGGAGTAGTAATAGGATTCATTTAAAATATTTACAGTTTGTATGGTTAGAGTAATTAATGGTAGAATAAAATAATAATGAAGTTATATATTAGTCTAACAAATTTTTGCAGTTAATTTTTAGAATAATTTTATTTTAATAGTAAAAATAAAATTGAATAAACTATTTGATTTGTGATAATATAATTTTTCATAAAACTTTTACTATATCATTAAAGAAAATTTAGAAATTAGTGATATAAGAAAACTTAAATTTATTATTATAATTCAATATTATTTTATTTTTATTAGTGTTAATCTATTATTTATTTATCTATTTTTTTTAGATTTGAAGTTAATTTTATAATGATAATTATTTATTTTGAGCCAAAGTCCTATGTGGAATAAAATTAGTTAAATAATTTTGAGAAGAAGCTATGGTATTCGTTGGTTGTATTTTTATTTTGAGATTTGAAGACTATGTTCTACGTTGTCTGAATAATGATTTGATGTTTATTAATGATTTTGGGAGAAAAGAAAAACCAGAAGTTATAGAGCTTGGCTGGGAATCTAAATCATTGCTATCGTATAGAGAAATGGTATTTATTTGTTGTGTAATATTATTATATGTATATGAATCCGTATTTTATGTGATGTGTTATTATACTATTTAATATATTGAATTTCATGAGAACATAAGTGATTGCTACAATCATCAACGTACTTAGTAAAGGTATGTATTTAATGTGTTATACTATTTATGTATATGAATTGGTACTATTTAATATATTGAACCAAAATATTATTAGTTAATGAAAAGGTCCAATAATTTTGTTTAAGTAGATATTTTCAGAATGTTTTTCCTTTAATAGTATAGATAGATAGATAGATGTAATCAAACACAAACACCTAACTGGTAAGAATAACAATGAAATTTTGCTAACTAAGTGAAAATATGAACCCTACATATTAATATAAGAAACATTTAATGACAATTTTCCTATGTTCGGATTAGCAAGGATCGGTCTATTCATGCCACAATAATCTGTCGATCCTTGACATATTTCAACAAAATACATGACTAAAAAATTTTACTTTAATTTTGACATCAAATTTTAGTTATATAATCATTCAGAACATATGATTGCATCTTAAGAGAGTAGGTATTACATGAGTGAAAGCCAGATACTAAAATCCAAGACGATAAAAGTGAGCAATAACAACACAATGCTTCTTTATCACAAAGATTGTTGTTAAAAATACAGTGGTTGATCAAGTTGCCACTGCATTTGTTCTGTTGTGAATTGAATGAGAGAAAATGATTACTTTATTCATAACATAGAGGTTCCTTATATACAAGTTATAAATAGACCGTCATAAAATAAATGGAAAGATAACTATTCCTAATCCAACTAGGAAAAGGAAAAACACAAAGACATAAGGAAAATGAAAGTGGCCGACTCTCTCTCTCCAATGGGCCGGCCGGCTGGTTTCTGGTCGGGCCAAGGTTATGGACCGTCCATCACTTGGTTTACAACACTCCCCTTTGGACGCCATAACTATACAGGATTTGTAATATGCTTAATGTTGCCTCATTAAAACCTTACCAGGAAAACCCAGTGGGACAAAACCATGGTGAAGGAAAAAGAGTACAACACATATTACTTCCCCTGATAAATGCATCACTGAAGGTTGCTGTTGAAATAGCTCTGCTGAATTGTAACTTGAATAATCTTGTAATGCTTGGACATCTCATGTCTTTTGGAACTTCGTTGGACAATACGTGCATCTTTGCTGTCGATTACCCCATGTTCTGGTCGGACGGGTTTAGTTATGTTCCTAGACCAACTGCCCTCATGGGTAATCCCTTTGCCATCATGATTGGTGCTGATGCATCGACTATACTTTAATCTGATCGATCCATGTTGATTCATCTTGCCGTAGGTCATGCCACATACTTGATCGGATATACTGAATTATGGTCCTCGACCAAAACATACTCCTGGTCACTATCTCCGGCCATTATGGTTCTACTTTGCCCAACTTATTTCTTGATGGCGTCTCATGACCTTTATTGCCGTGGACCACACCACGTACTGAAACATATATGTTAGATCACGGACCTTGTTCACACACGCCCACAACTTGCCCATGAATGGCTAAGATATTGTAGCCTGATGTAACTTTAATGACATGGTTCAGTTATGATGCTGCAATGATATGGTTGGCGTGCTGCGACAATGTTATTGCAATGTCCTTTATACATTGCTGTTGGTTCCTTAGAACCTTCTTTACCATCAGCTTATACCTTTTCCATAAACCATCTTACACTTTGGTGGGACACGTTGGGTCACAGACCTCGACCAAACACATGATGATTGGTGCCTTTCTCTTTCTACGGACATATATATATATCTAGCAGTCCCACGTGCTTTGTTTGGATGGTCCTTGACCACACGTGCTTATGTACTGCCACATGATAAGTGATCTTTCTTTTCCATTAGCCATACTACAATCTGGTCGGTTCATGTTGAGGTATCGACCAACCACAAATATATATATAAACTTTCTTGGCTAATGTTGCAGCGATGGTTTATAACTTGTCTGAACCAATTAACCTCTCTTTGGGCTGGTTAGTATAAAACAAAACACTAAGGAATTCAAATTCTTTGATACATGGACTGATTTGAATCGTTCTTACAGAACTCCTTACTAAGTATTCACTTAGTCTATCATACTATATGCAGCTACTTTGTTTCAATCCATAAATCAGCTTAGTACAATGCTGTCCTTTCTTTATCTTTGAGCTCAATACCTTTTGGTACCTTTATTATTATTATACAGTGGACCATATACAGCTTACTACATTCTTTATATGTTAATCTAATTTTTTTCTTATGACCAGACCTTATCAATTCGAAATATGTAGTAGCATCCACCACATGGGAGTATATCTCCTCATAGTCTATTCCTGGTCTCTGTGAGAATCCTTGTGTAACAAGCCATGCTTGAATGCTGTAAGTAGAACCATGAACAACTTAGACCATGTGATCATGTTCTACATCTCACGATTTTCTTTCCCTCACAAGACCCATTTATATCCACTGGTTTATCATAGGGCATCCTTATATGTATGTCCAATACGCCTCTCTTTCTTTAGATACTTTAACCCCACGTTTCTTTTAAACTATTCTGATCTTACGAGTACTCTTTCGTGGATTCATGATTCTCGCTTATATCTTTATATTCAAGTGCTACTTTCTTGCGCATCATTATATGAATATATCATCTATGTGTCGACACTCTTATGTGGTTCCATTGTGTTCCAGACATGATCTAATCGATTTGAGATTATTATCTAGGACCTTTTTTACCTTGCAGCTTGGCGTCCCAAGCTACATGGTTTGGTACCTTAGATGTTTACCTGGCCAACCTTATCTCCATGTTTGGTCTGGTTTCCTCTGACCTCGGATTTGTCATCATTTTATGCACCTTTCTCTTTTCTTTCTGAGGATTCTTATCTTATGGAACTTATTGGTCTATCTTGTATAGATCCTGTAGCAACATGATTATGTCTCTTTAGGACATCAATCTCGTTTGGTGCTAAGCTGGTATGACTCAGTCATTTTTCTCTTTTCGGATCAATATGTCTGGCATCTGATTAGCTAGCTTTGTATAATTATCTCTTTTTTCTTTGGACGTCTATATATATATGCTTTTGGTATGAGGATCTTGCCAAGAAAATGATGGTTAATTCCAATCTTTTACTCTTTTTCACCAGCTTATTACTTTCTCCCCCTGATGTTAGATAGTCGGATTCATTTACTCATGCAATCCGTGTTCCTGGCCACTGATTAGATCATCCATGTTTGGCTCAAGGTATTTTAAACTTGTGGGAGAAAACATATTCATATCCAACATATATTCCCATCCTCATCCTCTTCTAAGGATCCATCTTAAACGACACATATGTCTGTGGTGGTTTATTCAAAATCTCTTAAGATGGTATATGTCTGGCTCATGACCCGTAATCAGTCTGAGATGGGAATATCTGTGCTCACTTATATGGCCTGATGCGTTATCAACTCATATGCATGTAAATCGTATGTCCCCAAGCTTTAGGCTGGACGTTTTGAACCTTATAGGTAATGGCTTATGTGTTTTATAAAAAGGTCTAGCCAAGCTGTTTTATAGTATGGTCATGGACCACGGTTTGTCCTCACTCCCTCTCATGAACATACTATAATCTTTAGATGCTTGGGACATTATAGCCTAATGAGTTTGCCTTGTGTACATGTTACACACGTGAGATTCTATAGGATAACTATGTGTGCCCTTTTCAATATCAATCTTTGCATCAATTTAGACCAGGATGGTCAATCCAGTCATGCCATAAAGTGCATAATTTCGTGGTAAACACTCTCGTTACCATGGTATTTGCCTCTTATCATACTGATCTTGGCATAATAAAGATCAGTAGAGGATGCAGGTATAGTCTTTACCACTTTCTTATGGCCTTGGGCGAATTTTCTTTCTTTCTATAATCTGAAGGAACTTTGTTTCCTTGGCCCATTGTTTCTATATGGAAACCATTTCTATATCTTATAAATCTCAATGGTCCTTTTCTTTGGGTGAATATAATGCCCTTTAGGCAATGCCATGGCCGTGGCCCATTAATCAGTTTGGCTATACCCGCAACTTATACTCATATTTGCATTTCAAAATCATAAGACAAGACAATAGCAATGAAAATAACTCAAAGAAATCTTATTATTATAAGATCGTAAATAGCAAAGCAAACAAGGCAAAAGCAAAACACAAAACATAAAATCAGAATGTCGAAATCTCATTCTTTTAGGCAATGGTCAAGCTGGCCACTCCCTTTATTACTTTGGACGTGGCTTCTTTGGATTCCTCCTTATCTTCTTCAGCCTTATTGGCTTCAGGAGGTCTCATCTCACTGGTTTTCTTTAGCAACTCATTATTCTTCTCAGTTAGTAATAAACATGAGAGTAGATCAGCATAGGTGGTGAAACCTCTTTCTCTATAGATATGTTGTAACAACGGATCCCTTGGATCGGTTGTGAGGAAGGTCTTTTCCAGTAAATCCTCCTCTGTTACCTCTTCACCACATAGTTGCAATTTAGAAACGATTTTGGATAGAGCTAAGTGGTGTTCATCCACGGATCTAAAATCCTGGAATCTGAGATTCATCCACTCATGCCTAGCCTTTGGTAATAATACAATTTTATATCTGGATTTTAACTCTGTCCAAAGGTCTAGAGGTTTCTCAATATTTAGATACTGATCTCTGAGATCCTCAGTGACATGGTGGCGAATAATCGTTATTGCCTTATATTTATCACTTTCAGTTGCATAATCGCCCTTGATGATACATCTGCCAAGTTCTTTTAACTTTAAGACAATCGCAGTGTTCATTGCCCATTCTAAATAATTATCTTCAGAGAGATTTAGGGCAGCATAGTCAAGGTTGCATACTTTCGACATCTGAAATCATGTTATCAATCAATGTTTAGGATTTCAATCATGCGGACATGTAAATCAAGTCACACGGAATGCATATCAAAATAAGTCTCTCGACCACAAACAATTCCTATTCGACCATGGTGCGAGATAAACATAGAGTGCATGGTTTATATGCGGTCAAGATGATTAGGCCACACGGCCGAATGATATTATGATGCAACACTGTACTAAGGCCACACGGCCATGAATGAATATGCACAAGCCACACGGCTTTCGGTCATATGAAGCAAACAAACTTAGAATGAATGTAAGGCCACACAGCCATGAGAGTATATTCACTAAGCCACAAGGCTAAGATACTATAGTGCAACAAAGAGGCCACACGGCCATATTATCAGACAAGGCCACACGGCCACAAGTATGATACAAGCAAGGTCACATGACCATTAGGTTATGGTGCATGATAAGGCCACACAGCCATGATAACAAGACATAAACAAACTTTAGGTGAGCAAACGAGCCGCACGGCTATGGTTATAAGATGCGGCTAGGGTTTTAAGGCCCTTAGGGATTTAGGGTTTCAGTTTACATCGAATGCATCAAGTAATCTATCACCTTAGTTCTCATGCAATGAGATCAATCAGATATGCAAACAATTTCTAAACCTCAAAACAAGGTCAATTTGCAGATTTAGAGTTTCAACCTTTAGGGGATTCAATTTCGAGATTAGGGTTTAGGATTATAGATATATCAAATTTATCAATCAGTCTATCAACCTAACTCTCAAGAGCAATAAATCAATACCATTAATCATGGAATTTGGATTTAAAACAAATTAGGGTTTCAAGGCCCTTTAGGGTTTTAGATTCTAGATTAGGATTTCAGAATTCGAATCATAGAATCAATAAGTCTAGCAACCTAAACCTCAGAACATCAATCAAGTTTAATCAATCAAGGACAATTATCAATCAGAATCAAATTAGGGTTTTAATCAATCCTAGCACATGGGTTCTAAGTTTTATGTAAACCTTAATTAAAACAATCAAGCAATCAAGCAATTTAAGCAATATATCATTAGGTTCCATCTAGCAATCTAAACGATCCATTCAACCTAACAATTCTATTTAGGATTCGCCAATTAGGGTTTCTATTTTAGGGTTTCGAATCTAGAGTTTTTTTTACTCTTTAAATTAGAGTTTCAGAATTAACTTTAGAAACCTTAGGAGTGTTGATTTGGACCACCAAAGAGAGAAGGAGGCTGCGTGCTGATCGTTCGCCGGGTCGGATTGCTATCGGCCGGACGGGGTTGCATTTGGCGGTCGGACGGGTTGAAACTGAGGCGGGAACGCGAGCTTGCTGTGGTGGACTCGAGCTGGAACGTCAGGAACACGAGCTAGATGGTAAGTCGGCTAGGGTTTATGGCCGGAAGGGAAAAGAGTTTTTGGTGGTCGGAAAAGAAAAAGGAAATATGGTGTGCGGTTTAGCTTTAGGGTTTTTAGAGTCGGATCGTGCTGATAACGTGTTGTGAATTGAATGAGAGAAAATGATTACTTTATTCATAACATAGAGGTTACTTATATACAAGTTACAAATAGACCGTTATAAGATAAATGGAAAGATAAATATTCCTAATCCAACTAGGAAAAGGAAAAACACAAAGACATAAGGAAAAGGAAAGTGGCCGACTCTCTCTCTCTCCAATGGGCCGGCCGGCTGGTTTCTGGTCGGGCCAAGGTTATGGACCGTCCATCACTTGGTTTATAACATGTTTAAATATATTGACTATCAGAAAATTGGTTCAAAAACAAAACCAGTTTCGATTAAGTTTCAGGTCCATTAATCAATGATGGCATTGAATACAGAATTGTAATGGATTCTTATCGGTTTATTTGATGAGCCGTCTCAACAGAGATCGTACTTCGTAGGAAATAGTAACCAATGAATTAGTAAATTATAGGGAGAATATATGAAATAGATTATAATATTGAGGGTCATTTGTGGTTTGCATTCTTCAACTTATGAGTTGTGGTTTCACTCAACTTCTTAGAGTCATAAGAGAGAAAAACTAAGTGATCGAGAGCTCGTTCAACTAAT
Organism: Brassica carinata; assembly: GCA_016771965.1. Classification (NCBI taxonomy): domain Eukaryota; kingdom Viridiplantae; phylum Streptophyta; class Magnoliopsida; order Brassicales; family Brassicaceae; genus Brassica; species Brassica carinata. The sequence continues at coordinate 27,891,034 of CM028688.1, read as the reverse complement.
CTTCACGAATATTCTTTTTTGACACTTTTCAAGAATCTATTTGAAGGAAGAGTAAACTACTTACACTCCGGTAAAGGACGAGCACTAGCAGTGCCGATCTAACACTCTATAACGCCCTAAGCCAGCTCAAAAAAATATGCCCTATATATGTCATTCAAAATCATATAACAAGAGTAACTAAAATATCTTTAAAATTTGCTGTGATATTCTATGAATAATTGACTATCATTAAGATTGGTGAACACTGAAGTGACTGAACAGTGAACACAATAGAAACGCAAACTCGTAGCGATTCTCAAGCAAAGGCAGACCTACATTGAGAGTGGGGGTGTCACACCCCTTAAATATTATAAATTTGTCTTGTTAGCTGTTTACAGTGAAAATTTTTAAAATATCTTTAAAATTTGCTGTGATATTCTATGAATAATTGACTATCATTAAGATTGGTGAACACTGAAGTGACTGAACAGTGAACACAATAGAAACGCAAACTCGTAGCGATTCTCAAGCAAAGGCAGACCTACATTGAGAGCAGGGGTGTCAGCTGACACCCCTTAAATATTATAAATTTGTCTTGTTAGCTGTTTACAGTGAAACAATCTAGCTCTGCTGGTCACTATCCATATGGCTGACACCCCCAAAGTCCTGTAACCAGAGTTTGATTCCTTTGCTTGCACCCATTTTTCTGTACTTTTTTTTTTGTTACGGACCAAAAGCCCAAATGTTTTTAATGGATCGAAAATAGTTCCTTTGTGCTGAAAAACTTTAATTTAGTTACTGTCTTTTATTTATTTGGGTTTCTAAATCCAAATTAAATATTGTATTAACTTTTAGTTAACAAGTTGACAATTTTCCTCCTATTAACAAATCTTTTATATATAGTAAAATTTAATGTTTAAATTAAACATATTAAAAATCTAAAATTATACAAAATCATTATTTTCATATTATTTAAATTTAAATTAATTTTACAAAAAATTAAATTAAATAATTAATTTAATTTATAACACCCCTAAAAAAGATTTCTGGATCCGCCACTGTTTCTAAGTGCTAACAATATCAATACATACTGCTCTCATCACAATTTTCTATTTTTTATAAGAATTTGAAAAATAAGAAAGTAGTCATGGTACTCAAACACTTTGTCAATACGGAAAAATGATCGAAGAACTGAAACAAAAGAAATAGAAAGTTAGAAACTAAAACTTTAGCAATATCAAAAGAAAAAAAAAAACTTAAAATTGAAGGCACGACGGAGGAGAAAGAGGTAATAAAAAAAACTGTCATTTTTAATTAGAGTTTTAATTGTAATCTAAAATAGAAATTTACTAATAACTATTTAATAATATATTTAGTTAACATATTTGTTATAAAATGTTTATAAATATTGTTACAAGGTCCGAGAAATGTTATTTTGATAAATAAATGCCCAGAAGTATTATTTCAGCCAAAAAAAAAACCTTACAAACATTAATTACCTATCTATAAACAGAAAAAAAAAAAAAACTTAAAAACATGCCCCAAAAATTTGACGCCCTAAACCACCGCTTCACTGGCTTATGCGGTAGGCCGGGGCTGAGGACGAAAATTGTCTGCCGACCATGGGAGCACACCAAATTCGAGGAATGTTCATATATCAGCGTTACACTTTCTCCTTTTGGTCTTTGGTGTTCCACTGCTCGTGTTGGGTAACCGTAGTCTATGGTTCACCACCTCATATGCTATAGACAAAATATTGCTAGCTGGTATCAAGTTTTCATCTTGGGCTACTTAATTTTGACTCTGAACTATATGATCTTTACATAATACCAGGAGCTCAAAGGCTCAAAGCTAAGATACATCACTTTCTTCTTTCTTTTCTAAAGAAAGACCAAAGCATAGTCTAATATACAAGTGTCTTTCTTGTTTAGCAGGATTCATATGATAGTCTAACATTTGGTATTATGATTTTTCTCAATCGTTTCGACCTTGGTTCTGTAGGAGCAAGTCTAAAAGATTGAGAAATAGAACCATCTGATTTGATTCGTTCTGAATAGCCATGAGATGATCATCTTAGGGTGATCCTTTTGTCGACAGATGTTCTTATTACACTCGTAGTCTCTGAAGGATGAGAACCAATTATGTAGCATCTACATCGAGAATTCAAGTCTATCTTGCATATGTCATTAGTCTAATCTTTTGTAGGAACTACCCGTAATAACAAACTTGCAAAATGGATTCCTTTATCATAAAGAGATTTTTTTTAATCTATTTAGTATCACTTGATTATTTAAAAAAAAAGGAGAAAATGGTGGTCTAGCTAACAACGAACCAGCAGGCTATACTGGTTCTGGTTCTGGACGGCGCCAAGCTGTTATCCATCCACTGCTGAGAGTGGGAGGTAGTCGCTGCTCTGTGAAACCAGCCTTACACATTATTCTCCAACTTTAGTACACGCCTAATTCAAGCCTTCGCTCAAACAAGACACATAACTCTCAGCTTGGAGTGGGCAGCTCAGAAACATGCCATACCGGAACCAACCTGTCGATCCGAGGAAGTGTCCCACCATCTTAGAGCATAATTATCGGCGGTTACAACAGGGTTTCTTAAGGTGGTGGGGCTTATTTTTTGTAAAAATCGGTTCCGGAAATCGTGAAATAAGGATCGACTTTGGTCTGTTTCTTGCACTGTTCGCGGGTCCCACTGACATATGACGGCCCACGACTGGTGCGCTTTTAATATTTTGTTTTTAATCAGACAAAAAAAGAGCCTAAGAAACAGTGATAGCAATAATCATGGTCTTATTGCCCCCACATGGGTCACAAGCTCTTGTTACTTAGCCCGACGATTATTGGTTGTTTCTATGCTCTATATAAAGAAGCACAATATCAGAAGAAATACCGATGTGGAAGAAATACTTAAACTTATGAACCCAAGAGTCTTTGGATGTGGGCTAAATTCTTCTTCATTTAATGCTTGAAAAATAAAACAAAGCCCAAAATAGTGTTCAGAAACAACGTTCTACATTTTACCCAAAAAAATTATTTCCTACACTGCAAAATGCAAATGCAAGAAAGGATTTCTCATCCAACTCCAAAGTCAAAACAAATCAACAAAATAAAGTTTTGTCTGAATAGATTTTCTCAGAAACAAATCGTAATTGCTCAAGAAACAATAAGCATGGTTTCCGAGCACCAGAAGGAGGAAAAGAGACCGAGACAGTGGACTCTCTTTTTAAGTTACTTAGGAATCTTTAACAAAAAAAAAAAAAAGTTACTTAGGAACCATTCGGGAGAACAAAGAAGAAGAAAGTTGGTAACTTAAGTTCTGGGATGCAGATAATGGAGATGATGATGTGAAAAGACTTGATCACAGTTCCAATCATCTTGATTCAGTAAACAGAGATCATAATTTATAATGCAACACCCTTTACCATGCCAACGTCAAGCTTCGGACGAATATTGATGAAACATCAAAATAAAGCGTGATGATGGGAATGAACATTGCTTTATTTTTGATACAGCTAACGAATCTCCAAATATTTATATCATTCAGAATCCTAGAGCATTCTAGTTAACATTTAGTTTTCTCCATTAGTTAAAAGAAAATACTCTTCTTTCTCCTCTTTTTAAGACTCTTATACTTATATCGATATCGATGTGCATCCGATAACCTAGCAATTCGTGCATCTCACCTTAGAGCATTTCTAATGATACTTTTTTTCTTATTAACTGATTAAACATAGAGCAAAAGTTACACCAATGACAATCCTATATCAAATATAAAAGAATGAACAATATTACATGAAACAAAAACAATTTATACTATATATATCCATTCTGCTTGGGAGCAAACAGAACCATACGTAACGATACAAACTATAACTCTCTCATGCATTTTACATTTTTTCATTTTTTTCATTTTGAGATATTCCATTGAATCTTTACGCTAGAGGTACTCTTATGATTTGTATCATTTCTTTTAATAGTGAGAACTATTGCTAGAAACCAGGACTGAGCCGGATCCAGATATCCGGGATATTCGGGATATCCGGATCCGTGATTTTAATATCTGGATCTGTGCCTTCCGGATACTCGGGTTCCGGATACCTGTCTAGATATCATGATATCCGCGAGTATCCGGATTCGGATCCGTCAAAATAATTAAAAGATAATAAAAATATTTTTTAAAATACAAAAAACTATAAATATTACATAAATTAAATATTTTTACAAAATTATTTATGCATATAATATTATTAAAATCAAAATGTAATATTATAAGAGTAATTTTATGTATAAATATTAATAAATCAACTATAATTATTAATAAAAATTTAAATTTATATATTAAAAAAAACGGATCCGGATCCGGATCCGGATATCCAGACCTAAAATTCCAGATATCCGGATCCGGATCCGGATTCGACGGATCCGGCATTTTACTATCCGGATCCGGATCTGGGCGTCCCGAATATCCTATTTTCGGAGCGGATCCAGATCGGATCTTGGATCGGATCCGGATCTCAGATAATAATTCCAGCCCTACTAGAAACTATTGTTGGAATTGCTCTAACAATATCTGTATCTCACATTAATTGTACGTTAACTCAATTTCTAATTGGTCATTTTTAAATAGGGTTAACTGGTTACAAATTTAGAATAACCATCTAATGTTTTGGGGTGTTATGAAAATTTGTCTTTTTCATATTTTTTATTAACCAGAAAATTGAGACCTCTGTGCTTGTTTTAGCGTATAATATAAGATTATATCCATATATTCATTTTCCATGCTTCGAACCACAACCTGATCGGTTATAAATTTTCATCTTAAGTTTTTTTAATTCGCATACTTAATTCTATTCATCAACTATTTTGCAGAGCTTAAATATTTTCAAATTACACCGGATCAAATTTTTGAAAATGCCAAATTTTAGCAAAACAATAAGAGTTTTGGAAAAGGCAACGAACAGATCTAGATAGAGTTGTCGTTAATGGCTGGATTTTTTTTTCTGCTGTACAGAAATGGCAATATATCTTACATTACATGTATATAAAATATTTCCCACGCTCTCAACACGTGAAAATTGTGCATGTGCACGCAAAACATTGACGTCCTCAAATGTATTGATGGTACTTACTACTTAATAATTTACTAATAGTACGATAGCTCGTGAGGCAGATGTTCTAAATATTCATTGATATATCCAAAGGAGTACTGCTACGAAGTTCGGGCCGCTGCTATTACCTAGCTAAACGCAATATGTTTCGTGGTTAAATACAAGTAAAAAATAGTGGATGAAAGTTGCCTTTTTAACTTTATTAGTGTGTATTAGATAAATTTATAAAGGTTATGTAAACAAGTACTAATCTATAGGCTATTGGTATGACTCAACTAATTTTATCGTTTTGTGAAGAAATTAAATTATATATGTCATTAAATTGTGCTCATTTTACAATATATACTGAAAAACTTTTAAATTATAGATTCTTGATTTGGATTAGTCAAATGAAAAACCACTCGCTTATAAGTGATTCAAGATATCGATAGAAAGAGACCAAATATGAAAAGGTTTATGTATAATTACAAAATTAATAAATAAATATTTTGGATTTTCGAATAACTACACTACAAGAAAAATGGCTTTTATTAGCGGACGAAAAACGCTATCTATCGATACGATAGCGGTTTATGAAACGCTGTATCATCGCCCGTCATAATAGGTCAAGCACTTTAGATAGCAGTTTTTTACGCTGCTATCTTATTGTTATATATTATAGCGTTTTTTGTGTGCAATTAAATAGTCTTTGATAACATTTAATTTTTGTTATTATTTATATTTTTGAAAATTAAAAAAAAAAAAAAAATATATATATATATATATATATTCGTTTTAAAAAAATGTAATATATCAAAATTATAATTTATAAATTAGATTGAATTACAAATGGTTTACATGGAGAAAAAATAAACCAAATAAACCAACTACACCAAAAACCTAAACCAGAAACTTAAACCTAATTACTAACTAAATGGAAGCCGCCGCACCACCACCACCTTCTTCGTCTTCTTCATCTTCTACTCACCCGCCACACCACCACCCATCGCTGTATACATCTCATCTCTGTGTCCATCCTGTCGTCCTCCTCCACCATTCATCGCTGTCCTCCTCCTTCCATCCACCGTCGCGTCCTCCTCCATTCACTGTATCGACCAAGCCCTGTCTTATCTCCATCTCCGCCTCTCTTCTTCTTCTTGCTCGGCTCCACCCTCGCGTCTGTCTTCTCTCCTTCTCTGCATCTCTTCTTCTCCAGTTCCACCTCCACTACCACTGCTAACTTCCGGTTACACCACAGATTCTCCAGATTCGACCAAGATCTGTTTCTCTGTTATAAAATCTCAAAAAAAAAAAAAATCTAAAGGGAATCAAAACCACATAACTCAAGGAAGCTACGAGAGGGAGAGAGAGAGAGCAGAGATCGTAGAAGGGAGATGAGGAGACGGGATCAATGGACTTCATATCTTTTAGAAACCAAAAGAAAAAGGAAGAGAAAGGAGAGATCGTGAGGTGAAGAAAAAATGAGAGAAAGGAGAGAGAATAATGAATCTAGGCCGTCGGATTAGATCGCATCCAATGGATGAAAAAGGTTATCCTTGTGCATAAAGATTTGGCCAATGAGAAAGAAGGGAGAGGATTAACCAAAGAATGATTTATAGCCATTGGATTAAAAACATCAATGGTCAAAACTGATCAATCAAAAATTGTTTTTATTTAATAATTGTTTAAATATTATAATTTGATTGTTAAGTAATTTTATCTATATAAAATTAAATTATCATTTATATTAATAAATTTAATGATATATAACTTTAACAAAGTGATTAGACTTTATTTTTATGATTTATAATTTAAGATTTTATGTAATAAGTTTTAAAATTTTGGATTTAAAGTTGGAGTTTATAATAAATGTTTGAATATAGGGTTTGAGGGTTAAAGGGTTTGGATATTGATTTAAGATCTGATATTAACTTTTGAAAAATATTACTTTTTGAGTTTTATTAAGATTTAAAGTTAAATTTAAGATTTGATGTTAAATATTAGAGTTTAAAGTTTGTGTTTATAGTTTAGGGTTTAATGTATAGGGTATAGAGATTAAAAAAGCCAAACATAGCATATCAAATTTTAAAAGAAAAAAACTTGAGTTCAAATTCAAGATTTGAAGTTATAATACGAAAATATAAGAGTTTTAAGGTTTATATTTAGAGTTTAGTGTTTAAAAACTTGTTTAGGGTTTAGGGATTTGGGATTTAAAAACCTAAATATAGCGTTTAAGTTGTTTTGCTATCAAAAATATGCTATCATAGCGTTTCAAAATATATTACTCTATTATAGCGATTCTAAATATACAAACGCTATCTAAAACTAACGGATATGTCAACCATAGCAGAAAGGTAAAAAACGCTATCCTTCTCCGCTATCAAAGCCAATATTTCTTGTAGTGCTAAAATCGCACAAACCAAGTAAGCGAACTTGAAAATCTATTACATAAGCGACCGATACATCGATAGTTCAATTTTTATCAGAAAGGATTGACACAAAAATAAAGGAAACATTATCAGAATTTAATTTCAAATTTTTTTAACACCAAAAAGTAAATAGAAACTGAAAGACAAAAATGAGTCGATAATCAGTGTCCTCCGAACAATTTAAGTATGCTAAGAGCACTTTCAATGACAGTTCTATTCATTGGAGTTCTAAAAACTTATATTTGTATATGTATATGTAATTGTGGGAACCCTTCTCTAAAGATTCTAAAATTTTTGTTTTTAGAACTTTTGAAGGAAGTTATTCCCAAAATAGTGGTCCATACAACTACATACATATATATACAAATATGAGTTTTTAAAACCCCAATGGATAGTCTCCTATTGAAGATGTTCTAACTAATTCTGATCAGAGCCTAACAGTACTAAATTAAGCTTACCCGTACTCTGAACCTTTTATGGAATTAGGATGTATCAACAAAACAATAACTTAATTGTTGGTCGAGTAGTTCTATTTATGTCGGTTAATGATGTCAGAAAGAGGTAGATAGAAAACTGGATGGATAATATATGCAAAAACTAGCACGAATTAGAATTAGTACGATACAATCATAGAACTCTATAGAAAATCAAAGGAAATACTTGTCAGTTCTAAAAATAAAAAGATGGAATTTAATGAAAGGGAAGACCAGCTGTGGTTTTGCTAACTTTCTTCCTCGTTATTGTTACTCCCTTTGTTTTAAAAATATATATATTTTCATACTTATTAAAAAATATAAAGTTTTAATTATTAATGCATTATTTTTCTTAATTAACTATTTTCTATAAATTTTAATCAATAAAATTTTAGTAAATACAATTATATTTTTTAAAATATATAAGTTTTCTAAAACATGGATTTTGAAACGGAGTGATTATTTATTATATTCAGTTTCAGGCAAATATTTTCAGTTTCAGGCAAATAATTATGACTCATAAATATTAAATAGTGTGTTACATTTACTGTAGAACTGATTGACAGCTCATTATTATTTCACTAAAATAGCCATCAGTTCTTCTCTTTTGGACACATATGAAAAGGAAGACGACCATTGTACAAAAGATATATACATATTTGTTTGATTAGAGACAATAATAATAGAATAATAAAAGATATATTTCTATCATTTTCAAACTTTTGGCTGCCTTTGTTCACACCTAAATGCCCAGTTCCTTTAGTGGTAGAATTATGTGGTATAAGAAATGGTTCTTCGTGTGACAAAAAAAAAAAAAAAATGGTTCTTCTCGAATCTTGGGATGAATTCGTTTTCACTATACAATTTTGTACTCTGGGTTGCGCTGGATCCGAATGAGAAATCGCCTAATTTAGAACTCGTCTAGTGAGTGTTTAAAAGTGTTGCTAAGATACATTGTTTATATTTATGGTTAAATTAGTGTGGTCAAAAACTTTGTACCAATTTATCGGTGAACAAAATAATTGATGTTGGGTTTTAAAATAAAAAATAAAAAATGCCCAACTCTTTTTCTGCCTTTTCTAGCGACAAAAAATTGTTTCATTGGGAAAAAAAAAAAGAAAAGAGGAGAGAAAGAGAACATCATAATAAGACATCCAAGGTGACAAGTCTTCATCAATAATGAAGCCTAGTATAAATAACAAGTATTCATCAATAATGAAGACAAGTATATTATGTCGACGAAAATATATTATATATTTTTCTAAAGTTTAAAATAATTCCCTCTACCAAGAGTGCTTAGAATAATAAATCGATTATACAATTTCGGTTCTCCAAAAATCCTTCTTCGATCAGCTCATGAGCTTAATTTTGCGTCGAATCATGTACAAGATAGCATGGTAGCCTCAGGCCCTCGACCTTTCACGAACTTTTAATATAGAATTATACATGACGCATGAACTTCTAACATAGCTATTGAAATAAGGAAAACAACGATTAGAGCTCAACCGGAGAATTTAAATGTAAATCATGCAGAAATTGGATTTGCCGTCACGTCTCTCAAATTAAAATAACTTTATACTGCCCTAAATTAGAAATGCAAAACCTAGTTTATATAAATAGAGGATAACATTACTTGTTTTGTCATCTTAATTATACTTATACCTCAAAGAAGCCGACCAAAAGTCTGATACAAAATCAGAACAAATTCTATATAAAAGAGTCTGTAACTCTCTATCTATTTATCATTCCGGACTGATTGTCCCGTAAACCTTTCCACGAATGTTCAATTTAGTATATGTCCCAAAAAAGGTTTATATAGTGACATCCATTTCGGTATATTACTGATAGGAGCTGGAGCGTGTATTACAGGAAGAAGATAAGAGGAAGGAAGTCAAGTGAGGAGGATATCGAACGTGTTGGACGTGAAGTTAACTCGGAAGATATGGTTGAGTGATCAATCATACAACGACTTGGCGGGAAGTCGTTAGGATTTGATTTACTATAAATAAGTGGGCTTTGCCTTATAATCATTTTGGACTTGTATTTTGTAACTTTTGGTTTGGGCTCTTAGATATTTCTAAGAGAGGAGCTTGACTTGTATTGAGTTGAGTATTATACGAGGAATATACGAGTATTCAGTATCGCAAGTCCTATCATTTGGTGCGGTGAGCAGCTCGTAATACGTGATTCTGAAGATGACGAGATCCGCCGCAGCGGTGGAGCAACAGATCGGTGAATCGGCGCAACGGATCGAGATTCTTGATACAGCGGTGGCGGAATTGAATCGGAAGCTCGATCGACTCGATGAACGCGTCAATACGATCGTTGCGACGTCGCAAACCAACACGCGAACGATCCAAGCAACGATGACGGCGTCGGATGCAAAGATCGATCGTTTGGAGGCTTCGATGCAATCCCTCATCGCATCACTACAGCAAAATCACGCGAATCAAGCTGATTCGGGTGGACCGAGTCAGGTTCAACCAAGAACTCAACAACCAGCTCAGGTAACTACTAATCTGGAACGTAACCGGGGTGAATCTGAGCTAGGTTATCGGAATTATGATCGGAATGAGGAAAATAGGAAAGGTCTCTACAAGAAAGTCGAGATGCCTAATTTTTCAGGTCAAAATCCGTTCGATTGGATTGCCAGAGCTGAGCGATACTTTCGAGTGACTCAGAGCAGTGAAGAATACAAGATGGAATTGGTATCATTGAGTTTATCAGAGGATGCGCTGTGCTGGTTCAACTACGAATTAGAGTTCAGGCCATTCCGAGATTGGGCTGAGTTCAAGAGGCGGCTGTTATCACGTTTTGCTGAATCGTTCGAGAGAACTCCGGGAAAAAGGTTGTTTGGGATCCAGCAGCATGGTTCGGCAGCAGAGTACATAAAGGAGTTTCAAGAATTAGCTTCTCAAGTACATGTAGCTGAGGAGAATCTGATCGACATTTTCTTCAATGGCTTGAAACAAGAGTTGAAGGAAGTGGTGAAGCTGAAGGAGCCTATCACTCTACCTGATCACATTGAGACAATTTTGAAAATGGAGGATAGTGAGTTCTGCCGAATGTTGGCTTCCGGAAAGCATCAAGAGCAGAAGAGTGGGAAGTATACCAACAACAGTAACTCTAAACCATCATCAACCTACGTAGCTTCCTCATGGAAACCAAAACAAGCGACTACTGACTCGAGTCAGAAACAAGTTGAGAAGCAAATACAACCTAAGGTGAATGAGAGGAGTAATAATCATATCAAACTTTCAGATGCGGAATATGATTATAAACGGAAGAATGGTCTTTGCTTCAAATGTCCTGACAAGTGGTCCAAGGCTCATGTTTGCAAAAACAAAACTCTACAAGTGATGGTGGTTTGTCAAGAATGTGAAATTGAATTGGTGGAGGAAGAATTTCATGAGGCATCTGACGGTGGAGAAACGCCTGAGGTTATGTCTATATCGATGCATTCTTTTCTTGGTCAATCATCACCTACAACTACCAAAATCAGAGGGAGTGTGGGCAAAACGGGAGTGGTGGTTTTGATAGACAGCGGGGCGACACACAATTTCATATCTCCGGATGTGGTTAAGCGAGCTCAACTGCAGACTGTTTCAGATCGTTAATTCACAGTACTGGTGGGAACAGGTCTTCAGGTTCAAGGCTCCAGTATGTGTAAGAACGTGTTACTGCAACTACAAGAGATACAGATTGAAGCAGACTTCATTGTTTTGGAACCTGGCGGTGCGGACATTATTTTGGGAGTTCAGTGGCTCCGAACTTTGGGCAAATGCGAGGTCGATTGGGAAGAGAAAATACTGTCGTTTGTCACAAGTTCAGGAAGGGTTACAGTACGGGGAGATGTAGATTTGTTTCCAGTTGGGTCAACGATGAGTAATGATGAGAATGGAGTGGAGTGGGATGGCAACACGGTTAAGCTCTTCACAGCTACAGCTTCTGAGAGCACAATGCCACCAGAGATTGAGAGAGTATTGGCAGATTTCAAAGAAGTATTTACCGAACCTACTGGATTACCACCTGTACGAGGATATGAGCATACCATACGATTTTGGGAAGGCACAAAACCTATGTCGGTTCGTCCATACCGTTATCCTCATGTACAGATGGAAGCCATAGAGACAATGGTTCAACAGATGTTGGAAGCAGGGTTGATCCGAAACAGCAGGAGTCCATACTCAAGTCCAGTGTTACTAGTGAAGAAAAAGGATGGTGGATGGCGCTTTTGTGTAGACTATCGTGCAGTCAACAAGGCAACAATCCCAGACAAGTTTCCAATCCCTGTTATAGATCAATTGCTAGATGAGCTCACTGGAGCAATGATCTTTTCGAAACTGGATTTGCGTTCGGGATACCATCAGATCCGAATGGAAGAAGCAGATATTGAAAAGACAGCCTTTAGAACGCATGAAGGACAATATGAATTTGTGGTCATGCCGTTTGGATTGAGCAATGCTCCAGCTACTTTCCAAGCCTTAATGAACGAGATTTTTAAACCCTTCTTGCGGAAATTCGTATTGGTTTTCTTCGACGACATACTGGTTTACAGCAACTCTGTCGAAGAACACAAAACTCATCTGGCTCTCGTGATGCAGACTCTGCTTAAGCATCAACTCTACGCTAACAAGAAGAAATGTTTATTTGGTCAGAGTCAAGTTGAATATTTGGGACATATCATCTCAGTTGAGGGCGTTGCAACTGATCCAAATAAAATTTCTGCTATGAAGAACTGGCCTACTCCGAGATCAGTGAAAGAATTGAGAAGCTTCTTGGGTCTAACGGGGTATTATCGTCGATTTGTGAAAGCTTATGGTATCTTGGCTAGACCTCTCACTGATCTGCTCAAGACTGAAAACTTTGATTGGACCGGGTTGTCACAGAAAGCGTTTGAGGGGTTAAAGACTGCGATGATCACAGCACCAGTCCTGGCTTTACCTGATTTCAGTCTTCCGTTTGTAGTAGAGTCAGATGCATCCGGGTACGGGTTGGGGGCAGTTTTGATGCAGAATCAGAGACCTATAGCATACTTCAGCAAGGGTCTCTCTGACAGGGAACAGCTGAAACCTATTTACGAAAGGGAACTCATGGCTATTGTACTCGCAGTGCAGAAGTGGAAGCACTATTTGATGGGAAGGAGGTTTATTGTACACACTGATCAAAAAAGTCTCAAGTTTCTACTGGATCAACGTGATATTTCCCTTGATTATCAGAAATGGTTAACAAAACTACTTGGCTATGACTTTGAAATTGTGTACAAGGCTGGATGTGAGAACAAGGTGGCAGATGGACTCTCACGAGTGATGATAGATAGACAGATGAATACTGATGGAATGCTCTTTGCTCTAACAGTTTCGTCTTCTATTCAGATGCAGAATATCTTGGATGAACTTGATGATAATGAAGATATTCAGCGCTTGATTAAAGAAGTGTTTTTGGGTAAATCACCGAAGTTGGGATATACGGTAGCTGCTGGGAGACTTTTCTACAAGAGTCGCTTGGTTTTAGCTCGAAACTCCCAGTTTATCCCACAAATACTTCAAGAATATCATGATGGTGTCATTCGCGGACACTCAGGCATTCTCAAAACAATCAAGCGAATCCAGCAAGTTTTTTATTGGCCAAAGATGAAGATGGATGTGAAGAAACATGTGGCCGAGTGCAGTGTTTGTCAACAACATAAATACTCTACGTTAAAACCTGCTGGATTACTTCAGCCTATTGAGCTTCCGAAGATGATATGGTCAGAAGTGTCGATGGACTTCATCGAAGGACTTCCGAAATCTGAAGGGGTAAACGTAATACTCGTCGTCGTCGATCGCCTTAGCAAATACGCCCATTTTCTGAGTCTGCGACACCCTTTTACTGCTACTACAGTTGCTGAGAAATTCGTCAGAGAGATAGTACGTTTACATGGCTATCCAACTTCTATCATCTCCGATAGAGACAGGATTTTTCTCAGCAAATTCTGGCGTGAATGCTTCCGATTGGCTGGAACTAAGCTTAAGTTCAGTACTGCTTATCACCCTCAGAGTGATGGTCAATCAGAGGTTGTTAATCGTTGTTTGGAAGCTTATTTGCGCTGTTTCACGTCCGCTCATCCCAAGCAGTGGCACAAGTATTTAGCGTGGGCTGAGTTTTGGTACAATTCTTCGTATCATACCTCTACTCATACTACTCCATTTAAAATGGTGTATGGTCGTGATCCCCCTAGTTTGCTGTGGTTTGAAGAAGGTTCCACAACTAATAATGAGCTTGAGGAAATGTTGAAGTCTCGAGATGCTATCTTAAGGGATGCGAGAGCCCATTTGCTTAGGGCGCAGGATCAGATGAAGAACAATGCAGATAAGAGGAGAAGGGATTTGACGTTTGAAGTGGGTTCCTCTGTCTATCTCAAACTGCGTCCTTATCGTCAGACTTCTGTGAGCAAATCTTTTTGTCAGAAGCTTGCGGCCAAGTACTATGGACCTTTCACGGTTTTAGAGCGCGTTGGTGAGGTGGCTTATCGTCTTCAGTTACCAGCTGAGAGTAAGATCCACCCAGTGTTTCATGTTTCCCAACTGAAACAGGTATTGGGGAAGAGTCATACGGTGACTACTTTACCAGTGATGTTGGAGGAGAATGAAGAGTTCATCCTGAAGCCAGAACACATACAGAGCACTCGTTATGATGCTGAAGGTCATCTGGAGGCTCTGGTTCAATGGAAGGGCTTGCCGGACCATGAGAAGACATGGCTCCGTGTGAAGGATATTGCGCGGGATTACCCTACCTTTGAGCTTGAGGACAAGCTCGGTCTTACCGAGGGGGGTAATGATAGGAGCTGGAGGGTGTATTACAGGAAGAAGATAAGAGGAAGGAAGTCAAGTGAGGAGGATATCGAACGTGTTGGACGTGAAGTTAACTCGGAAGATATGGTTGAGTGATCAATCATACAACGACTTGGCGGGAAGTCGTTAGGATTTGATTTACTATAAATAAGTGGGCTTTGCCTTGTAATCATTTTGGACTTGTATTTTGTAACTTTTGGTTTGGGCTCTTAGATATTTCTAAGAGAGGAGCTTGACTTGTATTGAGTTGAGTATTATACGAGGAATATACAAGTATTCAGTATCGCAAGTCCTATCAATTACATAAAAGCACCAAACCCGGTATATGAAGGGGTGGACACAGATCGGATATCCGTATTTTTGGAAGTATTCGTGATCCGATCCATTTCGTCTGAATAATCAATTATCTTATCCGATTCGATCCGTAACCATCCGGATATTCGATATTCCGGATATCCGAAAAATTTTAGATTATTTACCGGATATCCGATTCGATCCGTTAAAATAAATAAATAAATAAATAAATAAATAATTCAAAAATAATATAAAATAATAATATTTTATCACAAAAATAAAATTTTATTTATTTTTTAAAATTCTAATAAATAACTTAATAAATTTAGTTTAGTTAAATTTTAAAATTTTATTTATTCTTTAAAATTTAATAAATAACTATCCTCCATACTTTGAGGGATTGCTCAGCAACCGCTGGGATATGGACGAGAATCGTGACTCCGGGCAAGCAACAACGCTTTTTTAGCCTGCCCCTTCTCGAATGGCTATATGAAAATATCTCCAGAGACGCATCCGGAAATGGAGATTCATGGGTAACACTTTTTGCAATGACTGTGTGGTGGTGCTGGAAATGGAGATGCGGTTATGTCTTTGGTGAAATAGGAAAATGTCGAGATAGAGTGCAGTTTGTTAAAAATAAGGCGCAAGAGATAATATTATCAAATAAGAATCTGAGGATTTCCTCGACGGCGGGGGTTCGTGTGGAGAAGCAGATAGCATGGCATCGGCCTGCAAATAGCTGGTTCAAGTTGAACACTGATGGAGCGCCCAGAGGCAATCCCGGACTCACTACCGTAGGAGGAGTTATATGGGATGAGTATGGAGAGTGGAGAGGGGGCTTTGCGCTGAACATCGGCATTTTCTCGGCTTCCTTGGTGGAGTTATGGGGGGTGTATTATGGGTTGTGCATTGCATGGGATCGGGCATCAAAAGGTTGGAGATAGAGGTGGATTCGGAGAGTGTGGTAGGCTTTCTTGGACAGGATCAAGGATTATCATCCATTGTCGTTCTGAAATGCGCTTGTCTATGGCTTTATATCAAGAGACTCGCTAGTCAAATTTTCTCATGTGTATAAGGAGGCTAATTATCTTGCCGATGGATTAGCTACCTGTGCGTTTTCTTTACCTTTTGGATTACACTATTTTGAGACTGCCCCGGAAGTTGTTGGTTCTGTTTTGTTGGAGGATTCAAATGGGGTCCTTAGATCTCGGAATGCCTGTTTGTAGTACTTTTGAGTTTGAATAAAGAGTAGGGGAAATTTCCCCTGCATCATACCAAAAAAATAAATTTAGTTAATAAAAATACTGTAAAACTTATATAAAGTATAATAATTATATACTTATATATATAATTCTGTAAATATGTATATATATGCATATAACGGATCGGATCGGATATTCGTTTCAAAAAATATTAGTATTTGTGATTTGCTTCGTTCTTTATGGATATTGCATTTTAGTATTTATTTTGCTTCGAAGAGTTACAGATATTCGGATTTTTTGGTTCAAATAGAAATAGATAACGGATCGAATCAAAATTTACAAATATTTTACCCAATCCTATGAAATTTCCCCTGCATCATACCAAAAAAATAAATTTAGTTAATAAAAATACTGTAAAACTTATATAAAGTATAATAATTATATATATAATTCTGTAAATATGTATATATATATATGCATATAACGGATCGGATCGGATCGGATATTCGTTTCTAAAAATATTAGTATTTGTGATTTGCTTCGTTTTTTATGGATATTGCATTTTAGTATTTGTTTTGCTTTGCAGAGTTACATATATTCGGATTTTTTGGTTCAAATAGAAATAGATAACGGATCGAATCAAAATTTACAGATATTTTGGCCAATCCTATGAAATAGGGACAAACAAACAAAGTATAAAAAATGTAAAGGTCGGAAAACTATAGTCCGCTTATCTACTCAACTAATATAAAAATATAAGGAGAATTACATCCGAAAATTTGATAAATTTTCTTATAAAGAGAATTAATACACATGATATCTATCTTTACAAAGCGTCCCTATATCCCCCAACCGCACAAACAAAACTTTTAGCTTTCTCCGCATCAGACCAAAGAAAGATCAAGAATCAAGAAAACACCCATACAATATCGACCGATCTGTCCAAAAATGGATATGATTCCACAATTGATGGAAGGCTCTTCGGCTTACATAGGTAGCACAAACCTCAGCATCAACGCAAACATCTCGCCCTCCTCCTCCGGAGCCACCGCAACACACCCACCGTCTTCCTCCTCTCCATCGGCGAACTCAAGCCGTTACGAGAACCAGAAGAGAAGAGACTGGAATACGTTCGGACAATACCTGAGGAACCACCGTCCACCGCTTTCGCTTTCCCGATGCAGCGGAGCTCACGTGCTGGAGTTTCTCCGTTACTTAGACCAGTTCGGTAAGACAAAAGTCCACACCACCGTTTGTCACTTCTACGGGCATCCTAATCCTCCGGCACCGTGTCCTTGTCCTCTCCGACAAGCTTGGGGAAGTCTCGACGCTCTCATCGGTCGTCTTCGAGCTGCTTTTGAAGAGAACGGAGGCAAACCTGAGACTAATCCATTTGGAGCCCGTGCCGTTAGACTTTATTTAAGGGAAGTTAGAGATATGCAGAGCAAAGCTAGAGGTGTTAGCTACGAGAAGAAGAAGCGAAAGCGTCCTCTTCCTCCCTTGTTGTCGGCTTCTTCTTCCTCCGCCGTAGCTAGCCACCAGCAATTTCAAATGTTGCCGGGTACTAGTTCTACTACCCAAATATCAAAGCTTGAGAAGTGACTACGCATAGTTAAAAAATGAATTTATGTTATATATATGAAATGTGAACTGGTCTCTTTCTTATATATATATATATATGTTGGTTTAAATTTAGGTTCATGTGTTTAGTTTTAGCATCTGGTCGAAGACTCGAAGAAGAACTAAGGTTCTTTTGTTACTAGTGTATGTTGGAGGGTTAAGGGAAGGTAGGGTTTCAGTTTTTATTTATTAAATAAAATAAAATTTTACAAAAAGTATATTTTCATATAAATGCGTCTGAGTATCTATTTATCATTAAAGGAATTGGTCTTCTTCCTCACCATCTTTCGGCCTGATCTGGTTCTAAAACAGAGAAATCTTAGGTTTTAGTTTAGCTCAATTTGTGGAGTATAATGATAGACACTAGAATTGTTTTATTGTTTTTGCTTCTTTTGATGCAAAACAGTGGTCGTTTGTCTAAAAGTGACAGTGAACTACAAGTGGTCTTTATAGACTTATAATGGTTGACAGGGACTGCACTATCTATTTTAAATTCATGAAATTTCCTCACTAGTTTTATCTCTACACCCCAAGTTAGTGTTCGTACCCAGTCACAAACATTCACACTCATATGTGGCATTCTTGAGTAAATATGTTGTCTTGTTTTTGTTTCATCTCCAAACTCATTTTTGTTGTTCGTGTTTAACAAATCATAGGTTTACTTGTGAATTTTACATTTTCTTACTCAAAATTTCACAGTTCTCATAACAAACATCTAAATATAACAGAGAAAAAATATCACAATATCCTTACGCTCTACAGTTATTGTTCCAGTATACTATTAGTCAAGAACATTGTGCATGTCGAGGCTTTTGCATAAACCCTAGATTTTTTTTTTTTTTTTGTAAATATAAACCCTAAAATTTTGAGATATAGTTTATATTATGGTAACCTTCATTCCAATAGCCGGATAAAGGAATGCGAATTACTTGATGCTGATAACAAATTAGGGCTCTAAGTAACAAATGATATGAGTCATGTTATGTATGGTCGTTACTCACACTACTAAATTAAATACTATTCAAAGTTGATAATTCATGGAAAATGACCATTGAGTTGCTTCCCTGATACAGAAAGACTGACTCAATATGTATTGCACGCTGAAACATGGAGTCACTATACCTCAGGACTGAAGATCAATTTTTTTTTAAAAAAAAAAAAATCTGAAGATCAATTTGTTTAATAGCTATGTAGTCTAATTGCGGATTGGCGATCAAATTGCTGATAGCTATGTAGCATGATTTTATTTACTAATGTAGGTTTCAAAATAAAAATTGATAAGAAAATTCGGAATAACATAATTCTAAGAAATCGTAAGTTTTATACAAGCTATTCTAATGACAATACAAACCCTATCAAATGATGCATATTTTTCTCTTGCTTGATGATTTTGTTTAGGTCTGGGCCGGATCCGGATATCCGGGATATTCGGGCTATCCGGATCCGGATATCCGGGATATTCGCTATCCGGATCCGGATATCCGGGATATTCGCTATCCGGATCCGGATTCGATTTGTGCCTTCCGGATATCCGTCTAGATATCATGATATCCGTGAGTATCCGGATTCGGATCCGGATCCGTCAAAATAATTAAAAAATAATTTTAAAAAAAATTTAAATACAAAAAAATCTAAAAATATTACATAAATTAAATATTTTTACAAAATTTATGAATATAATATTATGAAAATTAAAATATAATATTATAAGACTAGTTTTATGTATAAATATTAATAAATAAACTATAATTATTAATAAAAATCTATATTTGATATATTAAAAAGCGAATCGGATCGGATATCCGGACCTAAAATCCGATATCCGGATCCGGATTCGATCCGATCCGCCAAAATAATTAAAAATAATTTTAAAAAATTTAAATACAAAAATCTAAAAATATTACATAAATTAAATATTTTACAAAATTTATGAATATAATATTATGAAAATTAAAATATAATATTATAAGACTAGTTTTATGTATAAATATTAATAAATAAACTATAATTATTAATAAAAATCTATATTTGATATATTAAAAAAAACGAATCCGGATCCGGATATCCGGACCTAAAAATCCAGATATCCGGATCCGGATTCGACAGATCCGTTATTTTACTATCCGGATCCGGACATCCCGGATACCCGATTTTTGGAACGGATCCAGATCGGATCTCGGATCGAATCCGAATCTCGAATAATAATTCTCTGCCCTAATTTTGTCAGTTCTATGATCGGCATATTGCACCTTTTAAGTGTCACAACAATAGGGCCGGCAGATGAAACAATTTTTTGACAAATTTGAAATCAAAACAACAGATGTCAACGCATTTGATAGTAACTAAAACCATATAATGTAATATATTTGGTGTATAAGATCCTCAATTTGTGTTCGTAAATGAAATAAATAAAAACTCGAAACAAAAAAAAAGAAAATTTAGAAATTATTTTGGCACATTGTGGAGTGTTGCATCATTCATAAGAGGTAGCGCCAAAGTTCTGTCTCTCACTTGTCTTGTCTCTAGCAGAGCACTCAAGGACCCCAACCCTTCAACTTTTATTGATTCTTGTCCATTCAGAATTTTCTCAGTTTATAAAATCCATTTCAGAAGTGAGAAAACAATTCTGAAGGAACATGGTGATACCTACTGAGTATCTATTATTTAAAGAAAAAGAAAAAAAATAGAAAAATAAGAAAAAAATAGGAGATAGAGAAGAAAAAAATTCTTATCTCAGTTGGTTTTAAAACCTCTTAAAATATGTAAATACACATGTCTATCTAATAGTGAATTTAACTTTTTCCAAACATTTTGATTTATTTAAATAGATAAGTTTTAATAATTTATCATTTTTTTGTCTGACAAAATCCCAAATTACAATCTCTTGCGATAAGATTGCTCTAATTCTACATTCAGTTCGCCTGAAGTCTTAAAATCTACTGTATTAGGATTCATAAATCATGAATTGAAAATGACTTGACTTGTTTTATGATCTTGTGTATCTTTCAGTTATATTTTCCTATGTGAAAATCTCAGTATGTTTTAAAAGATTCAATGCGAGTTTAAATTTAGTTCGTCCCATATCAACAATTTTAACATGCTATAATAGATTACACACCTATCCCCTTCTTGTTTTAGTTTAAGATTAGCTCGTCCTCGTTGTTGTTTTTACTCTTGGTTCGAGGGGTATTGAGCAGTGCCGGCTTAAAACTATTTTGGACCTGTGGACAATTTTTTTTTTATGTATCATAGTTAGTTAAGTATAATTTTATGGATCCAAATAAACATAAATATAGATTCATTTTATCATTAAATTTAGTTATTTTTAAGATGGATCTATGGCATATGCCATGTTTGCCATTCCCTAGAACCGGCACTGGGTATTGTTTACCTCGTCGGTTTATGGCTCCGGAAAGACTTTGTTCCTTTGCTGGTTATGTGTAACGTTTGGTTATTTCAATCCTAATCCAACAGATCACAAAAAAAAAAAAAGATTACGCACCATAAGTTAGTCAACATATAGTTTATTTATGGTCAGTGTTTTTGATAATATTCAATAATTACCGTAAAGTTTCATCTTTGTTTTTTTTTTCTTCATATTTTTAAACTTTTCATACATTCTACTTACTTTTTGTAATGATTTAAAACCAACCGTCAATATTTCACTCAAAACTACACCAAATATAAATAGTTTCTATTAAATATTTATGTGATATACTCCCTCTATTTCTAAAAGATCCATATTCTAAGATTTTCACATATATTAAGAAAACACATTAAATTTGCATAGTTTTTTGTTATTATTTTTTTTCCATAATTTTAAGCCAATAAAAATCTAATAAGTGCAATTAAGTTTTTTGAAATTTGTAATTATTTAATAAAACATGCATTGAAAATACAAAAAATAGATCTTTTAGAAACAAAAATTTTCTCTAGAATATAGATCTTTTAGAAACAGAGGGAGTATCATATATGGATAGCCTACTTTCCAACGGTTGAAAACTAATCTTTTTCTTTTTCAAAAAACACAATCATATTGAATCAGGCTATGAGTTGAGTCTACAAGGTTTCTACTTCGGGCTATAACAATGTTTTGCACATATTTCTATGCATGAGGTACGAAATAGTAACTCGAAGGCATTAATGCAACCTATGGTTGCAAACTGTTTGCATTTTAGTTCATTTCCCCAACTAAAATAGAACTTTGTTACAGTCACATAGCGCAATAAAATGGCTCAAGTGTGATCGACATGAAAAAACTCATTTTATCTATAAGAATTTTCAAAAAAAAAAAATCTCTAAGAATTTTCACCAGCAGTAACACTCAACTACTGCTATGAGAATATATTTTGTAGATTTGATGTGGATTGGGAGTGAGCACTACTATGACATGGCCTTTCGACTTTAGATATAGAATCATGGCATATTTCCACGTATGGTTAGAACAAAAAGGAGATTTTAAAAATCAACACACCCTTTTTTCTTTTCTTTTTTTGTTCAACAAGACAACACACCCATTTAGTTATAATTATCACCATAACTATTAACATTTTTGGACTGGTACGAATATTTATTTCATTTGTAAATATTATATTGAGGAGACAATCGACATTGAAATGAGGGACCCGAGTTTCCACATGATTCTCTTGTTTCGTCATTACTCACCTCGAACCTATATTTAGCGAAACCTAACCTCGTGAGACTCCACCACATGCATACTCCTTAGTTCAAATCTCTTGCTTCTTTAAGCCAACAACAAGATTTTGAACCAAAACAAAAACAAACAAAATTTCTTTTTAAACAATAAACCATTTCCATTTATACATATAACTACAAAATTAAATGTGTATGTATAACCAATATATATAAAGAAAATAAACAATGAACTATCATAGCCGTCACTGAATTCCAAACAAAAAATATGAGTAAAACAAGAATCCAATGTTACTTTTTAATTAAACTCTAGTCGAAAGCAACAAAAATGATACAAAAAAGTTACATATAACCCAATAAAAAAAAAAAAGAGAATAGAGAATATAGTATATAGTTTTAAAAGCGCTCAAGTCGTAGTTGAAGGTTCTTGAAGGGCAAGAGGAATGGCTGGTCTCCAAGTTGTTCCCTCAGGACTATCCATCAAAGCAATCCCAACATTTGCCAACTCTTTCCTAATTGCATCAGATCTTTCGTATTCTTTATTCTTCCTTGCGTCTGTCCTCTCCTTCACTCTCTCCAACACATCTTCCTCTTTCAGTCCAGCTCGCTTTAGTGCCTTCTCTTTTAGCTGCTCAAGAACCTAAGGAAACAGAGCGTTTCAATACAAAAAAAATAAAAAAAAGGAAGAAGCAAAATGGGAAGCTATACCTCTGAGTAACTTGTGGGCATAAGCCCCAAAATAGTAAGAACTTCTCTGACTGATGTCTCTAGAGCCTTAAGTGATTCTTCTCTATTTGGTTGCTTTTTCCCCTGAAAATCAAAATCATTGATATCATTAATTGGCTTTGGAAACAGTGTGGGAGGTCTATGATTCGTAAAAGCAGACTCTTGCAGTAAGTTATGTTTAACCTTTCGGGTGTGAATGAGATCGTTGATGGTTTTCAATGGTTCTGACATTGCAGCCAGCGTAACAGGTGTAAGAAGATCATCAGACATCGAGGCAACAAACTCACTACGGAAAGTGCTGATGCTTGTCAATGTGTCTGAAGGAACAGAACAATTGTCAAACGTTGAATCTTTCTCGCCTAAAACGCTTTCACAGTCGTGTAACGTCTGTCAATAAACAGATAAGCATTCTCAAATGATTGTACTGAAGAACATTGCATCAAACTGCAATGTTGTGCCCGCTTTTCTACAGATAAAACAAGCATGTAACCATGGATACCTGATAAATATAGAAAACACGTTCAGAAGCACTCTCGAGGAGGAAATCAGAGTAATTGATAGGAGACCGGTAATGAGTTCCCATTAGAAACAGTCTCAGAGCTAAAGGATGATAAAGCTCTATAACCTGCAACGTCAAAACACAGATTTTAAGGCATTAATGTCGGACTTAAGAGAGAAAATGTCAAAACTTCAAATGTTTTTTTTTCACCTGTCTGATTGTGAAGAAGTTCCCCAAAGATTTAGACATCTTCTCAGAGTCAACAGTAACAAAACCATTATGGATCCAATAGCTGATGTCGCTGCTATCACAAGCAGCACAGCTCTGAGCAATTTCATTTTCATGGTGAGGGAAAACAAGATCCATTCCTCCACCATGTATGTCAAAACTATAACCTAGATAAGCCGCACTCATCGCGCTGCATTCTATGTGCCAGCCAGGCCTTCCTCTTCCCCAGGGGCTCTCCCAAAAGACTTCCCCTTCTTTTGCAGTCTACCAAATATATATTCAAAACTATTCAAGAAAAAAAACTTAAACAAGAAAGTCAGTAGTAAACGCGTACCTTCCACAGAGCAAAATCTGCAGGATGTCTCTTCCTTGTGTCAACTGCCACTCTCTCCCCTGCACGGTTGTCTTCTAACTTTCTCCCAGACAATTTTCCGTACGTTGGGAACTTGTCGACTGAGAAGTATACATCTCCATCAACTTCGTAGGCATAGCCATTATCAAGAATCTGATCATCACATACGAATGTAAGCAAAAAATGACCAACAAGATAAGCAAGGAGCTAAAAGGAAGTAAAAAAAAAAACCTGGTTGATGAGGTCGATGATCTGAGGTATATGATCAGAGACGCGTGGCTCAACAGAAGGATCTAAACATTGAAGCTGTTCCATATCTCGATTAAACTCCTCACAGAAGCGTCTGCTCAAACTGATTGGGTCTTCCCCCAACTCATTGGCTCTGGCAATTATCTACAAAAAATTTGAACTTTCATGACTCATTTGCAATAACAACCTAGTGCCTTCTCTGATAGTGAACATCATTCATAGTAACTAACAAACAGCGTCAGAAAGAAAAAATGAATAACTTAATGGAATCACTACAGTAATAGACGTTGTCTACTTATCAAACCATGAAGAGTTAGCACTGATATTGAACATCATTCATTATCTCACCTTGTCATCAACATCGGTGAAGTTTCGGACATAAGAGACTTGGTATCCAAGATGCTTAAGGTACCTGCCTAATTCCCAAATATCAAAAATCAAAGATCAAAACTTTACATAAACCCATAAAAAAAGTTGGAAGCTTTTCTTTCAGCTACAAGTCGATATACCTGAAGAGAACATCGAAGGTGACGTAGACGCGAGCGTGTCCAATGTGGCTGAGATCATAAGCAGTGACGCCGCAAACGTACATCCCAACTTGGCCATCGACCTTGGGTTTGAACACCTCTTTCTTCCTGCTCATTGTGTTGTGCAGCCAAAGCTCCTTTACGCCGGGGATGGAATCTCCATTGTTCGTTGTTGGGTTTGTTGATGGGTGTGATGATGATGAGGAGAGAGGCGTGAAAGAGCGACGGGGTTGAGTTAACCTTCCGGGTCTGAGAGGGAGTTGGATTCTGAGAGGGGAAGTGAAGTGAGACCTGGGGAAGGAAGGAGTAAAGGGTCTACATGATTTGAAGAGATTGAGAAGAGAAGCCATTGGTGGAGGGAAGGGAGACGATAAGCTCGTCCCGAAGAAGATGGAAGAAATTGGATTAGCAAAAGCGGCTAGAGAGAGAGAGAGAGGAAAAAAAAACTTCTGTCAAAATAATGGTTTGAGTAAACCGGTTTCTGATCCGGTTCGGTTTAAGAAAGACATGGAGAGGTTGGACTCGCTTTAAAGGGGACTTGCCTGATATGTCTTCAAAGATTGGGGTTTTTGATAAATCTGAAACTTCGAGCTGTGTTTCACAAACCCTAAAGACGATTGCTTTCTATCAATCGACCATCTCAGTTTCTCTGCAAACTCTTTGCGCTTGTTCCGCGACCCAGATATGGTGTTTGGACAAATAGTGATAGGTCCACCTGGATCAGGCAAGACTACTTACTGCAATGGCATGTCTCAGTTCCTCTCTCTTATCGGCAGGTAAACACATTTCTCTTTGTCTGCTCAATTTCTTTTTACTACTTTGGACTAAAGAAAGAAGCTTTGCTCTTCTTTATAGCTCTGTTAGTTCTGTTTATATTGGTTGTTTCTCTCTAGCTTTGCAGAACTCTCATAAAGTTCCAAACTTTAGTTTATGTGAGTGTCTAATTAGGAGATATTGGTTGTTTCTCTGTCTCTCTAGCTTTGTAGAATTCCTAAAGTTTTCAAACTTTATGTTCATCGGAGTGTCAATTAGGAGAAATTAGAATTAGGTAACTAGCTTTGGAGCTGGTGCCATTGTCTTTGTTCTGCAGAGAGATTCTCCAGCACTTCTTCTCTGAAATTATATTCTCTTTTTATTTGTTTTGCAGGAAGGTCGCTGTTGTTAACCTTGATCCTGCAAACGATGCATTACCGTATCCTTTTCTCTGCCTAAAAACTTGTTAAAAATTGGTAGAAACTAGTGAATAGCCATGGAACTTTTTACAGGTGTGTGGGTGTTGTTTCTTGACATTGATCTTTAGGTATGAGTGTGCTGTGAATATAGAGGAGTTGATTAAGCTAGAAGTTGTTATGTCTGAATGTTCACTTGGTCCTAATGGAGGTAATCTTTATTTCTCCTCTTCTTCTCTGTTATTCTTGATAATAGTGTTCCAAAAGCTTTTTCTCCCGAAACAGGTCTTCTACACTGTATGGAGTACTTGGAGAAGAACATTGACTGGCTAGAAGATAAACTAAAGCCTCTTTCCAAGGGTTTGCCACCAATAAACTCAACTACCCCCCTTTCTTCCTGTATATTGTTATCTACTTAAAAATAAACTTTTTTTTGGCAGACCATTACTTTCTCTTTGATTTTCCTGGCCAAGTGGAACTCTTCTTCAATCATGACAGTACCAAGAAGGTTCTCATGAAGCTGACCA
The DNA here is from genome assembly GCA_016771965.1 of Brassica carinata. Lineage (NCBI taxonomy): Eukaryota > Viridiplantae > Streptophyta > Magnoliopsida > Brassicales > Brassicaceae > Brassica > Brassica carinata. The sequence goes on along the minus strand of CM028688.1, from coordinate 27,864,176 downwards.
AATCTTTGAACCTTAGAGTATGTGCTTTTTCCGTTCGTTTATTGTTGTTACCAAATTTTCTGAAAGAGTCTGTCTATTACATGTAATTAACTCTTTTCTTCATTTCTTGCAGCTAACCGCTGTGCAACTAATCGATTCCATTCTATGTAGTGACCCTGGGAACTATGTAAGCGCTTTGCTTCTCTCTTTATCCACAATGCTTCATATGGAACTCCCCCATATCAATGTCTTGTCTAAGATCGATCTGATTGGAAACTACGGGAAGCTAGGTATTAAGACGGTTTTACAGATCTTTTCTCTTCTCTCATAACATCCATTTTCAAAGTAACTAAACTACCTTCTTTGTATGTCATGTAGCTTTCGGTTTGGATTTCTATACCGATGTTCAAGACTTGTCATACCTACAACAGTATCTCAATCAAGATCCTCGCTCCGTGAAGTACAGGTTGGGATAGAGAGGGGCTGAAGAATAGTCAATATGCACTTATCAAATATCTTATGAGTTGGGTGTTCTTTGTTGCAGGAAACTAACGAATGAGCTGTGCAGTGTGGTTGAAGATTACGGTCTTGTTAGTTTTACAACCTTGGATATTCAGGATAAAGAAAGTGTTGGGAATCTGGTGAAGCTGATAGATAAGAGCAATGGTTACATATTTGCCGGCATTGATGCAAGTGTGGTTGAATACAGCAAGATTTCAGTTCGTCAAACTGATTGGGAATATAACAGATATCCTTTTTTCTTTAAATATTCTTAACCATTGTTGTGTTTCTATCAATAGCTCTGATGTTTTACAACAAAAAAGAGTTGTTTTCTTTAACGATATAGTCTTCACAGTTGCTGCCGTGCAAGAGAAGTACATGAAAGACGAGGAAATAGAAGACTGAGGGACAGAGACAAACATTGAAACTTGCTAAGAAGAAGAGGAATCATTTGATGATCTATGAACAAAACCCTGCATGTAACGGTTTGTGTATGAACCTCTTTTGGATTTTTGGGCTCCTTTTAATTCCAAACTACATTAGTTACACAACTTACTGGTTTGGTTGACGACTAAGTCATTAAGAAACGAACAAGTTACATTTCATTGAAATTGACAATATATTAAATAACTCGCTAGTTTATAGAAAGAGTGTTGTTTAGTGATGATGAGGTTTAAATTTGAATTTCAAAGAACATTATTGGTGTGATTATTACGTGTCGATAATCGTATTACTCACGTTTTATTTTTATTTTTTGAGAAAGGGCTTGTATTATTCACGTTTTTTATCATTTTAGTTTTGTCAAAGAGTGTATATAGTCTCAATACGATGGTCTGAAGGACCAAACCTGGTGTGTAAATGTGTATGTTTTCCGAGGGACCGGACCATCCATAGATTTCAAGGGATAGTTAATTTTTTAGCAAAAAAGGTCTATTTAATAAATATATATTTTTTCATCTGTTAGATCATTTGCTTAATCAAAGAAGTATTTAACAATTTAAAAATAATGACTAGTTAGACGTTTATAGTTTAAACTACAAATGGTTTAAAGTTTAGACATATCAATATAGCTGCATGCGTAATTACGATAAACAACTAAATCTTTGTAAAATAATTTGTACTAATATATTGCGGTTTTGTTTTTTCTTTGACCTTAGACCTTACATGCATGGAACAATAACTGACCAGGTACATGCATGGAACAATAACTGAATATAAGTAAGGCAACCCATTTCTAGTTTTCGGTTGACTTCAATTAAAATTCATATTTACATGCAAACACGATATAGATCACTCAAAGACATATCACAAAAACAACTTTTAAATTTATTCATCTTTTTTTTTGTAACTTTTAAATTTATTCATCTGGTTTACAAAAGGACTTTCAAGTCTTAACAACAACATTCATACCAAAAAAAAGTCTTAACACCAAAAACAACACAAATCAAAATCAGAACTCGGTTATGTCGGAAAGTTCCTCAATCCTACGACTACTATTAAAAAGCTCAAACCAAAACTGCATGTCGTCGCTATACAGCTTCGAATTATTACAACCAAATCTGTTACTATTCATATCTAGCAATCCTTCCCAATCTTCTATCTTCTTCTCATCATTACTCGAATGATCTACAGATACCACGCCTGACCAACAACTCGCATCAACCAATGCAGACTTATCCTCGTACGACATCATATCGTCCTTGTTATTGTTTGAATTCTCAAATGTTGTCATACAATTAGAAAACTGTTGTCGAGAGGTTGTGTCGGCAATCACAGATTCTTTGTCTTTGTGTGTGGTCTCGTTGTTTCCGCTAAAGCCTTTGTTGTCTCCGCCATTGTTTTGATTCTTGTTGAGTGTTTTCTTCAAATGAGTGTGCCAAACATTTTTTATTTCATTGTCGGTTCGTCCTGGCAATTTTGCAGCAATCGCAGACCATCTAAGGTAATACAAACAAAACTAAACACGATTAGAAAAAGGTGTCTTACACTACATAAAACATGGAGACACATAGAAGAAGATAACAAACCAAAAGCTAATATATGGCATATGCATCGAGGTGAATATCTGCTTAAACCGAACAAAATTTGCAAAGTTGAAAAGTAAAAGGAAGTTGACGTAAATGTAAAGTAAAATCATCGAACCCCCAAAACTTTCTTAATCCTCCTTCAAGAAGTCGTTGAACATATTGATGAATAATTTTTTTAGACAGAAGGAAGACACACCTGTTGCCCAAGACTTCATGTAGATTGATGATAGTTTGTTCTTCTTGAGAAGTGAAATTGCCACGTTTGATGTCTGGCCTCAGATAATTGATCCAACGAAGTCTACAACTTTTTCCACATCTGAGTAAACCTAAATAGTTCAACAAAACAACAGGTCAAGAAATATTGAAAAGACGATATACTAAAAGAATAATATACAAAATTTTGAAAATCACCTGCGTGTTTGGGAAGAGCTCGCCAATTAGAGTGACCGTAGAGATGAATGTAATTGATCAAGATTTGGTCTTCTTCGGGAGTCCATGGTCCTCTCTTCATCCCCATTTTCTCACAACATGGTGCTCTTCCCATTTTCCCCCGTTGCACTCTCAAGAAAATGAAGCTACAAATAAAGACGTTTTATTCTTCAGTTAAGTAAAATGATTTTGAAGGACAGAAGCGTGCGATGTAGAAGTTTGGTCTGTTTATTATTATATAGACACATAGTATATTGGAGCAACCTTTGGGTAAACCCTCATAAGATGTTTTCATCCCCTTTCTTTCATTATTTTAATGCAATTTTGTTATTTAATTAAAGTTTTGTTCTATTTAAAAAGTAGCAGACCAATAATAAATGCTATTTGGAAGGTGATATCTCAAGAAATTCTAATAAATATCTCTACATAGATATCACATCTCTCTCTTATTGTTTATAATTAATTTCTTTTGAGAGACACCTCTATCTTTGTGATGGAGATGCTATTATTTAAGTTTATTTCAGGGCAACCGTGGGACAACTTCAAGTTGAAATTTTCTCATTAATTTGATTCACATGTACAGTCCAAAAATTTCAAACTTTTTCTCCTTTAACTTTTTCCATGTATTTAATATATAATTTTATTCTATCTTGATGAGGTCGATACAATGGTAGGTGGTTTGTATTACGTATGTTAAAAGGTAAATAATTGTGAATTACATTTAATCTTGCAAAAAGTTTATAAATTTAAGATGAGAAGGAAAACAATACATGGGTTTCAATTGAAAGACATATTATGTCGTCTTACTATTCCATATGTCAACGTTGTTATATTATTGTTCTACTCTAATTGATGTGTTGCGAATGCAACCCACAAAAGTTCCCTTATTATGTTTTTTTTTTAAAGACTTTCATAAAGTTCCCTTATTATGTTCATGCAAAAGAAGAATGATATATGTGTAAAGGCACATGAGTAGCACTAGTCAGACAGGGATGGACACATTTTCTAACACTCGATTTGATATTTGTCCTGATATATGTTCCGATGTTTTATGGTATCCGGAAGCTCAGATTCATATTAATACATATATATATATATATATATATATATATATATATATATATATACGTACCATATACATGGTAAATTTATATAGTACATATAATTATAAGATTTGACTGGATACTGATTCCTCAGTTACAACCTACAATGGCTAAAATACGACACGTATAGCGAAAAATATTTACTACATAAAGTTGCTATCTACTTGGTGAGTAATGCAATCTACATATTATTCACTATTAGATTGGATATATCATATAACTATGTGCATATATATATGTACGCATATTCTGTTCACACATGGACAAGCTACTTTGACGAGTCGAGTGAGAGAAAAAAAAACTACGGGTCTATGACGCAAAAAGGCTATGAATAATCCTAATGTAAGAGGAAGCCAGTATCAAATTACATATGCATAAAAACGTCAAAAAGGCTCATAGAGTCATAGTGCTTAATTACAATCAGATCATGGCCCAAAACTAATTTTTATTCCATTAATCTTGTTGGATGACCTATAAGTCAATAAAAAAAAGTAAAAGTGCGATATTCCTTTTATGCGCATATTATAAATTTATATGAATTTATATGAAATTATAAATAATACATTATTATGATGGATAAAAATAGATATGTAGAGCCAAAACAATTGTTTTGTCAAGATGAAAGGAAAATGATAGACACTGAAGTAGGTACGTAAAGGGGTCCCTCTTTTCTTATATGAAGTGAGATCATGCTAGAAAAAAAAAAAAAAGAAAAGAAAAAACAACAAACTTTTGAAATAATTTGGTAGGATTTGGTGATGACTCCTCTTTCAGTTTCTTATTTCTCTATTTTCTTATATCAAATATGACTTGCTATCTACATCTTGATCATATGAACCGTACATTTTAACTACACGAATGTTGGTCTAGTGGTACCGGACTAGCAAAAGATACTAAGCGTCCATGTTCGAAACTAACATTTAGAGTTATTTATTTGCGTGGCTAGAAGCTGTGAGTATCTAATTCTCCCGTAGAGCAATCGGGTTTATCTGTCGTTGACTCGTTGGTGGACCAGTCCTAGAAATAGTCGAACCTTCGGTTTCTGATACTCCCAGATTAACAAAAACAAAATCTTATATTTCAAAATGTATTTATAATTAAGTTAGTCTCAGAGAAATTTGAATCCATATATGAAACTCGTGATTCGTAAAATAAATAGTTTACCGATGTTCATTTGAAACATTGACCCATATCTTTCTTATCGTTTGTCAAAGTAATAGCCATGAGATTATAAAATGCATGAATGATTGGAACTTTGACGTTATTGATGTTTCAAATTAGATGTATTTACACCAAAATTACAGCATTAGACTATCTACAATCATAAAACTATTCAACACCCTATTTTTCTCTTTTTAACATTTCACATCATCTTCTCTCTCTTCCATCTAATTATTTAACATCCAATTCATTTTTAACCTCTACAATAGTTTGTTTAATAAAATTCAACACCCTACCCCACTATTTCTAATTCATCATTTTCATATTTTATAATTCAATAGCTATATATTAAATAATAATTTCGATTATAATTAACTTAAATAATTTTAATGACAAAAATTTAAATTTTTATATTATTAACTACTTTTTAAAAAATAATACAAAACTAATATTATTAAAAAAATTACAAAATTTAAATACACACAAAACAACAATTAAAAACACACAAATTATTTGGTACAATAAACTCAAATAAAAACACATAACTTATTTCGTACAATAAACACAATCATACACGACAAATCAAAGTTTTTCTAATCACGAAACATTCCGAATTTTGCCCATATGTGTTTGACTAAATCTGCTTGCAGTTCGTGATGTGCATTTGAATCACGTAACTCAGATCTAGCACACACATGATTTGCAAATACGGGTAACACCTCATCGAAAATGGATGTGGTGTACTGTAACCACTTGCCTCGATTGATCATACGGTCCGGTCGAGCATATGTATCTCGTTCATCCTCAACAATCATATTATGCAATATGATACATGACCGCATGATGATAGCCAAATCAGATATGTCCCACATGCGAGCTGGTTCACGAATGATTTTGAATAGTGCTTGTAACACTCCAAATGCATGTTCGATATCCTTTCGGCATCCTTCTTGATGTTTTGCAAAAAAATTGTCTGGTTCACTTTGAGGAAGTCGGATTGATTTGACGAACGTTGGATACGAAGGATAGATACCATCAACTAGATAGTATGCCATGTTATACGGACGTTGGTTCACGAAAAATTTCACTCTCGGAGTATTTTCTTGTTCAACATCATCAAACACCGGCGAACGATCTAAAATGTTGACATCGTTTAATGTGCCTGGACATCCAAAAAATGCATGCCAAATCCATAGATCATGAGATGCAACTGCTTTAAGTATAACAGTGGTGGTTTCCTTATCTCCCCTAGTAAATTGACCTTCCCACGCCGTTGGACAATTTTTCCATTTCCAATGCATGCAATCAATACTCCCGATCATCCCAGGAAACCCTCGAATTTCACTAACATGGAGAATTCGTTGTAGGTCCTGTTCAAAACTACATTAGACGCTAGTCGTGCTGCAATCACGGGCCTAGCGCCTAACGAATAAATCGGGGAGTATGCGGAAATAAATCGGCGCTTAGTTTTATAGATATATACTAGATTGTTTCAGTTTAACAACAAGAATCACGTTTGCCCAGTGGTTTAGCGGTCATTATCAATGTCTAACATACTCGGGTTCGAACAAGGGAAGACGTCTTTTTGATGTTTTTAAATTTAGGTCATTAAATGAGGGTAAAATAGACATTGCACAATCATCTTCTTCCTAATGTGTCTCCGACCTTGAACCCTAACAATGGCGTCTGCTTTTTTTTCACGTTATTGTCATTATTTTCTTCCGTTTTCTTTGTATTTATACCTAGAATAGATAGATCCACTAGAAAATCTTAGTTTTTTAAGTTTAAATGAACAAAATCTGGATTTTTTTAAGATCTCCGAGTTTCTGTCCGATTAAGATTAAATCGCGGCGGCGAGAGGCCGACGAGCGATTTTCCGGCGAGTAGGCGCTCCTCGGCGCCGCGTTTTCGAACAGGGGTTGTAGTTCATCTTGAGTTGGAGCTCTGAGATACTCTTGCTCATACAGTTGTATGATTCCTTTACAGAATCGACGCAAGCACTCCAATGCTGTAGTACCTCCTATTTTGATATATTCATCAACTGCATCGGCCGCAACACCATACACTAGCATTCGCATGGCGGTGGTACATTTTGCCAAAGGAGATATACCTTCTTTATTGGTTGCATCGACTCGTTGAGTGAAGTAGTTGTCACTGCTTGATAGATCTCCAATGATCCGAAGAAAAACATGTTTTCGCATCCAGAATTGTCGACGAAATATTGCGTCATCGTATGTTGGTTGATTTGAAAAGTAATCATCAATAAGCCTTTGATTTGCCGCTACATGATCTCTTTTTAAGTATTTTCTCTTGCTACGAGGCGCCTGATCTTCTGCAATTTTTTGTCGACGCTCTCTAAACCGATTAACGATATACCTCTCTTCAATTTCGGACTGTTTTTTGTAAGCTTCAATATCAAAAGAAAATTCTGATGGATCCATTGATATTTTTTGGTAAGATAAGATTTGTGTTGTTGGTAAATCTATACAAGAAGGAGTCTGGATTTATAAAAAAGTTGAGTGGCCGAAATTTTTGGATTTCAAACAAATATTAAATTGATGTAAATAACAGATAAGGTTGGATTCTCCTAGAAAAATTGAAAGTCACGGATTACATACAAATAAAATTCATAAAGTTGAAATAGTTCTACCATTATTAAAGTAGAAAACAAAAAACACACATATATTATTAAAGTAGAAAAAACCAAACATACATTGTTAAATAGAAAAAAAAACAAACACACATAATTGATGAGAGAGTGAGACTTAGAGACTTGTTTGAGTGTGAATTGTGAAGAACATGAAGAACAAAAGAGAGAGAAGAGAATTTGAAATTGATGAGAGAGAGAGTAATGAGGAAAGTGTTTTCTTATAAAGCCTTATAAAACCTTATAAAGCCTTATAAAACCTTATAAGTCTGGCAGCTTAATTCTCAAGTCTAGCAGTTTAATTCTCAAGTCTTGCAGCTTAATTCTGCTTCATGTCAACAATTAAAACATAAAGAGATAAAAACATATTTTTGAATACAATAAGAAACATGAAATCAACTAATTTTCAAATAGATCACGGCTCAACTTCTCCAACATTTGTTTGTTCTTCTCATCGATATGCTCTTTTTCACTCAGTTTCATAAACATCTTCATCTTTTTAGCCTGAGTCTTTTCTTTCATCAGTTGGTTTGCATTCTCTTGTCGCTTGGCTGTTGTGTCCAATCGTTTCAATTCTTGTTCTTTGAATTGTTTGAATTCATTCCACTCTTCGCTGACCATTTCCAAAGTTGCACCCTTGTTTTTCTTTTTACCTTTCTTTTTTGTTGCATACCTCCCCATTGGATGAGCACTATATCCTATAGAGTTTGATCCGACTGAGTTGGAGTCACTTGCATCATTCTCGCAGGATCTCTTAGATCCACTACTTGAACCACTGTTTCCTCCTACCTGGCTACCATAACGTGGTTGATCACGGACATCAAGCCATTCTGACATTAAATTGAAATGATCATTCTTACCACCTGAATAGATTTCATGCGCTTTTACTAAAATATCATTCTCCGACCACCCACTTTGTTGCATACGCTTAGCATTATCGTACGCGCCAACCCAATTGTTTAACTTTTTGTTCATATATTTGTAATGGTTTCTGCACGAAGCTCCATCTCGTGGAGGATCAAATGATCAATGCTCATTACAATACTCAACAATTTTTTCCCAATATGCTTCACTTTTTTTGTTCTTGCCAATAATGTTGTCAGTTCCATATTTAATCCAACTACTAATTAACACCAAGTTTTGATCGGTGGTCCATTTTGAGCTTTTACGACGAGCATGAGTCGAATCTTCTTCATTTTCCTTTCGAGTGCCTTCATTGATACCGCTCGTGCCACCAAGACCTATTTGTGTAGAAAATTCTGGAAATTCGGTTGTTCCAATATTTGGAACAACTTCATTACCCATTGAAGTTGAAGAGATAGGAGGTCTTTGAGATAAATATGGCATCATCGATCCATAATATGGAGGATAGCTTGGAACAGATGATGGCATAAAGAAATTTGGTGCAAAATCATAGTTTGGTATATTTTGGGGAAGATTGATTTTGAAATTTATAGTTGTTGAGATTTTGATAGTTAAAAGAAAGATTACTCGATTTTGAGTGTTAAAGGGATCATTATTTTGATCCATTTAACCAAAAAAGAAGTTTAAACACAAAAAAGGTTGATTGGAGATTAATAGGAATTAATGTTAAATTGACATTTTTTTTCTGTGTCCAAATGAAATGAAATTGGTCTCTATTTATAAACCATAAAAAGTTATGAATTTTGATATAAATTTTGCTTTTTTAAAAAATTATTTGGATGTAATAATAGAAGATAATTGATTTCGAAAATCTGGATGAGATAAAAAAATCCATGTAATCCAAATAGCAAATACTTTGCTGACACTTGGACCAATTACATTTTATCTTTTTTTTAAAAAAAAAAAGAAGCAAAACCGGTGTCAACAATTTTCTTGTGTTTTGTGTGGCTGAGAATGAAAGAAAGATGTTATGGTAAGTCCCAATTTCTTCTTTCAACACCGTTGAATAAATTCAACAAAAATGAGTCCACATCATCTTCACAAATCATTCAACATCCTCAATGTGGGTATTCAACTGTTGAAAAAAAGTTTTAACAGCCCCATTGTATCTAGTCTTAGAAAAACTAGAAAAGATCATCGACATCTATTATTACTAGGATCGTGCTCTTTGTTCACAATTTTAATAATACAACTAGATTTTGACCCGCACAACCGTGCAGATTTTTTATTTATATACTAAAATGTTTTAGTTAATATGACAAAATTTACCAATAAATTAATGTAATATAGTGTTATATATTATGTAATTCTATAATAGCTATGTTTACGTGGCTTATATTTTATTACTATAAATTTTGTAATTTGTAACAAAAATTATTTTGGAAACTTTATTATGTAACAATATTTCTTTACATACTTTTTATTTAAAATTTAAAGTGTATATGAAAGCAAATTAAATTGGTCTCTATTTATAAACCATAAAAGTTATGAATTTTGATATAAATTTTGCTTTTTAAAAATTATTTGGATGTAATAATAGAAGATAATTGATTTCGAAAATCTGGATGAGATAAAAAAATCCATGTAATCCAAATAGCAAATACTTTGCTGACACTTGGACCAATTACATTTTATCTTTTTTTTAAAAAAAAAAAGAAGCAAAACCGGTGTCAACAATTTTCTTGTGTTTTGTGTGGCTGAGAATGAAAGAAAGATGTTATGGTAAGTCCCAATTTCTTCTTTCAACACCGTTGAATAAATTCAACAAAAATGAGTCCACATCATCTTCACAAATCATTCAACATCCTCAATGTGGGTATTCAACTGTTGAAAAAAAGTTTTAACAGCCCCATTGTATCTAGTCTTAGAAAAACTAGAAAAGATCATCGACATCTATTATTACTAGGATCGTGCTCTTTGTTCACAATTTTAATAATACAACTAGATTTTGGCCCATGTACAAGTCAGATTTTTTATTTATATACTAAAATGTTTTAGTTAATATGACAAAATTTACCAATAAATTAATGTAATATAGTGTTATATATTATGTAATTCTATAATAGCTATGTTTACGTGGCTTATATTTTATTACTATAAATTTTGTAATTTGTAACAAAAATTATTTTGGAAACTTTATTATGTAACAATATTTCTTTACATACTTTTTATTTAAAATTTAAAGTGTATATGAAAGCAAATTAAATTGGATCTATACAGTAGAAAATATATTTTTTGAGATACTGTAAAGAATTTCTTTTAAAGAAAAACTATAATGCATTTTACTTCAAAATATGTATGTGGTAAATATTATATTTGAGAAATACACTAAATTGGATAAAATATCTTCTTGAAATAGAAATGAATATTTCTAACAAAATCTTTGTAAAATTTATTTTTGAAAATAAATCAGTTTAAATTGTTATTATCAGTGAATATATAATTATAATAATTTATATAATTTTAATTTTTCATATATAAATCAAAATTAAAATCAATTTTAATTTCTAATTATAGTTTAGGATAACTAAAATTAAAATTAATTACTTTTGGATATAAAATTTATATACATACACAGAAACACTACTATATACATCCGGGTTATCTTCTCTTATATACATACACAGAAACACAACTCCAGTTGTGGTGTTACATGTTTTTAATGCAAGTGTGGGTTTAATACTTGATAAAATTAAATCAATGTACAAATGGATACTAGATTTTCGTGGGTCCAATCCCATATATTAAATACTACCTTTGGTCTCTTTGTTCGTAAGTTTCTGACTGCTGCATGTCAAGAAATGAAGCATCTTTTAACATTTAGACCAAAAAGAGAAGAAAGAAATGAAGCATGTCACCATCAGCCAAGTATCATAGAATGAAAAATTACAAACAATAATTCATTTAGTCTAAATTTTGTAATGATTTTATTTATCTTCAAGGTATTCAGATTCATTAACAGGCAATAAAAGTCGTATACTTAAGAGATATTTCACTTCGAAAAATCACAAACGAAGACTAAAGAGTCCAGGTCTAAAGAAAAAGAAAAGCCAGTACACATTTTTTGACCATGGAAAATAAAATTTAAACCACAAAGTGATATCAACTTTTTCATTTAGAATATTATACTTGTATAAAAATAAATCAGATTCCACTATGATTGAATTATATGATAATTTATGTAGACCTACAACCCCACAGAAAATGAAAGTACGAACGAGGACAAGAACCGTACCCTCAAATTTTTCTCTAACAATATGACTATAGTCTTCAAGCACTAGATTGTGGTGGATTCATGATCTGGACAAAGACTTCTTCTATTTTAAAAAAGTCGTACACTTCAAAGAATTCACCTGAAATTCAGAGTTGCCAAGCGAATTTTCCTCCAGTGCCATCGAGAAATATAGCGGAATACGGTATACCGTCCTTTAGCCTGGACTTGAGACAAAAATGGATTGAAGAAATCGTTCATATTGTCATATGCGTCTTGCAAAATTATATCACCAGGGTCATCATATATCTTTGTCATTGACTTGGCATACGCTTTCAACTAACCCACATTGGCAATGCATCTTCACCGGTTGCATCATATGCTCTTATACCATATCAGTCCATGTTTTGCCTCAGACTCAATAGAACTCTTCTCTTCCGCAAACACTTCTTTTAGTTTCTGCACTTGAGAAGGCTTCGTATCTTTATTCAGAGCCCTTCCTACCCTCGCATTTCATGCATCTTGGACTGGTCGCTCGGAAAACACCAGGTCTTAAATCAAAAGGGCTTGACGACGTCGGTTCCATTACCCATTGGATTCTAATGTTATACGACAATGGGCCTAAAAGGCTAGGCCCAACATTCGATAAATACGCGGCGACTAGTTACGGGTCAAAGAAGACGACCTTTTGTGTCGAATCCGTCCAAAAAAATTGAAATGGGGTCTCAAGTCATCGCGTTGCTCTAACGCCACCGCCCACTTCCTTTACTTCTTCTATCTAGTAAACAAAAGTGTCCACCAAGCGAGAGCCAAACGACGCATCCGCATCCGATCTCCTTCTCTATATAAAAATTTTACCCTCTTTTAATATATATTCCCGTCATACTTCTCTTTTTCTACTTCTTCTCTCAAACCCGATTCTTGTCTGAAGAAAGCAGAATCAATTCATGTCTTTCAGAGGACTTGGCAAGGTAAAACAATAACAAAAGATCATCCCTTTTCTCTTCTTGTCGCATGCACTCTTTAGATCTTCAGTTTCGTTTCTGAGAAAATGTCATAAAGATTTGATTTTTGATTTTGATGTCATCTTATTTGCTTTCTAATCGATGATTGAAGAACCTTTATATGAATAAAAAAAAATTGAATCTTTTGATTGTATTGTTTATCTATGTATCGATCGACAGCCAAATGCAACATCTGGAATGGGTGTTGCGGATCAGAGCAAGACCACATACCACGAGCTCCAGAGGAAGAAGACTCATCGCTACGTCGTCTTCAAGATCGATGAGCTCAAAAATCAAGTGGTGGTTGAGAAAACAGGGAACCCAGCAGAGAGCTACGACGACTTCTTAGCTTCTCTCCCCGACAACGATTGCAGATACGCTGTTTACGACTTTGATTTCGTCACCTCTGAGAATTGCCAGAAGAGTAAAATCTTCTTCGTCGCTTGGTTAGTTAATAAGTCTTTAATGTGAATCTTTTGATTTTGATGATGAGGTTTTGTAAATACTAATGTTGTTGGGACTCTGTGTAGGTCTCCGTCGACTTCTAGAATCAGGGCGAAGATGCTCTACGCGACGTCTAAAGAGAGGTTTAGGAGAGAGCTTCAAGGGATTCACTACGAGATTCAAGCTACTGATCCTACTGAGGTTGATCTTGATGTCCTTCGCGAACGAGCCAACTGAGGAGTATTTGCTCTCTATTATACTATGGTAATGTAATGAAAATAATCATTCGGATTTCTCGTATTCTCGTGGGTGGATTTGTGTAAACCACAGTTTCTTGTTCTATGGACAAGTGTATTAAACTCGGTTGATGTTTCAAATTGCTCATCTATAAACGTCTTTGTAACTTAGTGTTGTTATAACCTGACCGGTGGTTGGCTTAGGGCTGGATCGTGGATTGTGGTCCTTGTGGACGAGTTGTGAGACTCACTCAGTAAAACGTCTATTCTATTATTCAAACAAGAGATGGTCTAAATAAACAGATCGGAATAAAACAACTAATAAAATAGAACTCTCTATAAAAAAGATCTCACAGTCCTAGCTAAAGAGTTTGCAATCTGATTTTGGGCTCGTAGAATATGGACGATCTTGAAGTCCGGAAAACATATCTTTAGAATCTCAATTCTCTCTAACTCTGTTGCAAAGATTGAGCAGGCTTTTGGCTCCTTGATCATGGCAATCATGTTCTTGCAATCTATTTCGAAGCTCTGACATGTCGAGTGCTGAAGAATATTCTCTATCGCCCACTGTAGTGCTTCCAATTCTGAATGCAAGACAGACCCTCGACGTATGAAGTTTCGAGTTCCCATGAGTTGTACCTTTCCCATGCTATCCATCCAAGCTCATCCACACCCACTGAACTGTGCTGCTGATGTCCATGACCCATCTATCATGCAAATATTATTCAAGCTTAAGACTTGAGGTTCTTCCATACTATGTTCTTGTGGATTCAATGACACCATCTCATTTGCAATGAACCAGGCTTGACACTCGCTCTCTGCATAACATACTAACTCCAATGCATCCCTATCAATTCTTCTAAAGAGCTTATCATAACGTACAAAACATCTCTAATAGTTAACCATTTAGAAATTAGATAATCAATTACTCAATCCAATCAGAATCAACCCAAAGCATAGCCCACATTAATATCAAATCCCTAAAAAATTTCTTGAATTAATATGTATAAATTATATAAAACATTTGGTTCTATAAGGGTAGCAGTAATAGAGAACTTTTTCAGAGTTTCTCGTCAAAAAATAACTTACGAATTGAAAATAGAAGAGAAGTGGTCAAATGTTAAAAGAAGCGTCTTTTGTTCGACAGACTTCCATAAAATTTAAGAGACTGGCTAACCACATGTTTTTTTTTACTGACAGTTTTCATTTTAAGCATTTAAATTTATTTCAAACCTAAGTTTCTTTAATTTATTAATATAATATTAATAAACTAAAGATGAGAAACCTATAACTAATGTTCTTCTATGACTAAAGTGCTCTAATAGCATCATTAGAACATCCTTAGAGCTTCTCCATTGGAAAAATGTAATGAGTATGGGAAGAACATATAACCATACAAAATATAATAAAAATATTAAAAAGTAGAAGAGAGAAGTGTCAGAAGTTTTTCGGACCAATTTTTTAAGAACCTGTAAAAAAATTTCATAATACTTATCTTATTTCATTAGTCAATATATATTTAAAATAATTAATTGTAATTGTACAAACAAAATACATTAAAACATTATTTTTTTATTGTCAACAATTTCAAATCTGCATCCCCACAGATGGGGATTCTCTTATTGGTAAAAAAACTCTTTTAGTTTCTAAAAAAGTAAAAATAATGATATTATATTATAATAATAATAATAATAATAATAATAATTATTAATTTTAATTTATTTTTAAATAAATGGATCAATAGATGAGAAGCAAAGTGGTTTCGAGTATTTGAAACAGTGGCAAAAATATATCTGCCCCAAACCTCTATGTCTTCTCTCTCTTAATTTTGTATATTTTTTCTAAAATTGTTAGATACCTTTTACAATTCACCGTTGGAGAAACTCTAAGTAATAGCATCATTTATAGTATGATTTATCTAAAGAGTATTTGAACCATTTAATACTAATTTACATTTAGTTATATAATTAAAATTAAAGAAATAAAAAGCAAAAGCTAATCACAAAATGACCCTTATAACTTGAGTTTCTCACAAATTTTTAGTTTCTTTACCTAGATATGTTTCTCACTTCTTTTTGGTAACTCTTTTCCTCTTATAAGACTACGAGCAGTGAGGTCGTTAAATCTCATATTCAACAGTTTAATCATCACAATGAGGTAGTTGAATATTTTGTGAATCATATGTGGATTAAAATGAGTTGAAACAATTCAACAAAGCTTATCTCTTTATTTTTGTGCTGCATTTTCATTGACTACTACAAATCTTACATATTTTTATCCCCTAAAATTATTGGAACTCAATTATTTTGTAACAATTATTTTTTTAAAATAAAATTTATATCAATATTCATAACTTTTTATGGTCTATAAATAGAAACTAATTCCATTTCATTTGGACACAGAAAAAACATCAAATTAACATTAATTCCTATTAATCTCCCATCAATTTATTTTTGTGTTCAAACTTCTTTTTTTTGGTTAAATGGATCAAAATAATGATCCTTTTAACACTCAAAATTCGAATTTTCCTTTTAACTATCAAATCTCAACAACTATCAGTTTCAAAATCAATCTTCAAACATTCCCCAAAATATACCAAACTATGGTTTTGCACCAGATTTCTTTATGTCATCATCTGTTCCAAGCTATCCTCCATATTATAGATCGATGATGCCACATTTATCTCAGAGACCTCCTATCTTTTCATCTTCAATGGGTAATGAAGTTGTTCCAAATATTAGAACAACCGAATTTCCAGAATTTTCTACACAAATAGGTCTTGGTGGCACGAGCGGTGTCAATGAAGACACTCGAAAGGAAAATGAAGAGGATTCGACTCATGCTCATTGTAAAAGCCCAAAATGGACCACTGATCAAAATTTGGTGCTAATTAGTGGTTAGATTAAGTATGGAACTGACAGTGTTATTGGCAGGAACCAAAAAAGTGACGCATATTGGGAAAAATTGCTAAGTACTGTAATGAGCATTGATCATTTGATCCTACACGAGATGGAACTTCGTGCAGAAACCGTTACAACTATATGAACAAAAAGTTGAACAAATGGGTTGGCGCGTACGATAATGCTAAGCTTATGAAACAAAGTGGGTGGTCGGAGAATGATATTTTAGCAAAAGCACATGAAATATATTCAGGTGGTAAGAATGAACATTTCATTTTAATGTCAGAATGGCTTGCTGTCCGTGATCAACCATGTTATGGTAGCCAGGTAGGAGGAAACAGTGGTTTAAGTTGTTGATCTAAGAGATCCCGCGAGAATGATGCAAGTGACTCCAACTCTGTCGCATCAAACTCTATACGATCTAGTGCTCGTCCAATAGGGAGGGATGCAACAAAAAGAAAGGTAAAAAGAAAAAAAAGGCGCAACTTTGGAAATGGTCAGCGAAGAGTGGAATAAAATCAAACAATTCAAAGAACAAGAATTGGAACGATTGGACACAATAGCCAAGAGACAAGAGGAAGCAAACCAACCGATGAAAGAAAAGACTCAGACTAAAAAGATGAAGATGTTCATGAAACTAAGTGAAAAAAGCATCTCGATGACAAGAATAAACAACTTTTGGAGAAGTTGAGCCGTGATCTATTTGAAAATTAGTTGGTTTCATGTTTCTTATTGTATTTTCCTTCAATAATATGTTTTTATCTCTTTATGTTTTAAAAATGTGTATTTTCTGCTTTAATTATGTGTGTTTGTTGTTTTCCCTTTAATAATGTGTGTTTGTTTTTTTCTACTTTAATAATGTATGTTTGTTTCATTCTACTTTAATAATGGTAGAAATATTTCTACTTTACGAATTTTGTTTGTATGCAATCCGTGACTTTCAATTTTTCTAGAAGAATCCATCCTTATCTATTATTTACGTCAATTTAATATTTGTTTGAAATCCAAAAATTTTAGCCACTCAATTTTTTTTATAAATGCAGACTCCTTATTATATAGATTTACCAACAACACAAATTTTATCTTACCAAAAATATCAATGGATCCATCTGAAACTTCTTTTGATACTGAAGCTTACAAAAAACAGTCTCAAATTGGAGAGAGGTATATCGTTGATCGGTTTAGAGAGCATCGACAAAAAATTGCAGAAGATCAGGCGCCTCGTAGCAAGAGAAAATACTTAAAAAGAGATCATGTAGCGGCAAATCAAAGTCTTATTGATGATTACTTTTCAAATCAACCAACATACGATGACGCAATATTTCGTCAACGATTTCGGATGCGAAAACATATTTTTCTTCGGATCGTTGGAGATCTATCAAGAAGTGACAACTACTTCACCCAACGAGTCGACGCAACCAATAAAAAAGGTATATCTCCTTTGGCAAAATGTACTACAGCCATGCGAATGCTAGTGTATGGTGTTGCGGCCGATGCAGTTGATGAATATATCAAAATAAGAGGTACTACATCATTGGAGTGCTTGCGTCGATTCTGTAAAGGAATCATACAACTGTATGAGCAATAGTATCTCAGAGCTCTAACTCAAGATGACCTACAACGAATTCTCCATGATCGGGAGTATGGATTGCATGCATTGGGAATGGAAAAATTGTCCAACAGCGTGGGAAGGTCAATTTACTAGGGGAGATAAGGGAACCACCACTGTTATACTTGAAGCAGTTGTATCTCATGATCTATGGATTTGGCTTGCATTTTTTGGATGTCCAGGCACATTAAATGATGTCAACGCTTTAGATTGTTCGCCGGTGTTTGATGATGTTGAACAAGGAAATATTCCGAGAGTGAAATTTTTCGTGAACCAACGTCTGTATGATATGACATACTATCTATCTGATGGTATTTATCCTTCGTATCCAACGTTCGTCAAATCAATCCGACTTTCTCAAAGTGAACCAGATAAAATTTTTGCAAAACATCAAGAAGGATGCTGGAAGGATATCGAACATGCATTTGGAGTGTTACAGGCACGATTCAAAATCATTCGTGAACCAGCTCGCATGTGCGACATATCTGATTTGGCTATCATCATGCAGTCATGTATCATATTGCATAATAAGATTGTTGAGGATGAACGAGATACAAATACTCAACACTGGACCGACTATGATCAATCTGAGGTAAGTGGTTCTAGTATACCACATCCATTTTTGACTGAGGTGTTACCCATATTTGCAAATCATGTGTGTGCTAGATCTGAGTTACGTGATTAAAATGTACATCACGAACTGCAAGCAGATCTAGTCAAATACATATGGGCAAAATTCAGAATGTTTCGTGATTAGAAAAACTTTGATTTGTTGTGTATGATTGTGTTTGTTATACGGAATAAGTTATGTATTTTTATTTGAGTTTATTGTACCAAATAATTTGTGTGTTTTAATTGTTGTTTTCTATGTATTTAAATTTTATAATTTTTTAATAATATTAGTTTTTGTTTTATTTTTTTAAAAGTAGTTAATAATAAAAAATCAAAGTTTTGTCATTTAAATTATTTAAGTTAATTACAATCAAAATTATTATTTAATATATAGCTATTGAATTATAAAATATGAAAAAATGATGAATTAGAAATAGTGGGGTATGGTGTTGAATTTTATTAAACAAAACTATTGTAGAGGTTAAAATGAATTGGGTCTTAAATAATTAGATGGAAGAGAGAGAAGATGTGAAATGTTAAAAGAAGAAAATAAAGGTGTTGAATTATTTTATGATTGTAAATAGTCTAATACTTTATATTTTATATATGAAAGACTCAGCAAGAGACCATCACTACGCATGTTTATCCCTAAAATGGGATTTGGTTTCTTAATTTTTTATTTTTTACTTTTTTTTTAATCCCTTAAAAAAAATTAAAAAGTAATCAATCGCGGGCCGCCACGTGTCAGTGGGATCCGCGAACAGTTGAAAAATATCTCTATAATCAATCCTTATCTGACGCCTTTTGTGATCGGTTTTTGCCATTTATGTGGGTCCCATGAGCTTAGAAATTTCATTATCACCTGCGATAATTGTGGTCTAAGGGCATCTGCATCGCGGTTTCTGAGGAGGGTTTTTACCCAAAAAACAGCATGTGGACCCCCAAAGAAAGGAAGAAACGAGCAGCAAAAGGCGCATGAGAAGAAATATTTTGACATGATTTCAGATCGCTCGCAGGCCCCAATCGACACGAATGATCCATGATTGGTTTGTTTCTTTTTAATCGAGAAAAAAAAAAGAGAGAAACCCAAATGGGTTTGTGCGATGCAGATGGCCTACTGCTCTAAGCATCTGATGAGCATTGGACTTTTGATCATAAGAGTTTGGTTTCGTCTTCACATTACCATAACCATTGGCAAAAAAATTTTGGAACGAAAGGGTGGTCTCTAGTTTTATAAATTGATAAAAACACCCCATAAGATTTTAAAGTAACTAAAGTTTGTACGGTTACAGACGTATATAGTAGCAGACTAGCAGCCTATAGCAGTGTACGAGAGAGCTCAGAGAGGTAGGTGACCGGAATTTTCTTGTGACATTACGAGGTTGCCCAATTCTTATAATAAAGAAAAATAAATACTATAATTATCTCATTCTTGGATGTGGGACCTACCTATTCATCTTCTCATACAATCCCACTCTTTTTGTTATAAACATATATTGCATGACCCAACTGCAACATGACACTTTTACTATTCTGCTTGATCTTTTTTTTCACAACGGTTAACGATGGCGATTAAATTTTATGTAACAAATATATTCAACGCTGACATACAAAAAAGATTGAATGATAGTTATCTGCTGAATTCCTCCATATCTAATGGGGTATGTATATAGTTCAATTTACGATCCATTCTATCTTGAAAGTATATGTGGAACTGATTACACACGAAAATATTTAAAATATAAAACTTGATATATTAGAGAAGCAAACGATATATGGAAAATGTTTGTAATAAAAATATACTTTGGTGATTAATATACGAGAATTTTCATTGTAAAGTTAATCATGTCTTCAATGTAGATGGCTGATTTCTTCATATGTTTCAGAGATAACTTTGTATTTTCAATTATTAATGATGAGGTACATTACTTTACATGAAAAGAAAAAAAAGAAATTCCTAATTTCACATCTGTAGGTTCTTTGTTTCGTTCTAGTAGTAAGCTTTTCAAGTAAAAGTACAACAAATGGAATATTATGAGTACGAATATATTATACACTATAAACAATTACATTGGAATCCTCACATATTAACAATAATCACTCATACATCAAAGATCTCAAGAGTAAAATGAGAAAGGCAAGAGAGAAATAGCGAACGGGGATGAGCGGTTAGTTGGCGAGTCTACTGCCATAGGGGAGGGTAACGTATGGGGCCCATATTCTTCAGAGAGAGCATCGTATTCGCGGATAACGACGGAGATGCCCCTTAAGTCGTTGCAAAGACCTGAGTAGGGACTCAGGGGTGGGACCAACAATCTGTTGATCTTTTGTAACCAACCTACAATGTTTGGCCAAAAGGAGAAATCACATGCTCCAACTAAAACAACCCCAAAACAACAATATTTACATATTTATTTATTTTAAATGCCTACTTTTATAAGCGGTAAAAAGAAATGCTATTTTTTTTACAATTACTAAAGTATAAACTCATTTAAAACTATGCAATTTTTAGTAGCCCATCCATCAAATCTTGATTAGAAACATAACTAGATAAAAACATTTTTTGATTAAGAAAAAAAACAATAATTTATATTTTTTAATCCATTAGCAAAATAGTCATTTTACCCTCCTTCTCTTCTTTGTCTCCATCTGCGAATGTGTCCGTATATTTGAAACACAGCGAAGGAGAGACTTGTTTTATGAAATTTTCTTTCTTCTCATGAAATTGAGAAAATCTCCAGAAGAAATAATCGTTTCCAGGTTCCAAAATCTCGAGCTCCTCAAATACTCTGCATCTTTTATTTTCTCTCCCCCCCTGTTTGTTGTCGTACTAATCCTCTGTTTACACTCAAACTCAAACCCTAAACCCATTTCCCAAATTATTAAGATTAGAACAACCTTTAAGACAATCCAGAACTGGGTTTTGTTTCTAAGACTGTAAAAGAGCAAACTTGTTTGAAATTAGGTTCAGGTTTTCAAAATTTTAAAATCTTTCTGAAAATGGATGAATGTTCCTGTTGATTTTGCAGGTGTTAAAAGGAATCATCTTCATGGAAGAAGAAAGAGAAAGCCTTTACGAGGAGATGGCTTGTTTCGATCCCAACACTCCGGCAGAAGTTACGGTGGAGAGCAGCGCCGGACCACCCCCACCACCGCCGCCGCCGCAGACTCTGGTCGCAGGAAGCACAAGCAACAGCAACTGCAGCGTTGATGTGGAGGAGCTCCCTGAGTTCCATCTCAGCCCACAAGACTGTCCTCCTCAACCTTCCTCAACACCTCTCCAGTTCCACATCAACCCTCTTCCACCTCCTCCTTGTGACAATCAATACCAAAACAATCTGATTCACCAGATGGCCGCTCATGATCAACACCAACAACACGCTAACTGGGAGAACGGTTACCAAGATTTCGTCAACTTGGGTCCTAACTCTTCAACAACTCCTGACTTGCTAAGTCTCCTACACTTGCCTAGATGCTCCCTGCCTCAGTCTATGCTTCCTAACTCCTTCTCTGACATCATGTCTTCTTCTTCCTCTGCTGCTGCTGCTGTCATGTACGACCCCCTCTTCCATCTGAACTTCCCTCTCCAGACTCGAGACCAGAGAAACGGTTCTTGTTTTCTTGGAGTTGAAGACCAGATTCAGATTCAGATGGATGCTAATATTGGAGGAGGAGGGATCAACATGATGTATTATGAAGGAGTCAACAACAACGACAACAACAATGGGACTGGGTTTGACAATGGGGTTCTCGAGTTTAGCAGTGGTGGTAACAACCGTAAAGGAAGAAGAGGATCAGGGAAGTCCAGAACTTTCCCTACAGAACGTGAAAGAAGAGTTCACTTCAATGATCGCTTCTTCGACCTCAAGAAGCTCATTCCAAATCCCACAAAGGTTTTGCTTTCCTCACTTTTACTTTGATATTGATTCATGTGTATATGATGAGAGATATTGTGTTTAATAGATTGATAGAGCATCGATCGTTGGAGAGGCAATAGATTACATCAAAGAGCTGCTAAGGACCATAGAGGATTTAAAGATGCTTGTGGAGAAGAAAAAGTTTGGGAAATTCAGGAGCAAGAAGAGAGCTAAAGTTGGTGGAGAAGAAGAAGAAGAAGATCAAGAACAAGAAGGAGACACTGTCATTTACAAGCC
Source organism: Brassica carinata (assembly GCA_016771965.1). Lineage (NCBI taxonomy): Eukaryota > Viridiplantae > Streptophyta > Magnoliopsida > Brassicales > Brassicaceae > Brassica > Brassica carinata. The sequence continues at coordinate 27,841,235 of CM028688.1, read as the reverse complement.
AAAGAGCGAAGCAGACCAGTCTTGCTTCAACAACAACAAGGCGCTGAGATGTTCTTGGCTGAAGAGGAAATCCAAAGTTACTGAGGTCGATGTGCGTATTATTGATGACGAAGTGACCATTAAGGTTGTCCAGAAGAAGAAGATTAACTGTCTGCTGTTCACGACCAGAGTTCTTGATCAGCTTCAGCTCGATCTTCACCATGTTGCAGGTGGACAGATTGGTGAGCATTACAGCTTCTTGTTCAACACTAAGGTATTATGATAATCTCAGTGCTTTGAATCATGTTTAGCTTCAAAACCGATTAAAAAGAACTAATCTTTTTTTTTTGTTCAATCTGAATTTGGGACAGATTTGTGAAGGATCTTGTGTGTATGCAAGTGGAATTGCAGACACAGTGATGGAGGTTGTGGAGAAACAGTACATGGAAGCTGTTCCAGCCAACGGCTACTGAGAGACAAGTGGTGCTTAATTGCTTTTTCAAATAACTTTGTTTTACCCTCTAATGACTGATTTAGTTATTAATCGCTTTGGTAATTTTCTGAATTATGGATTTCTTTTTTCATCTGTTTATGGTTTCGTCAACTAATGATGATATTAAAATACGAAAACTGCAAAATTAAAACGCAAATGGAGCTGAGATATTTATTCAAAACGGAAGCTTTTAACTTTTCAATACGGTAATGTCAACCAAATTAAAACTTGACAATTAAACACTCGTTCAGTGTGCTGATTAATTAGCTAATTATCATTAGGTAACTACGCTTACAAAATCTAAGTTTATTGACTTGACATTACTAAAACCTGCAAATATTTTAAACCTATGAATCTCTCTGACTCATGGATTCATAAGAGCTTTTCAGAGTAAAGATGTGTCTTGGGCTTTTGTACCTCTGGAAGATGCAACTCCTAAACACAAGGCCGGATCGCGTTAACCAGAGAGTTTGGATTGCGTTCAACATCACCGGTCTGGATCAAACCGGATTCACTAACTTTATTTCATTGTAATTTTAAAATTATGATATAGTACCACCCAATGTGTCACGCTTTCTTTTGGATTTTTGGATATGTTTTTGTTCTTTAACTCTCTTGTCATTTTCTTGTTGTCTATTCTCTTTTAGACTATTCCTTATTTCGTTCAGGTTCACATGTTATTTTCAGTGAGAACGATAATTTGTACCTAGATTAAAAATATATATATATATATATATATATATATATATATATGGTGAGCCAAGTAAAACATTCGAATGACTAATTCTTGATAAACATATCAGTTGACAAAATGCTTTTAACAAATTCACATTTGGTAAATTATTGAAATTTTTTTCTTAAAACAGAAATGAAATACTTTTTTTAGTTTTCAGATTAGATGAAACCAAACACAGTCCAAGTTGATTTTAGACGAATTTTTATAATTCAGAAAGTTAATTAATTTAGTGGTTTTACGTTCTCTCATTCTACTAGATTCAGTTCAGATATGTTTTATTATTTTGTTAACGCTTCTTTACAAACCCTCACTCCACATTTCGGCTTGCTTTACGAGATCTTTAAGTTCAGATGAGCTACTCGCATCGTGAAAGCATGTCTAGGAATAGCTCTTTGGAACCCCAGATTTGCAGTCTACAATCGTGGTATTGATCGTGGTCTGAGAGTTTCCCAAGTGTGTTTTGCATAGCACATTAATTGTTAGCTCAGTCTCATTTACACAATTACACGCCTAAAAAATAGTCTTTCATGGATGTAAAGTGAATCTGAAAGCCATCAGATTCTAGTTTTATTGCTCTTCTACATCTCCAGCCATTCTAATTGCAAGAAGAAGCAGCGATGGAAGTAATAGGAATCCCTAACTATCAAAGCCCAAAAGTGCCAAAACAGCTGAATAGGAAGAGGTCTTAAGGGTATCTAATGGTCCAACCAGAAAACTGACAAGCTCACAATTGCCAACCCAACATATTAGGAAACTAGTTGCTAGAAGCCAAAGGGAGAGCACAAATTTGAGGAGGTCCAAGAGGGTTAGGGCGTTTTAATTCCTGTCGTCTATGCTCCAGAAGTTCCCATCTCTCATTCTAATAGCATTTATCCATTCAACCCACATAGAGTTGGTGTTTGCATACAATTTAGATTAGTCAAATGAGCTTCACACCCATTTTCGTAATTACATTGCACCATCAATTCTTAAATGTGTATAATTAAAGTTCATATGAAATTTGAAACAATTAGGATCAGTAAGTTTATTTCCTTTATTTCTTTGCACACGCATATATATTTCAAAAGTGCAAGGCGGTTACAACAGGTTCACATATAAATCATTATCATTATCATTATCATTATCATTATCATTATCATTATCATTATCACTAGATTACATACTAAACTCGTTTTCATCTGATGCATACCTTTTGAAAAATCAAATTTCATGCCATCCAACAAAATCTTAACTTTTATCTTTGATTTTAAGGTCCATGGTGAATCCGTAGCTTTGTTGATTAAGAATATGTTTTAACAAATGAAGATAACAATGAAAGTCAAACAACCAATCAATAATGAAATTAACAGCAATGATAACGAAAGCATCATCAACGACGTCTAACTTAAAACAATAATATAATATGAACGTCATAATTTAATTTATATTATGATATAATATCTACACAATATAATAGGACCGTACCTTTATAGATCTAATCGAATTATCCTACAAATAAAAAACTTTATTGTTATCTTATCAACTTCTTTTCGGTTAGATTTTGTTATTCGAATTAGGAATCCCTTTATAGCTTGGATCGATTTGATATATTTTAAGATTCACAGTCTTTGACTGATCATAGGAATGATTAACTGGCGTGATATGTATACTTCTATTGTCTAATATCTTTTACCATGTAATAGAAACTAGGGATATTAAAGTAAAGCAACAATAAGGTGGACACACACACTTTCCAGCAATTCTAATTGCAAGAAGAAGCAGCGATGGAAGTAATAGGAATCCCTAACTATCAAAGCCCAAAAGTGCCAAAACAGCTGAATAGGAAGAGGTCTTAAGGGTATCTAATGGTCCAACCAGAAAACTGACAAGCTCACAATTGCCAACCCAACATATTAGGAAACTAGTTGCTAGAAGCCAAAGGGAGAGCACAAATTTGAGGAGGTCCAAGAGGGTTAGGGCGTTTTAATTCCTGTCGTCTATGCTCCAGAAGTTCCCATCTCTCATTCTAATAGCATTTATCCATTCAACCCACATAGAGTTGGTGTTTGCATACAATTTAGATTAGTCAAATGAGCTTCACACCCATTTTCGTAATTACATTGCACCATCAATTCTTAAATGTGTATAATTAAAGTTCATATGAAATTTGAAACAATGAGGATCAGCAACTTTATTTCCTTATTATGAAATTTGAAACAATTAGGATCAGTAAGTTTATTTCCTTTATTTCTTTGCACACGCATATATATTTCAAAAGTGCAAGGCGGTTACAACAGGTTCACATATAAATCATTATCATTATCATTATCATTATCACTAGATTACATACTAAACTCGTTTTCATCTGATGCATACCTTTTGAAAAATCAAATTTCATGCCATCCAACAAAATCTTAACTTTTTATCTTTGATTTTAAGGTCCATGGTGAATCCGTAGCTTTGTTGATTAAGAATATGTTTTAACAAATGAAGATAACAATGAAAGTCAAACAACCAATCAATAATGAAATTAACAGCAATGATAACGAAAGCATCATCAACGACGTCTAACTTAAAACAATAATATAATATGAACGTCATAATTTAATTTATATTATGATATAATATCTACACAATATAATAGGACCGTACCTTTATAGATCTAATCGAATTATCCTACAAATAAAAAAAAAACTTTATTGTTATCTTATCAACTTCTTTTCGGTTAGATTTTGTTATTCGAATTAGGAATCCCTTTATAGCTTGGATCGATTTGATATATTTTAAGATTCACAGTCTTTGACTGATCATAGGAATGATTAACTGGCGTGATATGTATACTTCTATTGTCTAATATCTTTTACCATGTAATAGAAACTAGGGATATTAAAGTAAAGCAACAATAAGGTGGACACACACACTTTCCAGCAATATAACGCAATAATACAGTTTTCTATACAGTTCAACATCACCATCGCATCTCTTCCAATAATTTCATTTAGATACAGCAAATGAGAAAAGAAGAGAACCAAAGAAATTGCAAAATGAACAAAACAAATTTCATGACTACCACAAATTAAAGCTTAATCAATTTCAAGATTTACTAGCATGAGCTCATAAGAAGTTGCTCTAAATATTCAGCACCTAAATCTTCAAAAACCACCAGTGTTCCACTTTCTTGCTTCACAACACTCTGCTCCTTAATTCTTGATGTTGAAGATGAAGACCAAGAAGATGAGGTCGACGAAGATGAATAAGAAGAACTATTAGAAGAACAAGAAGAACTAGAAGATCTCTTTTTCCCTCTAGGCCGGTTTCGAAGCGAATGTTTTCTCTTCAAGGCCATAATCGGAGATCCTCCATCTTGAAGATTCACATTCTCCATTTTCTTGAGAGACTCTCTGACCACTTCAACGGGGAAATTGAGTACTGCGAGAGATCCTTTTGTCGCGAAAGCGGCTTGGTCATAAGCAAGAGCGGCTTCCTCAGCTACATCGAACGTCCCGAGCCAAACCCTAACTCCGTTCCTAGTGGAATCTCTTATCTCAGCCGCAAATTTTCCCCATGGCCTCTTCCTCACTCCTCTGTATGTCTTCTCTTCATCAATAGTACCTATCTTTTCTTCCTCCCCGGAGTTGGATACGTCGCCGTTTCGAGCTTCTTCTTTAATCATCATCTCCGGTGACTCAAATGAGAAAAAGTCATCAGAGTAATTATAATTAGGGCAAAAGAAGGATTGATGATCAGATGATTGATCTAAAAGAGAACTCTCGTTCCATAAAAATGATTCTTGTGATGAGCTCCAAGAACTCGGAGAAGAAGACATGGTAGATTGAGAATACTGTATTTTTTTTTTCTTTTAACAGTTTTTTCTCTTTCTTTTTGGTTATCTCTTTTTGCTGTGGCAATAACTTATTGCAAAACCTAATCCTATATATAAAGGGCATGGAATTAATTAAGATATGTGAGAGTGGGAATATTTTATACAACCAAATGTGACTGCCTTATTTTTATACAACCAAATGGGGACCAACCACAAAACTGATATTTACCTTTTTATTGTATCCAAGGAAAAAAACAAGATTTCACCAAAATCTATCACTATACGGAAAAAAAGAATTGGGCTATTTTTATTTCCACGTGTCAGAAGATGGTATTGGGGGAGTGACGTTAGGCGGCGAGAAAACGACAATATAGATGAGATCAGCTAATCGTGACGTGGCAGAGAAACTGCCACATAAGCTTTGATAGACCTGCTTCTTGTCCTTCGAGGCAATGTGAAGTAACCAAAAGTCTGAGGGAGTTGACTGGAAAAGGTAAGCGTTCCTCTTCTTACGTGGATATTTCATTTTAGAAGATACGATGAATTATTATACAATAAGTATAGCATTTTAACATATTTGCATGTTAATTTTTTTTAAAACTATAAATATGGACGACAAAAGGAAAAAGAAAACTTAATAGGAAAATTTTAACTGGTACATACTAAAGAGAATAATAAAAAACAGTAAAAGTTTCGTAACATTGTTACGAACAGTAACTGATGCACATGCAATTATTTTATTTTATTTTTTGTAAATTTGCATATGTGATATATTTAACACACTATTTCACCCAATTATATAACACATTTACTAATTTTTTTAATTCCAAATATGTTTTGCCAAACTTATTAGTTGTATCCTTTCCAAAAGAACCTATTAGTTGTAGGCTAAACGACCAACAAACTTAATATTTTTTTACAACAACAAACTTAATATTGATTAAGGTACATTCAACACCAATTTATGAGTTATATAAAGCTTATTTCAGATATCTGTATATATGTGTATACTTTTTTTTTTGGAAAGATATATATGTGTATACAAAATGTTCAGATATATACTCATTTACTTCTATACATATATTTGTTTTAGGAACTAATAATTCTGTAGTTTTTAAGGTAACAAAAGTAGTTTTTAAGGGTAATATTTTTTAAAAAAATAGTTATAATATTATAACAAGATAGAACTAAATGTTTTCCTCAAACAAAACTGAATCAGATTTACGTTTTGTATTTTTGGCCAAACCAATTTTACGTTTCGTGCATCGCCAGTTTTACGTTTAATATCAACAATATTTTTGTGGCTTTTATAGGGGTGTATTCAATCTAACATTTGAGGTGATTTGATTTTTAATGAGGTTTTAGATGATTTCAATAAGTTGCAGAGATCTAGGTGACTTTTCTTAAAACACTCTAGAATATCACCTAAAACCATGAAATTTGAATTTTAATTTTTTAACTAAGAAACTCCACCCAAACATCCTAAAATCACCTGAAAACTTTAAAACTCCATAACTTAAATTATGTTCAATAACAGTGGATTTAAGAATACTTTACGAAATGTCAAGTTCAATAACAGTGGATTTTAAATTAATTTTTAAAATTCATGTTTGAATAACAGTGGATTTGTCATTTTAATACAAATCACCTAAAACTCTCAGTTGAATACACCCCCCTTAGTAAAGGATTTGAAAGAGAAAAAGATATTCATCGAACTGTGGCCCTTGAGCGTGGGTTCTTTTGATATGCCGACAGCCAGTACTCTTATACTCCATTTAAACTGGCACAAGGACAAAACAGATATTTATCAGAGACAACCCTAAGCAGAAAAGGAAAATCATTGGTAGAAGGAAACAAAAATTATTGGTCCATAATTATAGTGGGAGAATAGGCTTTTTTTTTGTGTAATAAAAATCGATTGTCTTAGTTTTAGCTTAACGAAGTTGACTTTCTTTGTTCTTAAAAGACCGAGAACCGAAACTTGATGAGCTTTTCCTTTACAGGACCATTAGAACTGGAAACTTTAGTCCATATTCTAGAACTTATGTATATAATTAACTTTTACAAAGCCTGAACTGTAGCTAAATATATACGGCTCTAAATTGCATAGTAGCGATCATTGAAGAACTGGCAAGATCCTACGGGTTTTGTATAAATAAATACAATCGGCATAATTAGAAATAATCAAATATATAGTATAATTTACACGTTTGGTTGAAGACTTTCTTTTTGTCAGCATGTTGAAGATGTATCTAAAAGGTAAAAGGTTCTAATTTTTATCTTTCAAATTAAATTTAACAAAAATAACATAAGACCAGTGACAAAAAAAAAATAACATAAGAAAAAATGATTAATAATTGTTTAAACACACATACAACAATAGCTACGAAAGTTATCATTTTCATACCTTTCTAGTAAAGAAAACCCCAATTAATCAAAATATAATGATATGATAAGAACGTAATGATATATTCAATAGTTTTATTGATTTCTGGTTCAGCATCTGATACCACGATGCTTTTTGTTGTTGTCGTCTCTTGAGGTTTCGATATGCGTCATATGACAGGTCTCTTTATTGTTTGTTGGCCACACAAAACCCTTGCAAATATAAATAAAATAAAATAAATAAAATGGAATTGAATCAAGCCAACAAGTTTTTGCGAAAATTAGTTAATTTTATGTCTCGTGACTTAGTGGATCGTAGGTGTTTGTTACATGTCTTTTCCATTAATGTCTATTCTATATAAGAACAAAAAAACTCAACCAATAAGCAGGAAATGTATAATTCCGAAAATTGGAATGGACGTCCGTAACATTAATTTTTTTCGTTTTAGCAAAAAAAAAACATTAATTTTTTTCATCAACCAGATCGCTTTGTTCTAGTAGTAAAAGAGTTTCAGCCGGAACTTCCGCCATGACTTCGATTCACTTTGATCATCTAACCGTGCCACTTAGATGGATTAGTTGCATATCTGAATACAAATCACGTGAGATTAGTTTTAAATCTAGAAAACTTTTAAGATTTCCACGGTTATAATTTTTTCACAACTTTTGGTAAAACATTTTATAATTTTATATATTATTAGAGAATAAAACAAGTCATTTTGTTTATAAACAACATTAAATAGTAAAATGAATTGGTGTAGCTTTTATATTAAGGGAAAGTCAAAAATATATAGTAGTTCAAACTTCAAAGAGACGTACTAGCTTGGCTGCAACAAATTAAACTCCATTGAGATATAATAATTTGCTAAACAAATGCTATTGTGTTTTAAGAATTGTGTTAGGTTAAGATCCGCACCTTGTGCGGAATGAACATTTGGTATACAAAATTTTTACATACACAATGATTTATTTTGCATTTTACATATTATAAAATAATAAATAATAAATAATAAATATACAATGAATAACTGAGAACCAAGTAACTATTATATATATAATTAAATTGGCATGAACACATAAATAAAAATAATCACTTTTTTATTTACAATAATTTTATGATAAATAAACAATCATATTTACCTATTTTCTATGGTATATAGTCAAATTGTAATTATATTAACATACATATATAGTTACTTTTTAATATGGTTCTCTATTAAATAAGATTTCACATTCATATGATTTTACGATCATTTGTATTTTTTATAACAAAAATTTTGAAATGCTGAAAACAAAAATTTCAATGTGGACTTTTAATAATTTTAGTAAATTATAATCATATTTAAAAATTCAATTCAAACTGAAAATTAAAATATTAAGTTTTCAATACTTGTTCAATGCAAATTTAGTAACTAAATATTTACTTTTATATTGCATATAATTTAATTTAAACAGTATTAAAAGATATATACTTTTAATATGAATATCTATTAAATGAGAATTTCTATTCATATAGTATTATGGTCATTTGTATCTTGTTGTAAAAAACTTTAAGCCAAAGATCACAAATTTTTAAATGTGAGATTTCTTAAACAATTTTAGTAATTTAAAATCGCTATCAAAAATTCAATATGTAACATATACAAAAAATCTAAAATTTTATTTTAAAGTGAATATGATTGTTTAGTTTATTTTAACAATATAAAATTAAACAAAAATAATGAAGGATATAATAATTGTTACCAAATCTTTATTATTTAAAATCATTAATTGCAATATATATTTTAATCATATTAGGTAATTACGTAGTTTTATTTAAGGAAAAAAGAAAAATATCATTTTGTACAATTATAGTTAATTTATGATTAGTTTAATAAAAAGTATATTATATATTTAGATGGACTATGTAAAATGTTATAATGTTTCCTTTTTAATATATAAAGGATTGAGTATCTAATAGAATTAAAAGTTAACTAATAGGACATTATTATATAGGATCTACAGTCCTAAGGGCAACATTAAATGGGAGAAACTACCCAAGTTTCTATATATATATATAATGAAAAATATATGTTTTAATTTGTTTTAAATACTAAAATCAGGAAAGAACTGACACATGTAAAACTCAATTTCTAAGTTATTAGCTGAAGTTCTCTGACACAAAAGTTTAAAAATAAAAGAAAATAGGAAAGAGAAATTGAAGAAGTTCTTAAAACCATATATGGAAGAATTGTTTTAAAACAGTAAACCTCACATGTTTAGCAATCAATGGTCAATTATTCTTTTAAAGTTTGATTTTTTTTAAAAGAAAGACAGTTTAAATTAAATATACTAATACTTTATTGATAAAAATTCACATTAATATCCTAGTCCTTGGAGATGCTCTAAAAAATCCGGTGCATATAAATTCTTCATATTTTCTCACTTGATTTTTTCATTACTTTTATTTTTTTAATAGAAGATATTCTACTTGAATACTCCGGTTGGACTAGGTCTTAGATTATTTCCAATGATTGTTTTTTTAGCTTCAAAGAGTTTTAAATATAAAATAAAGTCGAGAGGGCATAGCTATTCATTTTTACGATCGACATAACAAAGATTGTTTCCACCAGTGCGTCTCTTTGTGCCAGCCTCACCGAGTTTCACAACTTTCGCAGTGGTAAACCTGTGTGTTACTAGAACCACTGTGAAACAAATCAAACCATCAATATCAATCAAGGGTCATATTTTTTGGCAGCGGAATGACATACAACTTTAACTTATGGACTAGGTTGCACGGGGATGTTGAGTTGGTGCCGTCTCACGTACCGGGTTCCGCGGGAAAGGGGACTTGTGCTCCTGGATGTTGAGTTGGTGCTATTTCACATCCCGCAATTCTATTACAAATCCATTTTAATTGTATCCAACTGGTTCAGTTACTCGCTATATTTTTACAATCCATCACGCTTAGCTTAAGTAATCTAACTAAATAAATACACTATCCACTTGCACTCTTAAGTCTTCATTTCATGATCCTGGCATCCTGCACTTACTCTTCATTTAAACGTAAGCAGCAACCTTCCCTTCGGACAGAAAACCGTGACATGATAAACTTTTCATTAATTCTTTCACCCACCCGTAGTTGCAAAAAAAATTCCCCAAAGAGTGTGCCACGTCAACGGTTGTTTGTTTCTAATATTCCCCTAAGTTGTGTTCAACTTTATGTTTTCTAGCTAGTTTTCTTTAGATTTTTTTTTTCCATCACAGAAAAAGGAAGTAGAAAAACAATAGGGTAATAAAATTCTTATTTTTTTGGTCAGATAAAATACTTATATCTTTCTGCTGAAAACTATGATTTGATTAGTATTGAAAGCGGACAAGAGCATGAGGGCGAGACAAAAAAATAATAATTTGTTTTGTCCATTAAAAGTGATTGATGAATTGACCTCAACGTCCAAGTGCATACCCCTTTTGAGCATAGGCATAAATACACCCACATCCCATATTTGCAGTTATGCAGTGACATATTTGAATGACAACATAATCCATCCACATTATCTAAAGGGTTACTGTATTGTTTATTATAAATTGTTATAATGTAATCATCTTTACATATAATGTCACTGTTTAATATAATTAGAGTAAAATAAAAAGGGAAAACCTTCTCAGCTGGTTTACTCTAATTTCAACCAATCAGAATAGTATGTAAAAAAATGATTTCTTTAGATTTGTATGAAGCCAAAAAAGTTTAGGCCAACTATGTTTTTCCATCTCAGTCACTTCCTTCACATTTTCCCTCCACTATACATTTTCTTCTTTTTTCCATTGTAAATCTCATTAACACAAATTTAAACCAGCAATAGAGATGGAATACTAGGTCTGGACATTCGGGATTTCAGTCGGGTTTCGGTTTTGTCTAATCAGGTTTTAGTTTTTTGGATTTATCAAAATCAGTCCTACTCGGATTATATGAAAGTTTGGTTTGTGTTCTATCGGGTTCGGGTCAGGATTAGTAAATCTTCAAAGAACCGTACAACCCGATGTACTTTCGGGTTCCGGTCCCAATCGGTTCTTTGGTTTAAAAGTATCTGATTTGTACCTATTTTATAACCAAAACATAAATAAAAATCGATTCCTCGATTTTAAAACATATGTTTTGTACCTATTTTGTAATTAAAACATAAGGAAATCGATTCAAAAATAAAAAAGAAACATCAACCATGATCATTCAAAATCAAACAAAAGGTAAATATTTTAATTGATAAAAAGAAAACCAAATAAAATAAATCATAAAACGAAAACCAAATTCTCATGAAATGAGAAACATTGATTAATGAAAACAAAACTAAAATTTAAAACTTCAAACTTCAACCGCCATTTTCAACTATCATCTTTCATATAATAGAACCACCAACCTTCATTTAATAGATAATTATTTTAGATGTTCAATATATATTAGTGTATTTTGATACATATTAGGAATTGAGATCATGTTTGGTACAAGATCTTTTTGGGGTTTTGAATGTTTTGGGTTCTATCGGATATCCAGTTAGGTTCGGGTTCGGTTCGGATAATACCAATAACCCGAAATACCATAAAACAAGATCCATTCGGTATTTATGTCGGATTCGAGTCGGTTCGGATTCATTTTAATTGGATCGGATTCGGTTCGGGTTTTCGGATTTGGTTTATTTGTCCAACCCTATGGAATATTAAGCAGAGCTAGATGGGCTTCCAACCTAAAACCAATAGGTGATAAGTGGAGTGGATCATCTATCTTATATACCACTAAAGATCCCTTCCAGTACCCGATGTGGGACCTTTGTCCCTAATACGCCCCCTCGAGATGATGGCTCTTTGAGCGTCAATCTCGGAATGCTTGGGCAAGGATCGATTGGGCGACTTTGGGCAGGATCGATGATGGATCGGGTTAGATTGTTTGGATCGGGCTCTGATACCATGTTAAGCTAGATGGGTTTCCAACCTAAAACCAATTGGTGATAAGTGGAGTGGCTCATTTATCTTATATACCACTAAAGATCCCTTCTAATATCCGATGTGGGACCTTTGTCCCTAATAACAGACAACTCACAGAGCACAACTAAAGAGAACAAAGATCTTCCAACAACTCAAACCACAAACCACGTAGAAAACCAACATCAAAGAACTAAACATAGAAAATCAAGTAGACACCAGAAACAAAGAGATCTTGAATCTCTTGCTTAACTGTTGGATATGGGCCTGGACTTGCGCCAAGGTCCAAGAGTCGACTCGGCCCAATCACTTAAAGAAAGCCCAGGAGGAAAAACCTGAAGAAATGGCGTGGCCCACGACACATTTTCTCGCCTCGAGACGTCCAGTCTACCAACCCATCAGGACGATCTGACACACGTTATCGATCCCGGGAAGTAAGAATAGGGAAGTAAGCCTAATGCGGCGCCGAACCTAACACACGAGTGGCCTCGCCGATCACTGTAGAAGTTCAGAGAGTAATGATGACGAACCAACGACTTCCTTCCTGAAACGAGTATAAAAGGAAGAGGATCCGGAACTAAAAACACACGATGAACCACGCATACAACTAAGAGAGAGAAAAATAACTTAAGTTCTTAGTTCGTCTCACGATGACGAGTTCTTCCTTTGTATCTCCTTTCGGTGATTTGCTACACTTCAATAAACGAAACCTTTAGCCCTCATTAAGTTCACTAAATACTCCTAGATTATCTTCTAAACTCCATTACCGGATTAAGGATTCAATAATTGGCGCCCACCATGAGGCCGGAAGGTTTCCAACGCACGAAGTAAAGCTTCTCCGAAAAGAAATAATGGCATCCTCCGACCAAGATGAAACCACAACTGCATCCGACTCGGAGATGTCCTACGTCCCGAGAAGCCCAAATTCTCCGCTATCACCACCGGCCGAGCTGATCCGAATGCCAGCCAGCACGTCACGAAACAGGGACGAATCCCCAACGGCCGGATATAACTCTTCCGCCGTGCTCAGATATCTACTGAGCAGACTAGATGAAATGAGTAAAGAAGGGGAAACCCGAGCAGCGGTACTAAACGAATCCCAGGCTGCATGCAACAACTGAATCGACGAGCTCGAACAGCTGGTAGCCAGGCTGCAAGTCAGATCAGAAGTGCAAGCCATCAGAATCCAAAGAACCCGAGCGGCAGACCAGGACCCCCTTGAACACCCACCGACAGGAGATGACTGCGGCCCTAACCGAGCAGGTCAGAGTCCTGAGAGACCTTCTGAGAGAACTGCACTCTTCGACTGAAACAGCTCCCCTAGAACCCAAAGCGGAGAATGAAGCACAAGTCTCACAGGTGGAACGTCCCTCCCGAAGAAGGAACAACCGAAACCCAGAAAGACAAGGACGAGGAGGCGGACCTAGGATTTGCTACGTAAGAGAAGGACCTCCGCCGAATAAACAGACGTATCAAAGGAACCCTCCTGACCCCTCGCAGTTGTCACAATATTGCAAATAACATCAACGTGCCGGACACAAGACGGAAGAATGCCGTCATCTACAGGAACACCTGTTCTTAAAATATCAAAGAGGCGAGATCAAGCTAAGAAACGAAGATCCCTAAGAATCAAGGAACCCAAAACTATGGAATCCACGAGCGCCATTTCCGAAGAAAAATCCCGATCCAGCTGAACGAAACCGCAAAAGAGGCCGAGAAGGCGAGCTCGATTCCTCACCAAAATTTCGAAGAAGGATTAACGTAATCATGGGAGGACTAGCTTCCTGCAATGACTCCGTCAGATCCATCCACGCCTACCAAAGTAAAGGAGATACCACGAACTGATGGAATGCCTGGATTCGAAAAGAGCCGCAAGACTTTGAAGTACCACCCTCCAGAAATGACGTAGTAACTTTCAACGCATCCGACACAGACGGAGTCAATTTCCCTCATAACGATCCCCTCGTCGTCGAAGTAATGATAGCAGACTGCGAGTTCTTGAGAGTACTAATAGACACGGGAAGCTCAGTGAATCTAATCTTCCAAGAAACACTTAAGAAGATGGAACTCCGAGGATACAGCCACAAACCAAAACCCCGCCCGCTGACAAGTTTCCCGGGAGAAACCACGATGTCAGTAGGAACGATAAAGTTACCCGTCCACGTCGGAGGAGTCACAAAAATCGCGATGTTCACTATAATCGACAAGCCGGCCGTCTACAACGTCATCCTAGGAACCCCATGGTTGCACTCGATGGAAGCAGTGCCATCGTCCTATCACCAATGCTTGAAATTCCCTACGGTAGCGGAAATCTACACATTACAAGGTAACCAGGGTCCTGCTCGAGCATGCTCCATTATGGGACCAAGAGAAATCAGAATCAGGAAAGCATGCAACGTAGTCATAAGCACAGACCCCGCGAAGCGAGCCGAAATGGGCGAACCATCATAAGAAGCCATTGAACAGGTCGTCATCGACAATGAACACCCAGAACGACGCGTCGGAATAGGAAGCGAGTTGAAACCCACAATACGTGAAGAACTGATCGATTTCCTCAACAAAAATGTGTCGACGTTCGCATGGAAAACAACCAATATGACATAGACCCGAGAATCATATGCCACCAACTGAACGTCGATTCAACCCACAAACTAGTTAAGCAGAAAAGAAGGAAATTGGGACCGGAGCGAGCAGCCGCAGTGAACGCCGAAGTAGAGCGCCTCACAAACGCCGGTTCGATTGCCGAGGTAAAATATCCCGAATGGCTCGCTAATCCCGTAGTGGTAAAAAAGAAAAACGGATCCTGGAGAGTGTGCATAGACTTCACTGACTTGAACAAAGCATGCCCAAAGGATAACTTTCCCCTACCGCATATAGACCGCATTGTGGAAGCAACGGCGGGAAACGAGCTGCTCTCCTTCATGAATGCCTTCGCAGGATACAACCAGATCCTGATGCACCCCGAGGACCGGGAGAAAACCTCGTTCATCACAGAAAGAGGAACTTATTGCTACAAGGTAATGCCGTTCGGGCTCAAAAATGCCGGAGCCACTTATCAACGGCTGGTGAATGAGATATTCTCGGAGCAACTAGGAACACGATGGAAGTACACATGGAAGATATGCTGGTAAAATCGTTCAGAGCCGAGAGCCACGTCGACGATCTGCACAGATGCTTCGCGGTCCTGAACAGATAAGGGATGAAGTTGAACCCGGGGAAAAGCACCTTCGCAGTAACCTCCGGCGAATTCCTAGGATACATCATGACCAAAAGAGGAATCGAGGCAAACCCGAGGAAGATTGCCACAATCATGGAATTGTCATCACCAGGAAACACCCGGGAAGTACAGCGACTAACTGGCCCCATCGCGGCCCTCAGCAGATTCATCTCCCGTTCAACCGACAAAAGTTTGCCTTTTTACCAGCTGCTCCGTGCCAACAAACGATTCAAATGGGATGACGCATGCGAAAAAGCTTTTGCCGAACTCAAAATTTATCTGACGTCACCGCCGGTCCTCGCCAAGCCAGAGGAAGGAGAGACGATGTATCTTTACGTATCACTTACCGGATCAGTTATGAGTGGGGTACTGGTAAGAGAAGAGCGTGGAGAGCAAAGGCCAATATTCTATGTCAGCAAATGTTAGACAACGCCGAATCAAGATACCCTACACTGGAGAAATTAGCTCTCGCTGTTGTAACCTCAGCCTGGAAACTCGGCCCATACTTCCAATCACACTCTATAGCGGTAATGACGACCCAACCTCTAAGAAACATCCTCCACTGTCCAAGCATATCCGGGAGAATGGCAAAATGGGCAGCCGAGCTCAGCGAATACGACAT
The DNA here is from genome assembly GCA_016771965.1 of Brassica carinata. Lineage (NCBI taxonomy): Eukaryota > Viridiplantae > Streptophyta > Magnoliopsida > Brassicales > Brassicaceae > Brassica > Brassica carinata. The sequence goes on along the minus strand of CM028688.1, from coordinate 27,825,048 downwards.
CGAATACAAAAACAGGACCTGCACCAAATCTCAGGTATTACCCGAATTCCTCATCGAGTTAACACCAGAACTTGAAGAAACCATATTGAACCCGAATGGCGCATGGACGTTATACGTCGACGGATCCTCGTCACGGCACGGAAGTGGAATTGGTATTTGATTAGAATCACCCAGGAAGAAAGTCTTGGAGCAATCTTTCCGCCTCACCTTCCAGGCATCTAACAACGAGGCGTAATACGAAGCCCTAATAGCAGGACTTCGCCTAGCTAAAGCAATAGGTGCAAGAGATATAGACACTTTCTGAGACTCGCAACTCATGGCAATGCAATTCTCGGGAGACTACGAAGCAAAAACGAAAGGATGGATGTCTATCTGAAAATCGTCCAACGACTGGCAAAAGAATTCGCAAGCTTTACGTTAACAAAGATACCGAGGGACGACAACACTTCTGCAGATGCGCTAGCCACCCTAGCTTCGACCTCCGATCCAGCACAACGATGCATAATCCCGGTGGAAAGCATCGATAAGCCTAGCATCGACGAAATGCCAAATGCGTGCCTAATCAATGAACATATCGCAAACAATTACGACAACGACGATGAAATGGATGATGAACCACAGGAAGATGATGCGCCAGATATAGACTGGCGAACCAAGATCCTCCAATACATCGAAGACGGAGACATCCCCGAGGATAAATGGGCGGCAAGGCGGTTAAAAGCACGTTGCGCGAACTACATGCACCTGGACGGAAATCTATTTCGAAGGAATTCAACGAGAGTTTGGTTAAGATGCATCGACGGCGCAGAAGTCGACAACGTCATGAGAGAAACTCACGAGGGGGGAGGAGGAAACCATTCCGGAGGAAGGGCCAACGATGGCCAGCGATGGAAGTAGACGGCCAATCCCACGCTTCCCGATGTGAAAAGTGTCAGCGACACGCACTGATAATACATGCGCCGACGGAACTATTCAAGGCAACTGCACCACCATACCCATTTATGAGATGGGCGATGGACATCGTCGGCCTCCTCCCTCATTCAATACAGCGACGCTACCTGCTCGTCGTGATCGATTACTTCACCAAATGGGTAGAAGCCAAAGCATACCCATCCATAGAAGACAAGCAAGTAAAGAAGTTCGTCTGGAAAAACATAATATGCCGACACGGACTCCCGTAAGAGGTCGTCACTGACAATGGCTCGTAATTCATCTCCAACAAGTTCGAGAATTTCTGTGCCAGTTGGAACATACGGGTGAGTAAGTCATCCCCTCGATTCCCACAAGGGAACGTACGCCGAAGCAACAAACAAAACCATACTCGAAGGTCTCAAAAAGCGATTGGAGGAAAAAAAGGGCTTGTGGACCGACGAACTAGATGGCGTGCTCTGGTCTCGCAGAACCACTCCAAGAAGATCGACGGGAAGAACACCTTTCTCCCTATGTCATGGAGTAGAAGCAATGGCACCAGCCAAAGCGGCCGTCGCCACAGTACGACGCCTCATAATGCCGGAAGAAGAAGAATTAAACAACGAGAGGCTCGGTGATCATAACGTCCTAGCAGAAGAAGAACGAGACCAAGCCCTGGTAAGGATCCAAAACTACCAGCATCAAGCCGCACGATACTACAACAAAAGGGTCAAAGAAAGGCAATTCGAAGAAGGAGACAAGGTCCTTAGAAAGGCATTCGAAAACAAGGAAGAATGGAAGGCAGGAAAACACAGAGCAAACTGGGAGGGACCGTACGTGATATCCAAAATAGTCTGACCCGGCGTATACCAACTCATGGAAATGAATGGAGAAGCAGTACCCCGTTCCTGGAACACCGTCCATCTTAAGAAGTACTATTACTAAAGACGCACGTCAAAAAAAAAACTATGAATGCTTGATCCCTCCAGAGTACGTAGGCAGCTCATATAACGAGTCCAGCTATAAACAAAAAATAATGAAAAAACTCTCTGAAGGGCTTTCGAACAAGCAGAAAATCTAATGACATCGTCACCACTGGCCAGGTGTTCGATAAAAATACGCGTTCCGCATGGATGATGTGGCGAAATAATCCACGCTCTTTTTAATGAGCCTAAAAACCGGGCCCAGACCTGCACCATCGGCGATATAATACTCAGTTAATAAGCCGAGCTCATCTCGCACGAGTATTATCAATCCCCGATTTAACGAGATAAACCGAGCCGAGTCTCGATCTCAAAACACCCGAAAGCCGAGCGAATCTCGCATACCAAACAAAAGATAAGCAAAAAAACTCGGAAGAAACAAAATAAATAAACATCAGATATGTTCTTTCTGACGGGGCCACCAACGATGCCAGAAAATCATAGAGTTCAAAAGGAAGCACCAACGCTCCCAACAAAAAACAACAACAAGTTCAGAGAAAACTTAAGTCTTAATCACGAGAAGGAAAAGAAAGAGGAGAAAGCACAAGGTCTTCATCATCCAGCGCAGCCACCTCAGTGTTATCCAGGAAACGCGTAAATTCCTTCAAAGCCTCTTCATGACGGTCCAATTTCTCCCGAGGGATCAAAATTTCTTCCCTGATACAAGCTTCGAGGCAGGACACGATCCCGGTCATCTGATATTCCCTAAAAACGAGATCCCTAACCCGCTCCTTGTCAGACAAATACGCCTTCAACCTCTCGAAATGACCTCGGTACTTCTCAATCACAGCACGCACAGCTCGAGCAACCTCCTTTGCCGCATATTCATCACGGCTTCGTTCAAGATAATCAATCCTAGCCCCAAGAGAACTCTGCTGATCCCCGATTTGTGCCCGAAGAATGGCCTCACGAATCGATGACGCTGAAAGCTCGGTCCGAAGAGACTCGGCCTCGGAAGCAGCCTTCTCTACAGCGAAAGTTAAGTCTTTAACCAACTGCTGGAGATTCTTGATCTTATCATCACGAAGCTCCTTCTCGACGAACATATCTTCCAACTTGCCCCTCGCTCTCTTCAAGTCCCTCTCATAGTGATGAACCACCCAAATAGTGTGCTCTTTCGCGTAAAGAAAAAACAAATGACGATGAAACAACCGCACGAACCAAAACACAAAAAGAAAGCCCCCAACAAGAAAAGTTAAAAGAAGAACCTGGGCACTGGAGCGAGCCATATCGTTGAATTCTTGAGCATGGATCAAATCATCAACATCCGGGAGATCAACGGCAGCACTTCTCGCGCAGTAGAAATACTCAGCACAAGCACGCTCATTATTCACTAGAGGAACGTCTCCATCGTAGCGGAACAATCGAGCAAAGAGATTCCTCCGAGGCCTCTTCTCCCAAGGTAGCTCACCCTCCGGAACATCCTTAGGAGGATGTTTCAAGAAACCCAGAGTACGTGCTTCCCGGGCAGAAGAACGAATGGCCTCCGCCATAAAACCAGTCGTAGCCGAGGAGACATTACCTTCAGATATAACCGACCCTCTACCTCTCGGAGCAGCTGGACCTACATCACTTGATTCACCAAACGCCCTTTCGGGCTCCGTATCATAACCAAGGTGGCCGGACTTGGCCATGCCCCCATCTTTCCCCCGAAGGGAGGAACCCGCCACTGCACTATTGAGAACATCAGCATACGCAAGAATTTCTCTACGAACGCCCCCAACCCGGACCGGAGGAGAACGCGTCACGCTACGAGACGACATCGGAGAGGAGAGGCAGAGGAGGAACAGAACCCCTTCCACGAGCACTCGAACGACCACCGTCATTGGCTTCCCACACGGCTGGAAACATATTGACATAAGGAAAAAATCCAGAAAAGTCATAAACCGCCAAACAGTTTACCTGCCGATATACGGGGAACGCTTCGAAAATTTTGGTCACGGTCAAAATCAGACCATTGCTAGACGCCCAGTTCACGGATTCTCTCCACAGCAGCGTTAAAACCAGTTGGAGGAGGGAGCAAAATTGGATGACGATCTAGAAAAAGTCCAAAAAACGCAAGAATAAATACACACGCGGGCCACGACGAGGAAAGAGACAAGGTAAGATACTCACTAGGCGAGGGATTCCACGAACCCCTCGACGCGGCGCCAGAATCATAAACAAAAGCGGAATCCATCCTTACGAAGAAATAACGCTGGAACCACTCGTGCGCCTTGCTTGCTCTCCCCCTCAAAATGCCGTACCGCGATTTGATATTTATATAGAAGGTATTAGGAGTCCCGGGATTCCTACTAATGTTCGCCAGTTCCTCAAAGAAACAAAGATCAATATCAATACCAACCTCGGCACCCATAACTAAAGCAGCAACCACATTCTGCATGGCGGCTGGAGTAAATTGGGTCAGAGCGATATCTCTAGCAGTAGCATAAGACGTCAGCAAACGCGGGAGGGGAAACCAAAGACGGGAGTGTGAAAAGAACGCTTCATACAAACACATTCACCCCGGAGGGGGACTCCATGGCCTCTCATCGGCTCGGAGAGCGCGCATAGATAGCTGGGCTGGAAAACGACAAGCTCTAGCGATTCCATGGAGTGTATCGTCTGTCAAAACTGAAGGCAACCCTATCGGATGATCGTGCCTGGCCGGAGGATCAGCCTCATCATCGTCGTCCTCAAGATCGACGAAATCTTCAAGCTGAGGCACCGGAATCTGGCCGGAACTTCTCTCAGGCACTGACGTCATTTTAACGCTCTGTCGAAAAGAACCATCTCCGTCGCGTCGAGTAATAGGACGACGAATGAGGGGAGTGTTGTCATCCGTGGATTCCGAACTTCTCCTACTGAGTGGAGAGGGAGAAGACATCAGAGAATCTACGTGATCATCCAACGAAGCAGAAGACAGACTTGAGTCGATTCTCATGATAAGAGAAAGAGGAGCAAAGGAAAGAACAAGGTAAAGCTTCCGGAAAGAACAAAGAAATAAAGTGTGAAGCAAAGAGAAAAACAAATGAAGAGGGGGGCAAATTTATAGAAAGATCCAACACAACTCCCAACAACCAAAAGCAACCATGGCACGGTTGAAAAGACACGACTCTTCGTTGAACACTCTGCACAACAGACGAGAAAAAGTTCCGCCCAACAGAATCGATCCACGTTAGCAGACGTGGGAACGAAAGCCGAGTCAACACCTTCTTTCATAACTGTTTGTTGTCCATACCACCCCAACGGTCTCGATGGACAAAAAAGGGGGGGGGGGGGCTATTGTTGGATATGGGCCTGGACTTGCGCCAAGGCCCATGAGTCGACCCGGCCCAATCACTTAAAGAAACCCCAGGAGGAAAAGCCCGAAGAAATGACGTGGCCCACGACGCATTTCCTCCCCTCGAGACGTCCAGTCTACCAACCCGCCAGGACGACGTGACACACGTTATCAACCCCAGGAAGCAAGAATAGGGGAGTAAGCCTACTTCGGCACCGAACCTAACACGCGAGTGGCCTCGCCGATCACTTTAGAAGGTCAGAGAGTAATGATGACGAACCAACGACTCCCTTCATGAAACGAGTATAAAAGGAAGAGGATCCGGAACTAAAAACACACGATGAACCACGCATACAACTTAGAGAGAGAGATTAGAGAGAAAAATAACTTAGCTTTCTTAGTTCATCTCACGACGACGAGTTCTTCCTTTGTATTTCCTTTCGGTGATTTGCTACACTTCAATAAACGAAACCTTTAGTCCTCATTGAATTCACTAAACACTCGTAGATTGTCTTCTAAACTCCATTACCGAATTTAGGATTCAACATTAACACTCATCCCAAATAAAACGAACCAATTCGGTGAAGCATAAATTCAATCCACCCCGCCAACAAATTCTACAAGGAAATCAAAAAACGAGTACTCAGAAACCTTAGGAGCATAGAAAAGACACAAGAGAACTGCCATATCCGGAACCCGACTGGCTGCAGAGGAGAACCATGTACTTAAACACAAAACCATGTTAGGACATTTTCATAAATGTATATACTTAAATAAAATTAGTAATTAGTTTGTTAGGACATTTTCAAAACAATTAATCTATGACAATTTCAGAAAACAAACTATATTTAATACTTCATCCGTTTCAGAAAGATGTATGTTTTAGGAAAGATGTATTTTTCATGTTTTCAAAGCATATTTTGTCAACTAATAATGATAAATTGTGTGTTTCAAAAACATTAATTGTATTTTTAAAAATTCTATTGGTTTAAAAATATAGAAAATATAAAGTTTTAAAAAACTATCTATTAATAACTAAGTTTTAATATGATTTTTTAATAAGTGTGAAAATTTTAGAATATGCATCTTAAAAAAAACAGAGTGAGTACAATGTTATTTGGGATAAAGAGGCCATATCAATTACCCTATATTCATAGATGCATTCCGTTTCAGAAAATTTGAATGATTTACTAGAATCACTGGTCTCGTTTCGTCTTTCTATGTTTCTTTTTTTTTCTTTTCTTTTTGTCTATCTATGTTTCAATTTCTCATTCTTTTTTTATCCGTTTTTTAATTCCCATTATTTGTTAATCCTTTTTTCAATTCCCATTTTTGTTTTATTTACCCCAAAAGAAAAAAAAAATCGACTAAAAAGATTGCGTACAATCATTTAAAATTGGACCGAGGTTTTGTGACTATTGGAATGTAGCTAAGTTAGTAATCTGACTTGTACCCAACTTGAAATTAAGATATAATATATATACGGCACATTTAATATTAAAAGCGTGAACAATCTGTTTAATTCCTTTTCTTTAATTTTCAATGGGAATTTGCACTACATAACCTAAAAAGAAAATTTAATTAGCTATATGGAAATCTACTGTACAACTTTCATAAATCCCAAATATATCCTTACCAAATAAGTGATGAATTAAAAAATAACAAAAAGTCTCTTATTTTTTTTGCCAGAAAAGCTTTACGAGTTCTTGGCTCCTTTTTAAGATCATTCTCAATTCACAGACAGTAACTTAATCTTGCACAATCTGAACAACATGAGAAAAATAAAAAACCTTAACTTTCTTCACGAATCTGCAATTTCAACCATTTCAACCTTTTTCCGGATGGACTCTCTTTTTTTTAAGAAAGCCGCCTCCATGGATCTCCTCCACAGCTTCCGTCCGATTGCTCGGCCCTCTTCCTCTTGAATCAGCTACTCTCTTCCATACCGCCAGTGCTCTGTTCTTCTCCATCGTGTCTCCATCCTCCGGCGCATTTCTGTTCTCCTCCCGGTCCACCGCCGCGTTGGTTTCCTCTTGTGCCTCTTGAAGCTTTCTCTCCGCTTAAACCGCTGGAATCTCCCGACGCACTCACGGATCCGTGTTTCTTGTACTTTATGACAGACCATTCACCCTGTTTCATAAAGAGGTTTCTCAATGCCAGATCGGGAATTCCCGTTTACTCCGGCGTCTTTGATCAGGGATGGTGTTGAGATTTGTTTATAAACGCTAAAAGATAAGGAAACAAATCTGATTTTTCTAATCCTGATGAATCAATCCATGTGAACGATTACTTCTTAAACGTCCATTGAGCAAATTGTAATGATGAGTTTTTGATTGTAGTGGTGTGTTTTTTCATGACCTTGTTACTATCTCAGATTTATTCTGGTTTTTTATTTATGCTTTTGTTTCCTTTGTTTGAGTTATACGGTTGCAATGGTGATTGTTTTCTATGATGATGATGATGAAGGTGAGCTGCTACAGTTAATCCGGCTAAATCCGGCTACATTGAGTAGGTTTGTCATTTCACACTGAGGGTTAATTTGGCAAATTATACTCATTAAATAACCAATTCTACAAATATTTTCAAAAACTGCATACATCTGCAATTACCTACTATTATTTGTATATTCACCTAAATGAGCCTTTCAATTATACGGACACTTTTTAATGTCCGACCTGACCTTGCTTATTGCCACAGTCGTACTTTTTTTAATAGAAAGACAAAATAAACATTGGCTTTAGAGTATCTATATTTTCTAAAAATTTTAAAAGCATCATTTCTTATCATTAGTGTCATTTAATAAAATCTTTTATAAAACAACTATTAAAACATAGTCTCGTTAATAGTTTTATGGGTAAGCAAAAATTGAGTTTGGAATGAAAACATGGTCTCTTTAAGAAACCAAAAAAATATGGAAACAGTTATTATTTCCTAAATAATTGGGCAAACAACTTTTTTTTTTTAAACTCTGAAAGTACATTGCAGAACGTAACCAAAAAGATTTTCCTATTGTTATTCTATTAATTTAGAGTACTATTAATTTACTGATAGAATATTGTCAAATAAATTTTAACAAAACAAGTATTTTCTAAATACTAAATTGGTTTTCAATATGTTATTCCGATCGATATGGTTTAAAAATTAACAACAAACCCACACCGTTCGTTAATAATGATTACAAGAGTAAATTCCATATTTTAATTCGGTTTATTAACATTTTGATTTTGCTTGACCACATTTGTCATCTGTTTACATGATTACTTGTACGCACCTGGATACAAACCATATTAATGGTATTGACATATAAACTGAGGCATACACCAAATATCTAAACTATATATTACACGTACATTTCAGATATAGTTACATATAATGAAAAATATTAATGATCTAAGTATAGCAATATACTAATTAATAATTTAGATGTTTACGTTTATTTATTTCTATTTAGTTTACTTTTGTTGCTTCTATGTTATTAGAATATTTTTGATGTTTTGTTTTGGTTTATTTTAATTTGAAAGTTAATTTCACTATTCACATTAGACATTTATATATTTATTAACTTTTATTTGTTATACTTTTTATTATATATATCTAATTCCTAATTTGTTACAGTCTGGTATATATACAATTATATTTTTAAACTAATTAAACTAATCACTCATACTCTCTTGCAGCGATTTATATTAATGTAGTATTTTATGATATAATTATTTAATATCTTTGTTCAAATATTTTTTTATTTGATAAATATATTACATGCTTATTTGAATAATCCGTAAAAATTATACTCATTAAAATATCGATAATAACCCATTCTATCATATATTAAATATTAATAGTATCGTATATTTATTAATAATATTAACAGTATTGTATATTTAGTAATAATTAATTTAGTTATATTTAAAGATTAGTTATTTAGTTCCTTAATTTTAGGCATTATGTATATTTAATAATAACTAAGTTAGGTATCGATATAAATAATAGGAAATATAATTAATGTAATAGTTCAATCTAAATTATTTGTAATAAAAATAATTTTATTTTAATATCTTGATATTAAAATATGAAATTATTTGTTAGTTTATATATTTTACTTTAATATTTTTGATTATGTTGAAGTATAATGTAAAATTCGTAAATATATGTTATTCTTTAATTTAATATTTAAAAAATAGATAATAAATGGATTAAGTTACTTTATATTTATTAATTGGTGTATTAGTTTAACTATGAATATAATATTATATGAATGTTATTTCATATTCTATAAATCTGAAATTAATTAATATTCGTCTATAATTATATTTAATATTAATTACGAATTTCATTATTAAAAAGTAAATATTAAAGAAAAAGAATTTCTATTTACATTTTAAATAAAAAGATATTATTAAAACGAAATCTTAGAAAACGATACTTGAGAATATCTTTTTTAGATATCTTGTTTTGAAATATTAAAATAATAGATTGGATATGGAATATATTTAATTATAACTAAGTATGGTCCCACAACTATTTGTAAGTAGATAAAAAGTTCTCCTATTTTAATAGTATTGATATTTCACTTATTAAATTATTAGACATCTCAAAATTTCTTTCAAAATTTGAATCTTAAGAAAAAGATATCACAAGATATCTTATGAACTATACAGTTGTAAGGTTATATATATATTTAGTTTCTAAAATTTAAATAAAATCTACAAAATTGTCTCGATAAGCGATTTTATATTTTAAAGAAATAAAATAGACACTAAACTTACATCACAATATGTTAATAATTTTTAATTAAATTCAAAATATAATATATTGTTTCAAATTATGATCTCGAGTTTAAAGCATGTATTAGAAGTTAGAACATAATTTTGATCAAAAAAAAGTTAGAACATAATATGATATAAGTTATGATAAATTTTTGAATTTGTACTAATTTACTCTTTATATGTTCAACAAATAATGTATTTAACATTCTAATATAGTTTTCAGCTTATATTCAGAAATATAAAATTTAAATTTAAAAGTTTAAAATAAAAAATAATAAAAATGGTAGTTTTACTATATTATATATCGCAAAATATTTAAATATTTCGTTTTTAAAAATACATACAATCTGTAACAAGTATAAATTCCACATTAATTAAAAGTGAATAAAAATAACTTAAATAATTAAAATAATCAAATATAACCTGCATTCACTGCAGGTAAAAATCTAGTTTTAAATTAAAAAAGATTGTTCTTTGATTCTCTTACACTGTGCGACAATAAATTTTATTATTGTACACGTCTTTGTTTTAAAACTCGCTAGGCGTAACACGTGCGGTTATGTAGTACCTAGCATTGAATCAATAAATCTGGAATTACACGTAGATTAATTGGTGATTTATTTTTATTATGTATAATATATTTCAGTGAATGTAATGTAAAGTGGTGGTGGCGGAATGGTCTAGGCTTACGCATTAAAAAAATGCAACCCGGGTTTGACTATCCATAGAGCAATTTTTAAAGTTTTTTATTTAATGAAGGATAGAAATGTCATTTAACTGTCGTCTTCTTCCTAAGGGGTTTCTGATTTTCTGCGGCTGTAAACGCGACGGCTGTGTAGCTTTGATGGTTTTTGAAGCAATTTTCTTTGTTTTTTTATTGTTCTGACTTAAGATTCATAGATCTAACATAGATGATTCGATTTTTAGAATAAATGTGTAAAAACTTATTATTTTTTTTGAAATCCAATTTTTTCACTGCATAGCTTTGATTTGCCACACTAGATCACCGTCAGTGTGGCCGTCAAATCGGCTAGGCGGCCGAGTTTTAGAACACATCTAACATTTTTTCTTTCTATAGGTTTTGGCAGGTGGCAGTTGTTAGTGTTCACACTGTTCTGCTTACTGCAAAGGTCAAATGTAAATTTCATTAAAAAAATATTTCTCCATTTTTTATTGATCTGAAATATCTGACGGCCCGAAACCCAACAGATTAATTTATAGGTGTCTGACCATCAGCGCCAGCTAGACACGGTTATTTGCAAGGGGGATTAGATATTTCTATCGTCTGGCCACACGCTATAGTAATTTGAGGGCATTGGATTCAAACTCGCGATCCTTAGAATCAATATGTGATGAACCCTTGTTTGAGATGGGTTTGTTTGTCCCTGATTCTTTGAAGGTGATCAACTGGTTTGATGATAGAATGATGGATTTTTTGCGGAATGAACTGATTGATGGTCGGTGATGATGGTTTGATGGATAGAAGTCGAAGTGGTCGATGGAAAGAACACAACCTGTTCGATGTGTTTGTGATCAACAGAATGAACTCCGATTTGCAATCACAAACAAGTGCTATGGGGAATGAACTCCATAAGAAGTTCGATGTTTAAGAAATGAACAAAGGATTCACAAGTTTTGTAGAAATTTGATAAAAGTGTGAATGAATAATCTGAAACAATACAATGAGTTTATATAGAAAGAAAGAAGTTGGAACACTCTAAGACTTGTAGAAAACGAGAAAGAAAGCACAGAAAATAAGAACAAGACCAAAGACTCAAACTAGACCAAAGACTGAATGTCTAAAGAGTTGGCTCGGTTTCTGATCTTGATTGTCGACTTGGTTCAGGCCTGGTTCAGAGAACCAAGGCTTTAATCGAATTCTTCAATCTTCTGGTTTGAGATCTTGTGACTAAGCCTTTGGACAAGTAGAAAGGGTATTGTGCTTGGTTGGATTGGGTTTAGAAGGAAAGAACATCTTCAGGTTGTTTGGGCTTAACTTCTTTCGACCGAGCTGCACCAGCTCCTGGATCAGTGTCACTCCCATTCAGCTCAGATTCAGCTCCCAGGTCAGTGTCACTCTCGTCCAGCTCCTTTTCAGCTCCATCGCCAGCCTCACTCTCATCTAGCTCCATCTCAGCTACTGATTCAATCAACGTTGCATCATCCCCTCATTCTCTAAAAGGATTTGACCTCAAGTCCGAATCATCTGCATGGAAAGGGTCAAGTCAGAAACATTGAAAGTAGAACTAACGGCATACTTACCTTGGAGATCAATCTTGTATGCATTATTGTTGATGCGCTCAATGGTCCATCAGTTCTTGGTAAGAGCTTAAATCTTCTTTCATCAGGGAACCTATCCGTACTCAAATATCTCGACACCAAGTCCCCTGGTTTTAGTATCAACTCACGCCTCTTCTTGTTGGCCTGTTTTGCATACTCCTTAGTTCTTTCTTCTATGTTCTTCTTAACCTGTTCATGCAAAGCAATAACAAACTCGGTCTTGGCCTGTCCATCAAGAGTAGTCTACTCGTTTATTGGCAAAGACAATAGATCCAAAGGAGTCAAAGGACTAAAACCATACACAATCTGAAAAGAAGAGTGCTTTTAGTCGTATGTACTGAATGATTATAAGCAAACTCAACATGGGGTAAGCATTCTTCCCAAGAATTAATGTTTTTCTTTACTACAGTACGCAAGAGTGTAGACAAAGTCCTATTAACTACTTCAGTTTGCCCATCAGTATGTGGGTGCCAAGTAGTAGAGAACAAGAGCTTAGTTCCTAATCTATACCAGAATAGTATTGTAATATCCCGAGTTGTGATATGTGGAAAAGCTTAAGATAATTGATTTGACTACCTATGTCACCAAAGTTGACTTACCTTTTTCGTATCACATCCAGAAAGAACTATAGAGTTAAGCATGCTTGAGCTGGAGTAGTGGAAGGATGGGTTGTGAATGAAGAAAGAACAGAGAAAATTTTACTGAAGAACTTTCTTTATATTACTTGCTTAACTTCTTTGTACAAGCTCAATATGAATACATATACAACTCTGAGATTTAACCTAGTTCCCTTGACATTGGACCACTAGACACGTGTCTCTCAGCTACACACACTCTAGTACTCATAAATCATCGTAACGGTTTGATTGAGCTATTCCACAGCTTACTCCAGCTGGTGCATTTGTCCTCATGCACTGTCCTTGTACAACCTCTGCATTACTCTGTTTCAGAGTTTGTCTTTGGGCCGTTTTCCCTTCTGCTAATGGGTCATGGATGTCGAGGCCCATCTTGGGCTTACTCTCATCCCCCCTCAAACTGATGATAGGTGGAGAACCAACACTCAGTTTGCTCCGAAGACTTTGAAAGGAACGGCGTGGGAGAGACTTCGTAAAGATATCAGCAAGCTGCAAGGTAGACGGTATGTGCTGAACTTCTAAGACTCCAAGCGCAACCCTTTCTCGAACATAATGGTAGTCAGTCTCAAAATGTTTGGACCTTCCGTGAAGAACAGGGTTTGCTGTAAGGTGAACTGCAGAAAGGTTATCACAGCGAAGAACAACAGGTTTAGGCTGTTTGATCCTCAAGTCCCGAAGTACGAATTAAACCCATGTCAACTCAGAGGCTTTGCTTGCAAGGGATCGACACTCAGCCTCTGTTGAGGACCGAGAAACGGTTGGTTGGCGCTTCGCAGACCAGGAGACAATGTTTGAGCCAAGCATCACGCAGAAACCACCAGTTGAACGTCTTGTATCTCTGAACCCCGCCCAATCACTATCACTATAAGCAATTATATCCATGCTTGAGTTGCTATTCAAACGAATCCCCATTTAAGAAGTACCGCGAAGATAACGAAGAACTCTCTTCAATAAATGAAAATCAGCTTCGGTTGGAGAATGCATTTGCTGGCAAATGAAGTTTACAGCAAACTGTATGTCGGGTCGAGTGATAGTTAAATACTGTAACTTCCCAGCAAGACTCCTGAAATAGCTAGGATCAGAGAAGGGGCAAGTGTCTTCATATACTTGGTCAAGACGCAAAGGTAGTGGTGTGTGAACCGGATTGCACGTAGACATGTTTGAATGATGTAGATTCTCCTCAGTATACTTTGTCTGTGATAAGAAAAGACCAGATTCTGTCCGCTGCGCCTGAATACCCAGGAAGTAATGCAAATCACCCAAGTCATTTATAGAGAAACGACTACTCAGTTCAGCAATAAGAGATTTGAACAGAGCCGGATTGGAGCCTGTAAGAAGGATATCATCCACATACAGTAACAAGACCAATGTGTCTCCATTGTGATGATAGACGAAGAGGGACGGATCAGCCTTACTGCAGATGAAACCAAACTCAAGAAGGAAGTTACTGAACTTGTCGAACCAAGCTCTCGGAGCTTGCTTTAAGCCATATAGAGCTTTCCTCAGGGCACACACATGGTGAGGTTTAGTTCTATCTTCGAAGCCCGGTGGTTGAATCATAAAGACCTCTTCTTGAAGATCACCATGGAGGAACACATTTTTTACATCAAGCTGAGTGATATTCAAGTTCTTTGAGGTTGCAACAGCAAAAACAATACGAATGGTAGAGGTCCGTACCACTAGACTGTATGTTTCCATGAAGTCAACACCTACTTATTGATCAAAGCCTTTGGCTACCAGCCGTGCTTTAAGCTTATCTAAGGACCCATCAGCATTGAGCTTAACTGTGAAAACCCATCTGCAACCAAGGATGTTCATGGTCTCTGTTGCTTCCTTTAAGACCCACGTATGATTCTGATAAATAGACTCAAGTTCATCCAGCATTGCTTGACGCCATCCTGGATGCGCTAATGCTTCTGCAACAGTCTTTGGTAACGAGGGAATCGTCTTACTTGCAACCAAAGCGTAGTGAGGATTAGGCTTTGTGGTTCCAGCGCGAGATCGAGTCGTCATAGGATGACTGGATCCAGTTGTATCCATCGGAGCAGGAGCAGGCTGACTTTCAGTATCAAGAGGTCTCTCAGGAGATATATCTCTCGGAAGAATATCATCACTAGCAGAAGAAGATGGGGGAGACTATGTCTCTGGCTCTGTAGTAGCAACAGGATCCATCAGAATGTGACCATCGTCGTGAGGAAACACAGTAGCCTGAGGAGGCACTGTAGGAAGAAAGACTGGAGGTGCAGAGTGAACTGTGCCATCTTGCCAAGCTTTCAACAGACCCGTGTTGTGTTGAATTAGAAGATGCTTATACTGACCAGTGAAAGGCAATGTTTCCTCATCAAAAATAACATGGCGAGAGATATAGACTCGACCAGTCGGTGGATGTAAGCATCTGTATCCTTTGTACTGAGGATGGTAGCCAAGGAACACACACAGTAAGGACCGAGGCTTGAACTTATGCTGAGTATAAGGGCGCAAACACGGATAGCACGCAGAACCAAATATTCGAAGGAAAGAGTAGTCTGGAACTTTGCCAAAAAGAACTTCCGAGGGACTCTTGTTGTTCAGGACAGATGAGGGAATCATGTTGCTTATGAAGTTTGCAGAGTAAAAAGCTTCAACCCAATACTTAAGAGGAGTATGACTTTGGAACAACATAGACAGACCCAGTTCAGTAAGATGTCTATGCTTTCGTTCGGCAATGCCGTTCTGCTGTGGGGTTGAAGGACAAGAGATAAGATGAACGATTCCCTGATCTCTGAGATGATTCCTGAACTTTGTACTCATAAACTCACCACCACCGTTGCTCTGAAAGATTTTCAGTTTCTTGTTGAACTGATTTTCGATTTGTTTTTGAAAGGCGATTAACACATCGTAAAAATCAGACTTGGCTTTAAGAGGTATTATCCAAGAGTAGCGACTAAAGTTGTCAACAAAGACTGCATAATACTTGAAACCCTGAACTGATACAACTGGAGAGGATCCCCACAGATTACAATGTATCCGATCTATGGGTTCCTTGACACTAGACTCTGAAATAAAAAACGGAAGCTGAGTACTCTTTCCCATCTGACAAGGTCCACAAACGGGAGACGTGCTACTCTTATTGATAACAATCGCCTTACTGCTCTTGAGGAGTTGGAGAATCTGAAAGTTTGCGTGTCCCAGTCGCTGATGCCACACCATGTCACTTGCTGCACACTGACGATTTGAGAAGTGAGCCACAAACTCCTTCTTCTCCAACACATACAGGCCTTTACTTCTTGATCCTTGTGTCACCAACTTCATTGTTTCGAGATCGAACACATAAACACGATTAGAGTCAAAGAAAACCCCACAGAGGTAATCATCACAAAGTTTTGATACAAAAAGTAGAGACTGTTTCATTGTTGAACAGATAAGAACATTGTTTAGAGGAAGACTACATGTATCAGTGGTGAGAGTTGTGGAACCAACATGTGTGATCGGGAGGAAGTTCCCATCAGCCACCACGACATGCTCATAACCATTGTAAGGAGTAGCATTCGGCACTTGAGCAGTAGTTGGCGCCATGTGAGCTGTAGCTCCCGAATCAGCAATCCATTCACGGCCACTTGAGTGAGATACTGGAAGGGCTGACAGAGCATGAGGAACATCTTCACTCTGGTAGGAATTGTCAAATCTGTTGTAGCAACGGAGAGCAGAGTGGCCGGTGCGACCACAAATTTGACAGACAGGGCGATAATTGTTGTTGTTGCCACTCGAGTTGTTGACTTGCTGTGTGAAAACTCTGCCACGAGTCGAGTAACCACCACGACCACGACCAGAGGAACCACCACGACCACGAGAGTAATTGTTGTTGTTTCGTCCACGGTTGTAGTTGTTGTTGTAGTAGCCACGCTGAGTTTGGAAAGCCATGTTCGGATTAACATCAGAGGCAGTCTCATATGACTGAAGACGAGCATCAAAACCAGAAACCTCAAAGATAACATCATTTAACGTGGGAACAGGGAGTTGAGTCATGGAACTCTGAATCACTGTTATAATAGGATCATATTCACGTCCAAGACCATTGACAAACGAGAAGATCTTCATGGATTCTTCAATAGGCTTCCCAATAGAGCTCAACTTATCACAGATGGCTCGAAACTCACGGCAATAAGTGCTAAAGTCTTTACCTTTCTTCGTCATCAGCTGAAGAGAGCGGTGAAGCTCAAACTCACGGGCAATGGAGCTCTTGTTGTAGTTTTCAGCAAGAGAGAGCCAAACATCACGGGATGTGTCAAGACAGTGCACCGTTCCAAGGACTTCATCGGTGAGCGTCCCATAGATCCAAGATTTTACAAGTTGATCCGTACAGGTCCAAGACTCAAAGCGAGGGTTTGGAGCTTGAACATTGACGTTGGCGACGACGTTTTTCTACATGCGCTGGTGGAGGCTGGATCTGGCCAGTTGCAAACCCCAGTAGCTTCTGACTTCGGAGGAGAGACTCCATTTGAGTCTTCCATAAGAGATAGTTGCTGTCACTCAGTTTAATGGTGATAGAACTAGTGATGTGAACACCGGTAGGAAAAGGATATGGATCTTGCTCAGCCATTACAGCACCTGTTAGGGTTATATGAGCTCTGATACCATGTGAATGAAGAAAGAACAGAGAGAATTTTACTGAAGAACTTTCTTTATATTACTTGCTTAACTTCTTTGTACAAGCTCAATATGAATATATATACAACTCTGAGATTTAACCTAGTTCCCTTGACATTGGACCACTAGACACGTGTCTCTCAGCTACACACACTCTAGTACTCGTAAAGCATCGTAACGGTTTGATTGAGCTATTCCACAGCTTACTCCAGCTGGTGCATTTGTCCTCATGCACTGTCCTCGTACAACCTCTGCATTACTCTGTTTCAGAGTTTGTCTTTGGGCCGTTCTCCCTTCTGCTAATGGGTCATGGATGTCGAGGCCCATCTTGGGCTTACTCTCATGGGTGACCTATCGGGAAGTGATCCGCGATACCGTGCGAGTGAGGCCAAAGCACGGGGAAAGGTCGGGTGGTGATTGCAGGGTCAGTAAACAATGATTTCGAGCCTCTGGAAAAATTAACGGACCGATCGTCAGATGGGATGGGGCCCACGGGCCAAGAGAACGGGCCTGGGTGGCCCATTAGCCGTGGGCGGTCGGGGCGTTACAAGTGGTATCAGAGCTGGTTAGCCGTCTCGGTTCTGACCCGAGAGGCGTCTTGAGACCTGTTGTGGGGCGCAACGAGGACGTTGCGTTCTTTGAGAGGGGGTGAATTGTAACATCCCGAGTTGTGATATGCGGAAAGGCTTAAGATAATTGTTTTGCCTACCTATGTCACCAAAGTTGACTTACCTTTTCCGGAACACATCCAGAAAGAACTCTAGAGTTAAGCGTGCTTGAGCTGGAGTAGTGGAAGGATGGGTGACCTATCGGGAAGTGATCCATTGCAGGATCAGTAAACAATGATTTCGAGCCTTTGGAAAAATTAACGGACCGATCGTCAGATGGGATGGGGCCCACAGGACGAGAGAACGGGCGTGGGTGGCCCATTAGCCGTGGGCGGTCGGGGCGTTACAAGTATCAAGGCAAGAAACAATATAGAACAACTTCAAAACTTTCCTATCCTTCTCAAAATCAGAACACAGACGAGTAGACTCAGACTGAGAATCACTTATTAAAGGTTCAATATGTTTTTCAAATAATGTATTGTTAATCAGAATATCATCAAAGCTCAAAACAACATCACTCAGAAAACATGATTTCAAAACAAACCAAGATTTATCAGTTTCAGAACAAGAATAAGCAGGTTTCAAAACAGAATCACAAATAAAATCGGTTTCAGCTTTAAGTGATTTTTGTTTCTGAAAATTCCTAACCATAAACTCTTTCAAGGCACGTGAGGAAGAAAACAAATCACCAGTGATAATTATATTTCTAGAAAAACTCAGATCAAAGCAATTATCTTCAAAGCAAGGAAAAGAATCACAAGGTTTTCTGAAAAAGAAATCAGATTGCTGCAAAACGAGGTCAATTCTGTTTTCAGGATGATTAAGGCTTTTCTTATGTTCCATAAACTGATCAAAACTCAAAATAAAACCAGGATTGAGTTCACTAACAGACTGAAAACGTTTTTGATCAGAGAGTTTGCCAGGTTCAAGTTTGCCTGGTTCAATCAAGGTTGCATCAATATGGGACGCCATGTACCACCCAATCACTAACGCATAGTCAAACATCTATTATAAGTGACGTTTTAGCATTTTAATTTTTGTGCTAAAATATTAGTCATTTTAAAAAATATAGGCAAATAATAACCAAATGTGACTTCATTTACCCTTGTATTATGATCTCTTAATAATGATCTTGTGTAAATTAAGCATATAAAAAGGTTTGAATATGTATTCTATTAATCTCTTAAATTTGTGTGGAAAATTGTAAAACGTTAGTTAAAGAAAAACAAAAAGAGTATTATTCTTGTAGGCGAATAGTTTATCTTATAGAAAATACCTCAAATTGCATGCGATTTAATGTCCCCACTAAATTTAGGATAACTATGATTAAACTTAATTGATTAAATTTTGATTAGAGCAATAATTAAGCAGTTATTAATATTTATTCTAGGTGAAATTTACTAACGACAGATCAAGTTGCTAAAGGAAATTAAAAAAAAATGTTGAAGGAAAGAAAAAAAAATGTTAGGATACCGTGCTCTCATATTTAATAATTACTCTATCTATTTCACAAATAGTGTTATTTTGACATTTTTTGTTACATAAAAATATTATTAGAAATTTTAATTCACTTTTTACTTACTTTAAACTAGGTGTTTTACCCGCACTTGCGGGCTTAATAATTTTATAAAAATTATATTTAAATATATTATCAATTCAAAAATCTTTAGAATAAATTATTTTCATACTTTTAAAATATTTAATAATTAATTAAATATTAAATCTTTTATATATGATATAAATATATTTTACTATGTAAAATAAACTTGAAAACATTCATATATACATAAAAATATATAAAATAATATTTATTTATTTCAAAATATTTTGAATAAAATAATAATGTTACTTTTTAGATAATGATGATTATTAAATTAATGAAATTTGTTTTTTATTTGTGGGTAATTCTATATTAACAAATCAAATCTAATTATTTATTAAGGGTAATAAAGACTTTAAATACTCTAATTTTTAACGTAAGAGCGAAAAAATACTTCGTAAATAATAGTATAAATATTTTTGAATTCTTTACCAAATTTTTTAGAAATTATTAAAATGATTGCTTTTTATTGTCCTAAGAATTATCTATTTTATGTGATATATGTATATTTATATTAAAATAGATTTGTTTTAATATTATTAAACCAAATATAATATAAACACACATATAATAATTTAATATTATTAAAGTAATATAGTATAAATTTAACTATTTAAATATGATATTATCTTTAAAGTTTTAATTATTCTTAAGATAATGATAAATTTTTTTATCAAGATTAATAAATGAATATAAATTATGATTAAATATAAAATATATGATCTAATATATTTAAATTAATAACTCAAATAAAACTAATAAAAATATGACAAATAAACAAAATTACCTAAAATCATGGGGAGCATGACAAATCAGCAAATTCACTTCATAAATAATAGTATAGATTTAATATTACAAAATGCATTGATCTTATAAATAGTTTTATTTATTTAAAATATTATTGATTAAATATTTTTAACTAATAAAAATAAAAATAAATATCAATTATTTTTAATCTATATGAAAAATATTAAAGTGACAATTTTTAAGAAACTGAAGGGAAAAATATCAAATTAGTATTAGGTTTTTGTCCTAATTTAATAAGAAGTTAGCCATATGAACACTGGCTATATATATAAAAGTATATATATATTAAACCATATTTTTGCTTTGGACAACAAATCTGCCACTGTTTTTTGAGTTATTTATAATATTTTGCCATTCTCATTTAATTTTAATATTGATATTACTTATTTAAACTAAATTAAAATTGATGCCATTGAATTTTGTTTACAAAACACAATTAAATTAAGGAAATATTCTGAAAGCACAATAAATCCATCTAAACTACATAATAAAACGTATCTATAACTATGGAGTATATCTTAACAATGCTACTCGAATTATATCTAAGATTACTAAAACTATTCAAGTTACTATTTTTATGGCAAGTATCAATTATAAGCTATTAAAAACAAATATATACTGCGATTTTTACCAAATAATGCTTATCTTTACTTCAAAAAAATTAATAAATAAAAATAAATATAAATTTACTTGGATACAAAAATTATTTAACGAAAAATAAAATACTAAAAGTTAACTATTATTTATAGTATTTGATTGTATTATTACAAATTATGCTTGATGTTTTTACGGTTAAAAGTTTTGTAGGTTATTATATGAGACATAAAAAATAATTATCGAAAAATAGAATTTTTTTTTTTTCGAATTAACAAAATATTTATAACATTGTTAACAAAAAAATTCATTATAATATATCCCACAAATGGATGACCGTCAATTTGTATGGATACTATAGTATATCTGGAAAGGAAGGAACAATAAAGTTTTTAGTAATCTGGATATGAATCTACGGGATACCTTTAAATTGGCAGAAGCAGAAGCAACCCTGTGAGGCAAGGCACAAGTGTTGAATGAACATAGAGCAACATCAAGTGCAGCAGACGCGACACTACCGTCAATCCCGGGACGATGGTGCTTTACAGATGGTTCCTGGAAAGACAATGATTGTTTTTCTGGCCAAGGTTGGTACAGTACTCTAGAAGGTTTTGATGGTTTGATGGGGGAAAGAAATGTCCGGGCTAACCTCTCAACTCTTCATGCAGAGATTGAAGCTTTAGTTTGGGCAATGAGTGTATGCGGAATTTACGTCAAAATTATGTTACATTTGCAACATATTGTTCTCAATTGGTAAAAATGGTTTCAGAACCAGAAGAATGACCAGCTTTTATAAGTTATTTGGAAGATATCAAGGTCCTAAAAAAGAGTTTTCTTAGCCCAGAGATTATTCATATACCAAGGACGTAAAACAAGAAAGCGGACAGTCTTGCACGCAGTGTTAGAAAACATCCATCTTTTGTCGTCCACATAGATGTGGAACACCTGCTTGATTTTCAGAGTAAGAGTCAGTATAAATCTATTTAGTTGATGACAAAAAAAAAAAATATATATATATATATATATATATATATATATATATATATATATATATATATATATATATATATATATATCACTCGCTTTCAAAGCGGGGATATAATCTAGTTATTTCTTAAAATGGAAAATAAGCTCACATAAATATCAAATTAAAATATATTAGTTTCTCAATTAAAATATCAAATCAAACACAAATATTTTTATACTTATATATATACTTTTTGCCAACTAGACTTATCTATACCTATTAAGAATTGTACTATAATTACCGAAAAATCAACTTGAGAGAAAGCAATCCCCACGAGGTCTAATTCGAACTGCTTTATATAATTTTCACTTGACCTTACAAATAGATTTATTAAAACTAGTTATAATTAGTTATCTTTATTTATAACCATCAAGATAATAAATTTGTCTCATTGTTGGACCGGCCAGTGACACCCGTAGTTTGTTAGGTCAGTTTTATCCTAGTAGGTGAATATATGATTATGACCTACTTAGTTTCCTTTTTTCTCATAAAAACTAAATTCTAACCTGTATTTTAAGATACTAAATTATTTTAATAAAATTTTATATTTTTATGTTTAGTAGTTATTTTAGATAATATATAATAATAAATATAAAAGTCTAAGATATATCAACAATTTTACCTTTTTATAAATTTACTATATAGTCTGTGACAAAAAAAAAAATTTACTATATTGTTTACTTATTTTAAGATATATTAACGATTTTTATATAATTTTAATTTATAAAATATTTTATTAATTAAGAAAATGATTAATTCTGTTAAAAACTATAAAGTTATATTATAATAAAAATCATACATTTATTTAACATAAAAAGACATTTATAGATTTTATGGAAATGAAATCTTTTAAAAAATAATTATTTTATTTTGTAAATATTTAAATATATTGAATATTTTGTAACCAAATTTAATATGACAAATTACTCTTTGGGTGTATTCAACTAGATATTTGAGTTGACTTGTCTTAAAATGACAATTTCATTATTATTCAAACGTAAATTTAAAATCCAATATTACTGAAATTGTCATTTCATAAATATCCTAAAATCTATTGTTATTAAACAAAATCATGTTGTAGATTTTAGAGAATTTAGATGTTTCTAGAGTGTTTAAGAAAAATTCTTAATTATAAAAATAAAAATTCAATCTCATGATTTAGATAAGATTTTAGAGTGGTTAAACAAATTTTTTACCAAATTCTCAAATTTCACTTAAAATCATCTAAACATTTAAATATTTATAATGGCATGAATCATAAGTAATATGACAATTTAAAGTTAATTTCATATAATGATTATGTTTTAATACGATAATTGGAAAAGTAGTACAATGTGTTTAGCAAAAAAAGGGTGTATAGTTATAAAAATATAAAACCTTTTCAAAAATTTGTTATTCTTCTATGTATGGTAAATCTCAACCGATTATAATATTGTTTCTAGTGCTATGGAGTTCACATTTGAATCTATAGTGATACGCTTGAGGAGAAATCATTTCTGAATTGGCAAGAAAGTATATCAAAGGTTTGGTGAGGGTAATTAAGAAAAAAAAGGTTTAATGTCTGTTGGCTTTGTTTCCTAGTCAAAGTTGATAATTTGTAACAAAGTATTGGACCATCTCAAATCAACTCATCAATATCGACTTCCAAATAGCACTTGCAAGTTGAACCAACCTGCTAAATGCTACAACATTGATAAAGTAGATGGATTAATCCGGTTGACATCCTTCTTGGATATATATATATGACAATTAACGTTAATTTCATATAATGATTATGTTATAATACGATAAATGGAAAAGGAGTACAATGTGTTTAGAAAAAAGGTATATAGTTTAAAAAAATAGAAAACCTTTTCAAATTTTTTTTTCTAAGTATGGTAAATCTCAACCGATTAAAAAGTTGTTTCTAGTGCTATGGAGTTCACATTTGAATCTAGGGTTTTTTTGCAAATTTGACTTAAAATTTAAAGTCAAATACAAATCTAATCTCTTTTTTTTTTTCTTTTGGAGAAATAATTTATGAATTCGCAAGAATGTATATCAAAAGTTTGGTCAAGGTAATTAACAAAAAACAACTAGTTTTATGTCTGTTGGCTTTGTTTCATGGTGGTCAAAGTTGAAAATTTGTAACGAAATTTTGGACCATTTCAAATCAATTTCCAAATAGCACTTGCAAGTTGAACCAACCTGCTAAATGCTACAACATTGATAAAGTAGTTGGATTAACTAGGGATGGGACGGATCGGGTATCCAGGGAATTTTGAGATATCCGGATCCGGATCCTTATCCGGCGGAGCCATGATTTTATTATTCTTATTCGGATACGGAGTTTTCGGATATCCGGGTGTCGGATATCCTTCTAAAAATTGTAATATCCGGCGGATATCCGGATCCGAATTTGGAACCTTAAAATAAATAAAAATAATATTAAAATATATAAAATATTAATAATAATTTAAAAATAAAGATGTATACAATGTTTTTATTATTTGTATGTATGCTATTACAAATTTTATATAAATTTTATATATACTATTATAAAAATGAAATTTTGATAAATAAAATTAGTTTTTATATATAGATATTACTATTTTAAAAATAGTTATCAATAAAATTTACGGATCCGGATATCCGGACTAAAAAATTTAAATATCCGGATCCGGATTCGGTTTTGACGGATCCAAAATTTTACTATCCAGATCCGGATTCGACTTCTCCGGATATCCGGATTTTCAGAACGGATCCGGATCGGATTTCGGATCGAATCCGGATCTCGGATAATAATTCCAGGTCTAGGATTAACCCGGTTGACATCTTTGTTGTTTATATTAAAAGATTTATAATATTAGTTTATAGTTTATTTGAACAATTTAGTTTATCAAAAGGATCTTTGTTTTGGAACGGAATGATCTTCTGGTAGTTTGGCCATAGGCATTTTTAAAAACTTTTTTTACAGATTTCGGAAAAATAGTTTGGCAAGATTGGAGTTGCATGTGGATTCAGCGCTTTGTCCATTTTTTTTCTCAAAAAAGCCGCTTTGTTCTTGTGTTAATGTTTTGGTGTTTTTTTTTTTTGAAACTAATGTTTTGTTGTCTTAAATCTTTTTTTTGAACTGTTAGTGTCTTATATTTTTATATGTATTTATATGTTTTTTGCTTGGTTTTAGTTTTCGGAGATAGTCAGGGGAAATTAGGAAAATGAGCCATACAGAGAATAGATTTGTCCACATATACCTTTGTATTAATTTGTCAATAATGGACACAATTATCCTTATATTAATAAAATAATTTTTCAAAAATTATATATCTCAAAAATATAAAAAAAATTTACAAATTCTTGTAAATTTTTAACATGTTTAACTATTCAAAAACTAAACTAAAAAAATTGTATTTGCTGATCTAGGTTTTCTAGAATATATATTATAACCATTTTTATAAAAAAAAATAATTCATATTCTAATTTTTGTTCTACGTTCTAACAAGGTTATTATACATATTGTAAATTTTTCTCTATGGTCTATCTAAATATGGAATACATCAACATATGTTCTAACTGTATTACTCTGTTATTCTAATCATATGTCATTGTTCTACCTAATTTAAAACATGTATTATATATATTTGTTTTTTAATATGAGAAAATTTAGGAAACAGTCGTAACTGATTTTATTTAAACTTATCCTATAATTTTTCAAACTTTTAGTATATATCTATTTCTATAAAACATACATAATTTATTTTGTTAAATTTTGATGTTATATATAATGTAACTAATATTTGTATTTGACTGATACGCAATTAGTAAAGTATATTTAAGGCGTTTTGTTATATATATATTTTAATTTATATCTAAATAAAATTTATTTGTATTTCAAAGATTTAATGTTATATACAATATAAATAAGCTTTTCTGTTTTACATTTTAATTTTATTTATTCATCAGTTTTATTTTAGTTTTATATGTTTTATGTTAAATATTATTTGTTTATATAAAATTAAAATATGAATTAAATTATATTCTGATGAATATCTTTTTATGTTTTTACCATTTCAATAAATACAGAATTTATTATATATTATACATACACTAAAAATATTTTATAAATTACATAAGTAAAAATAAGAAGTTATATTATATTTGGATGAATATATTTTTATTTTTTACTAAATATAGAACTGATTATGTATTATACATATATTTAAAATATTGTACAAATTAAATAAATTATTAGTTTGATAAATAAAAAAAATAAACTACATAAATGTTTAACTATTAAATATAACAGTATTTATAAATTAAATAGGATTATAAGGTTAATTTTGTATTAAAAATAATCAAAGATATAATGAGAAAAAATTATAAAGTCAAAGATATAAAAGGACAATTTTACTCTAAATATGGCCTTATTAGCCAGTTTTCCCAATAGTTTATTGTTTTCTACCGACTATATATGATTAATATATATTTTAACTATTTTGTCGGTTTTGTATCCTTTCGGATATTCATTTATTTATTTTTCTTAGCATTAAAATTAGCAGGTAATATATATATTAATACTATTTATATTCAGTGAATATCTACTCACATGTAAATAGTCGTGAATTAATTCACTAAAGAAATAATATCTAGTGGGTGGAGCCTTGTGTGTCGTTAAAGTAGTGCCACGTATTAAATCACCACCGCAAAAGTTCTCTTTTTCGATCAATCTTCAACATTTTCAAGGGTTTGTTCTTATTTTCAGTCGGTGAAAAATAAAAAACCAGCAGATCTGTAAGGAAACATCAAGATGTCACATGCAATGGATAAAGAGATGATGGCGATGTCTCTGGAGGAGGAGGATGAACCGTTTGACATGCCTGATTTGCCTCAATTCAGTTCGTGCGAGCGGAACAATAGAAGTCTAATTGGGAGAATCTTGAATCCTGATTGTCAAAAGATGTCTAATCTCTTACGGGAGATGCCTAGGAAGTGGCAGAAGCAGGGAAAGGTTCGAGGAGTGGCGTTATCTAAGGAGCGATTCCAGTTCATCTTTGATAATGAACATGATTTGTTAGAGGTGCTGGAGAAAGGCGTCCACACATCAAATGAATGGGCGATAGCGATTGATAGATGGATGGAGAATCCTCCACCGGATTTCCTGCAATTCATTAATGTCTGGGTTCAGGTCCGGAACATCCCTCTTAATCACTATACAGAGACAGCTATTACAGCTCTTGGAGAGCGTCTTGGTGCGGTAAAAGTGGTGGCTTTCGATCCTGATAAACCGCAGCTTCAATAGTATGTAAGGATGCAAATTAAGATGGATGTTGCGAGACCTTTTAAGAAGTCAATGGTGGTAAACCTTCCAGAAGGAGGCACATCGATGGTGTACTTCAACTACGAAAGACTTCAGAAGAGGTGCTATGAATGTCAACGCTTGAATCATGCTAAGGAAGTCTGTCCTCGGCTGGTTCAGAAGAGGAAGGAGTTAGCTCTAGACCAAAGACAGAGGATTCTTAGTGAGAAGAAAGCAGCAGAGACGGTCTTAGGTCCACAAGACCCTCTCTTTGGTGTGTTATCAGAAGAACAAGTTGGTATCTGCCCGTCGACAGGCAGAGAAAGGATATCTCCAGAGGTTCTTGAGGAGATGAGGAGGTATATGATGATGGCTACAGAAAGCGATAGGCTGATTCGAATTGATAGAATCAGGTCGTCGGTTGCTGCTGCAGAGAAGGATCCTTTCCTCCAAAAGATAGTTCTAAGGCTGGAACCCTCGCCTGAGTTTACAAATCAGATCGATAAGCAGAAAGGCAGAGTCTTTGATCTAGACCTAAATGCTCCAGTGACAACATCTATAATGCCTCGAGGGCAGGAAGATAAGCTGATGGCTTCTGCTATCAAAGCGAATAGAGAAGAATCAAATAGTCTTTCGAATTTGTCTTCTTCTATGAAGGATAGACTGAGAGTGGAGCAGAAATCTCTTCAAGCTGTGCTTTCTTACCCAGAGCCATCAATGAGACGCGATCTGAAGGGTAGTAGCAGTGTTTCTCTAAGTATTGAAGGCAACTCAACGGAATATGGTTTTGAATTCTCTTAAAATAAACCATCCGGGGTTGTAAAGAAGAGCACCAATCCTAGAAGAAGACCATATGTAAGCAAAAGAAAAGAAACTAAGGGAGCAAGTACTGGAATTCTGCAGGAGTTGTATGGGCCAAGTGGTTCAGGGACCTTTGTTGGTGCTAAACGAAAAGGATCAAGCGAAGAGACATAGTTTTTACAAGGTGGTAAGAAGAAGGAAGCAAGGGTGATCCCGAATGAGGGATCGCCGAGGTCGGGATGAGCATCGTAAGCTGGAATTGTCAGGGCTTGGGATCTCCTCAAGGTCTGACAATTTCACGCCTCAGGGACTTGCGTAAAAAACATTTTCCTGAGGTACTTTTTTTGATGGAAACGATGCGTTGTAGAAATACTTTAGTAGACTTACAAGTTTGGCTCGGGTATGATCAGGTTTTCACTATAGACCCTGTAGGACATGCGGGGGGCTTAGCTATCTTCTGGAAGAAGGGTGTAAAGTTGAAGTTTTTGGATGTAAATAGAAACCTTATCGACTGTATTATACAATATGGAACCTTCTCTTTTTTTGCTTCGTGTATATATGGACCTGCTGCTGTACTCCGGAGAATGGAGTTATGGGAGAAGCTTAGCAGAATTGGTGTGAATAGGAAGGAGTCGTGGTGTGTTTTCGGAGATTTTAATGATATTCTTCATAATGGAGAAAGGATAGGTGGTTCTTGGAGATCAGATGAATCCTTTGCTCCGTTTAACCATATGGTAAAGGCGTGTCAGTTGCTAGAGTTGCAGAGCCATGGGAATGGATATACCTGGAGTGGCAATCGAAACAATTCAACGGTGCATTCACGGTTGGATAGATGTTTTGGAAACAGGGCGTGGTTTAACAAATTTCCAAACTCAAACCAATGTTTTTTGGATAAGAGAGGTTCTGATCATAGGCCAGTGCTCATTCATTTGATTGAAGCCCAGGAATCATATAGAGGGTGTTTTCGTTTTGACACAAGATTTCTAAAAGTTGATGGTGTGAGAGAGACAGTTGCAAATGCTTGGAATGATGACCAGACACGAGGTGGGAGGTCTGTCTCTATTCGATTAAAGGCTTGTAGGCGAGCTCTTAGCAATCTAAAGCGTCAAGCTAATATGAATTCAAGGGATAGACTTCAGAAGACTGAGACTGCTTCGGAAAAGGAACAGTCTGCACTATCTCAATCTACTGACAGGATTCACTTCCTCAAAAGGGAGTTGGTAAGAGCTCAAAGAGACGAGGAAACATATTGGTGGCAAAAGAGTAAGGAGAAATGGCTTCAAAGAGGTGATCAAAATTCCACTTTCTTTCATAACTCTGTCAAAGCAAGGAGAGCAAGAAGACATATTGATAAGCTTGTAGATGATGATGGTGTGGCTGTGTTCTCAGAAGCTGCAAAAGGAGATGTGGCTGTGAAGTTCTTCTCAGATCTTTTTAGATCCTCCAACCCGCCTCTTTTCACTTCGTGGTTCCATGACTTGCAGCCAAGAGTTACTGCCCAAATGAATGCAGACTTGACCAAATCGGTTTCAGCAGGAGAGGTCAAAGAAGCTTTATTTTCTATCCATCCATCAAAGGCACCGGGACCTGACGGCATGTCAGCTCTTTTCTTTCAGAAGTTTTGGCATGTAGTTGAAGCTCAGGTTGTTAGAGAAATTCAGAGATTTTTTGAGATGGGCATTCTTCCTAAGGAGTGGAACTATACTCATCTTTGCTTGATTCCAAAGATCCCTGATCCGGAATCCATCTCTGATCTTCGACCGATTAGTCTCTGCTCTGTAATCTACAAGATCATAGCAAAGATTATGGCAAAAAGATTGGTACCAGTGCTTCAGATGATTGTCTCTCCCACTCAATCTGCGTTTGTCTCAGATCGACTTATGACGGATAATATCACTATAGCTCATGAGATGATCCACTCTTTGGGAAGATCTCAGGACAATAATTCAGAAAAGATGGTGGTGAAGACAGATATGTCAAAGGCTTATGACCGCGTGGAATGGGGTTACTTAAGATCCTTGATGTGTGCTCTTGGATTTGATCAGAAATGGATCAATTGGGTTATGAAGTGTGTTTCTTCAGTTACGTTCTCGGTGTTAATCAATGATCAGCCTCATGGAGTCATTATTCCGCAGCGTGGTTTGAGGCAGGGTGATCCTATGTCACCGGGTCTGTTTGTGCTGTGCTCAGAGGGTCTAACTCATCTGCTTTCAAAGGCGGAACGGGACGAAACCATTTTGGGCATCAAGTTTGGGGTGAATGGTCCTTCTGTGAATCAGCTCCTTTTCGCAGATGACTGTTTATTTGCTTGTCAAGCCAATGAAGAGCAGAGTGACAGATTGATCAGAACTATAAAGAGGTATGAAGCAGTGACAGGACAAATGCTTAACCCTTCAAAGTCTTCTATTATTTTTGGAAAAGGAGTACAAGAAGGAGAGAAGAACCGGGTGAAACATTTGTTAGGTATTGAAACAGAAGGAGGCATGGAGAAATACTTAGGACTTCCTGCAATTATGAAAGGATCAAAGGTCAAGTTATTCTCATATCTCAAGGAGCGGATAAATAAAAAGACCTCTGGATGGCATGCAAAAAACTTATCTCAGGGAGGGAAAGAAGTGTTACTTAAAGCGGTAGCTTCGGCCTTACCAGTGCTACCCATGTCTGTGTATCAAATCCCTAAGACTGTAATCTCGGGATTGAGCTCTGAGATGGCTAGATTTTGGTGGGACGGTATGGAGTTTAAAAGAAAAATCCATTGGTTAAGCTGGGAGAAGCTATGTCTGTCCAAAGAAGATGGAGGTATGGGCTTTAAAGAACTTGAGTGTTTCAATCAAGCGCTTTTAGCTAAGCAGGCTTGGAGGTTAATTCACATGGAAGAATGTCTTATGGCTAAAGTACTCAAAGGAAAATATTTTGGCGCTGAGAGATTTCTTGATGTCCAGTTAGGTGACAAAGTCTCTTATGCTTGGAAAAGCATTCTCTTTGGTAGAGAACTCCTCGTTAAAGGGTTGAAACATTCTGTTGGAGATTGCACAAGTATCAGAGATGGTCTGAACCGTGGTTGGAAGATGAAGATGGGATTTGCAAACCACCAGTCCGAAGACAAAGATTTTTTGATGTGGATTTGGTGGTCTCTGATGTAATTGATCCCCATAAGAGAAGATGGAATACATATAAGCTATATGAGCTCTTTATCCCTAGTGATGTGAAGATTCTCTTACGGAATCAACCAACGGTTTCTACTCATGACTCATGGGTATGGAAGTTTACTAGAAGTGGATTATATACAGTTAATACTGGGTATGATCTTGCGTTCCATGTCAATAAGAAGGAGTTGCTTCAATGCCACACTGAGAAACCCTCGCTGAATCCACTCAAAGCGCAAGTGTGGCAAGTACAAACCCCGTCTAAATTAAAGGTATTTTTATGGAAAGCCCTCTCTGGAGCCTTACCTGTCTTTGATGCTTTACGAGATCCGGGTATGAAATGTGAGATGATCTGCCAAACGTGTGGCATGGATGGAGAGTCTGTCAACCACGTCTTATTTTCTTGTTCATTAGCTCGGCAAGTTTGGGCTTTGTCTGGTTTTCCCCACCCGCCGGGAGGATTTGACGAATTATCTATCTTTGCCAATGTATGCTATCTGCTGAAGACGTGGCACCTGAAAAAGGAGATGAGAGTGATTACGAAAAACTTCCCATGGATCCTTTGGTATCTATGGAAAAACCGAAACTCTTTGTTGTTTGAAGGGTTTATTTATAATGGGGAGCAGACGTACATGAAAGCAGTTGATGAAGCCTGTTTATGGTTTCTAGCTCAAGAGGTGGAGCAAGCAAGAAACGAAGAGACTACTAGGGAGATTTCTTCGTATCTGGGCACTTGGATTGCTCCACCCTCGGGTTTCTTTAAGTGTAATGTCGGTATGAGATGGTTAAAGAAGAAGAGGGAAGTCGGAGCTGTCTGGGTTTTAACAGATTCAGGAGGTATGACGTTGCTTCATAGCCGTAGATCTTTTTCTGATGTATGGTCGAAGGAAGAGGCGTACTTCCTTAGCATGGTTTGGGCAGTGGAAAGTATGATCTCCCACAAGTGTCTGAGAGTATACTTTTCTCTTGAATGGAGGATGTTGGTGAATGCAATCAATAGACCTAAAGCCTGGCCTTCTTTCAAGTTTAAAGTAGCAGAAACTCGATATTTGCTTGGGGAACTATTGGAATGGCGGGTGGTGTTCGAGAACTCTGAAAGCAATAGAGAAGCTCGGCTAATTGCCAATAGTGTTATTACTGGTGCTAGGTTCCAGTCCTATGTGGCTAGAGGTTCTTCTCGATGGCTACTCAATTATTTTTTGGCATAAGTTTGATGTGAATAGCTGGTTATAGACTCATGGTGTGTGGAGTTTTTTTGGTCTAGTTTGTTCTTTTGTTATAACCTTGTTGTATCTTTTCTGATGTTTAATGAAATCTTCTTAGACGGCAAAAAAAAAAAAGCAAGTAACAACAAAATTTTCAAATGACAGCTATATAACACTTACTACTTTAATATTCTTCTTTAATATTAATACAAGTTAAAATATGTATATTCATAAATCAATAAATATTAGTAAGTAGTAAATTATCTATTTTGTTTAAAAATTGAATCAATGTAGAAATTAACAGAATTTGATAAGATAATAAAAGAATTGGTACATTAAATTTTATAATTAAAATGATGGATCAACATATAACTTTAGTATTGTTTGTTGTATAATATTAATGCTTATTTCTAATTTTACTTATTTGCATAAAAATCATAATCTTATTTGGTTGTTACTTGTTTGCTGTCATTTGTTTTGAATATAAAACTCAAGATAAAGTATACTATACTTTAATATGTTTCGGAAAGATCTACATATTCGTTTCATTCAAGGCGTTTTATCCGTGAAAAGCTGGATGTCGAGAGCAAGAGAAAGGGAATAAGTGCATGCATCTTCATTTACAGCACGTGTCTATTAAATTTGTCATGACTTAGTCATCAGTCTTTTTTTTTTTGTCAACGACTTAGTCATCAGTCACATAAGCAAAATCAGGAATATTTTTTATTTCATTTTTTGTATTAATATATTACCCAAATGCAATATAAAAGTGAGAGAATATACTAAAAAAAAGAAACAAATCTGAAGAAAATAAATAAATAAATGAAAGATGATATACGCAAAAGAGAGGCGGCGTGAGGTGTTCCATAAGCAACAAAGGCCGAATCATTAGTTTGTTGTTAGTGATGTTCGTTTGGTTGCCGCAGGTATTTGCGTCTGCGGTTGCAGCAATTATTTTCAAAAAATTTGTTCGTTTGATTGACGCCGAATCCTGTGTCTATCGCCGCGTCTGATACCGCGACTGATACCAAATTCTGTATCTGATGCCTAAAAAAACAGCGGTTGTGATTTAAATTCCTGCGTTAATGTCTAGTATTAGCGTTAACTTCCTACATCTTGGAAACGAACAACAATCTGTGGCTGTATCAGCGTCAGCGTCGACATCTGTATCTACAAAACGAACAATAAAAAATAAATATGACGCAGCCATTGTCGTCGACGCCGACACTGACACAGCCGCAAAGTTACGGCAATCAAACGAACAGAACTGTTATTCTGTATGGTCAATCAATCCTATTGTTTATAGTTATAGCATCTCTAACTATTCTTATATAGTATTTTCTAACAGATTTTAAAAAAAAAAAAATTAAGGTAAATTGTGATCCAATATAATCCTCTAAAATTCAGCTAAAAAATCTTTGCAACCTGATTAATTAAAGTAAACGAAACTGCATTTCCTCCTCTTATCAAAGTTTTTTTTTTAAAACATTTCCTCCTCTTATTGATTTTTCAGATAGAAGTCAAAAAGTAATTCTTCAATTTGCAAATACGTCATAGGAATTTCAGTTAAAGCTTAAGAAGCAAAAGCAAGAAAAAACACACGGGGCTAAGGTCAAAAATGTTACCTTAAAAATATAAGCTTTTTAAGTTCAAAAAAAAAAGAAGCTTTTTGAGGTTTGACCAACAATACCTAAACTTTACTCTAAGATCGATTCTAATCTTTCTCCTTGGGTTCACAGTCGGTTGACTGATTTGGATCAGTAAAGATTATGTAGATTAGGTACTCTCCGTTCCAAAAAATTGTATATTTCAAGAAAAAAAATATTTTTTATATTTTCAAATGTAATTTTTGCCAATTAATAATAAAAAATTAGAAATTTTAAAAATATTAATTGTATTTGTTGAAATCTCATTGGTTTAGCAATATAGAAAATATAAAATTTCAAAAAATTATATTTTAATAATTAAGTCTTTATATGTTTTATTAATAAGAGTGAAAATCTTAAAACATGTGTTATTTTATAACAGAGGAAAAATTATTTTATAGTTTGTGATCTTTTTTTTTTGTTTAACACATATTTTTGATATGGTATATTCCTTCGGAATCGCATATTTGTACCCATTATGGAAATTGTAGGCATATCCGTAGAGTTCTGATTTTCGACAAAGTATTTCGTCTGGTTGACTCAGGACTCAGGAGATCGATTCTTTGTTAGTTCCTGGTTCGAAAATTAGATTACTATTTGGACCACCAGGGATTGTAAACCAGGACCAAAATTTTGTGTTATCTAAACCTAAGAATATCAGACTTTTTGGAATTATGGACCAGTTAGTGCATCAAGCACTGCCTTGGACTTCAAAAGCAATGACTACTTTTGTAAGTTACACGTTTGTAACCAAAGTAATAATAACTGTTAATATTTAAGAATAATATATGTTGAGAAATGAGAACTATCATGTAAAACATATGTATGAAACAAACTAACACACATTAATATCATGTGAATTACATGTAATAACAACAGTTAATATTCAAGAAGATATAAGTATATATTTGTAAAACGAAAGGAGTCAAGTTTGAGAAAATTAAAACTTAGTGACTGAAGTAGCTAAACTATACACTGAAAAATTTACACATTATATGATGATATGTAGAAAAGAAAATGTGCTAATTAAATTTCACCATTTCCCTTCTTTTTCTTGGTATTGAGAGGGTTCACCAAGCTCATTATCAATGAGTAGGCTTGTCTTAGGCGTAGCTCACTAGAGTGATTTACATGTTCCCCAATTATTTGTTGTTTTGTGTGGTTAATCGGGAATAAAATCTGAATCCGTTGTTTTATAGCATATTAACATTATCAAAGGTAATAACGACGCCTTTGTTGTGCCAAAATATAGATATGATGCAATTACATTCGTATTACTCACAAAAAAACACACAAAAGAAGAGCTCAGTGAGGCAATCTCATCTGATTAATCAGAAGAATACGATGAACCCAACAACCATCGTTAACGCCTGATATCTTCACAGCTCTTATGCACCAGCCGGTCATCGAACCCCGAGTCTATACCGTGGCAGAGTACTATTCTACCACTGGTGCTTTTTGATAATTGCACAAATATATACTTGGACGCACAATTTAGATTTCAACAAGTAAAAGACATGACTATCTTTCAACTTCAAATTAAAAGACAATAAGAACTTCATATCCACAAAAGTGAAAAAACTCTTAAGGCATTGATGATACAGCAAATGATGAAGTAATAACATTATGCTACAGCTTCTGTATATTTTCATTAAATTATTTAATAAAATGATTGTTATAACAATAACAGTACGTTATTTTAAAATTATCAAAAAAAAATAATATGTAATATATTTAATCTAGTAATATATACTATTTATATTTTTGTTATTGAAAATAATGTATTATATATAAATAAAATTATATTTTAAATGTGAAATATTTTATTTTAAACTAAAATTATTTCAATTGTAAAATTTATTTCGAAAAATGTAACTTTTATTTTTGGATATAAACATAATTTATTGATATTATTAAATAAA
Source organism: Brassica carinata (assembly GCA_016771965.1). Classification (NCBI taxonomy): domain Eukaryota; kingdom Viridiplantae; phylum Streptophyta; class Magnoliopsida; order Brassicales; family Brassicaceae; genus Brassica; species Brassica carinata. Next base: position 27,788,956 of record CM028688.1, on the reverse strand, counting down.
ATAATAAATAAATTATATATATTTTTAAATTTTTATATATTATAAATGTAAATGTTCTACTAAAAATTCTATATGAGCAAAAAACATTTAGAGAACATCTGGATCTTGTGAATGTTTTTCTAAAGGATTTTCTAACAATTGTTGATTCATTGATTGGATAATAAAAACATGATGCAAATGCTTCGGCGATCAAGGCTCACAAGTTTTAGGGAACTTTTATATACATTATACACAACAATAAAGAATTGCATTTAATGTTTGCTTGAAACATAAAGAAAATTAAGAAAAAAAAAATTATTATTCCCCACATTTTTTGGCAAGTCCAGAGAAAACTTTTAACAAGCATCTCTTTATCTTCCTTCAACACCACTAAAAGAATTTTTTTTTAGAAAACAACTTTGAATCCAAAAACTTCACTGTTGTTGTTCACCCTAATGTGGTGTGCTTGATGTTGAAGTTTCATGAGGTCTTGAGCTATATACATCATCGAAATGGAGATCAATCCCACCTTCAATGTCATCATCTTCATCATCCATAAATGTTGTTCTCGACAACTTTCTTCTTGCATTCTCTTCCCACTCCAAAGCTTCTTGTTCTTCTTCTGCAATGCTTCTCCCGCCCCATGAGTTGTCTAACAAGTTTCTCGTTGTGTAAGGGTTTATGAAATCAGGTGGCTCGATGAAGCTATCGGCGGTTGCGGGAAGTGTTGCACCGTTGTGAGAACGGTTGCCTCTTCCCCACCACTGGCTCCTACCATCATCTAAAGGATGATGATGGTTACCATAGTTTTCTTCTCCATCAGGTTGGTGATGATGGCGCAGAATGCTCTCTGAGAAGAACTGACCCGATGTGCTTGCTACCATGTCTTCACCACGGACTCCTCCCAAGTTAGGAGGCCAACAATCATCCGCAGAGTTTTGGTTTGTAGTCAAGATTTCATTCTCTCTCATCACTATCGGTTGGTGATTGGTTCTGTTGTGAGGCTGACAAGTGTAATACCAGTCAAGAAGATAAGGATGGTTCCTCTGATCTGAATCAATCAGCCACATGGAATCAACGTGATTGCGTGGATTTCTTGGAATGTCTCTGTATAGAACGCTGTTGTTATCTGTAAGACCAGGACGATGGATAGGGGTTTCTCGCCACGGCCTACTAGGAGAAGATGACTCTCTTGTGTTTATTTCTTGAAGCTTTTGGTCCCTGAATGTTCTGAGGTTTGACAGAAACTGCTTCCCAAGAGAATCTAATTCCCATGAAGGATAACTACTCTGGAAACTGCAAAAACAGATAAGAACAATTCATTGTTGAGAGAGAGATGAAAATGATAACCATAACAAATGAGAATGATGGCCAAACCTCAAGAATGACTTCTCCATTTTCCCCTGAGAGCTTCTCTGCTCACAAGATGCATTACGTGGTGAACCATATTTAGTGTTACCATGGTTTGCGAAGTCAAAAGCACTAAAGCTGCAAGCGGAAGAGCCAAGAGAATGTATAGTTGTGAGGAAAGAGCAAACAATTTTTTTTTGTGTTAGAACTTCTCAAGAACCATTCATGGGCTTTACCTGCAAACGTTGCCTACACCTTCAATATCAACTGTGAAGTTTCTGATGAACTGCAGTATATCATCAACCCGCTGCAAAGTGAACTCATCACGCGTTAGAACTTTTCAACAGTGACGTGGGATCTATACACACTAACACAAAAGAAGAGATCTTATACCTTTGGCACAACAAACATCAGCAGAAACGGTGTGATGAAAATCGAAGCTATCTCCTCCAGTAGCATCATTCCAGTATACTACAATTAACAAATTTCCACAAAGAAGCATTTAGCAAGAAAGTTAAAAGAAATTTAAGGGACACAAGATACGTTATATCATGCCATAAGATTTTAAAACATCAAAGTCACTAGGAAAAAGAAGTTTAACATGAAAACATAGTACCTGAAACAGAGTCTCCAACTCCAAACGGACATCATCTTTGTGTTCCTTACCACGCCACCTCTTAGGCATATAGTGAGTGTGTTGGACCACGGCAGTCATCGTTCCTACTGGGTCTAAGACCAAAAGTTCATCCGAAACAGCAGCCCGACTAATGGCTGTAATAGTTCCAAACACAGCGGCATACCATAACAAATTGCGACCGAATATCTACACAAGAGGTCACAGAAACTTTAATAACCAAAAATAATGTTATCTACTACCTGCTGTAAGGTTTACTTACATGGCCCTCCAGAAGAGATTCTTCGAGAAACGCAATGATGATTAACACAGCAGCAAAGCCGCCAGATACAAAAGAAACGAACTTTGCAACAATGGAGATGATAGGTGAGGGGAACTGATTTAGATATTCGGATCCGTGTTCTGCACTGTTGTTAATCCGATGCTTGAATAAATGATCAACCTCATTGAACTCCCTGAAGAGCCACCTAGACAAGTTGGACCATCTTCGAGAAGATGCAGTACTTGGATGATTGTAGAACTGCTCAGCATGCCTTAGGAATAGATACACCAACATAAAGATGACAAGAAATGGTGACAGCAGAAGCATAGCAATCCCAACCACAAATAGCTGTTTCTTCAGTGTTGTAGGATTCGAAACAAAGTCCCTTCTAACACGGAAATTGCTGCAGAATGAAAACACACCTGAATTAGAAAAACGGACAATACTCAGCATGTGGAATGTTTTTTTTCCATTCTATGCCATTACTTTGAAGGTCAGATCAAAGATTAGCGTGGAGGATAGCATTACCAGTCAAACATGCTCTGCAATATGCACCAGTTCAGGGTCCACTCAAGGGTCTTTGTCAACACAAGGTGATGTTGTGTCCCATCTGGGGCAGCTTTGACTACTGGACCAGCACCAGGGATCCAATGGGAAATTGGGAAAGAAAGCAAACCTTTGTTGAGCATTCCTATCAAGTAGTTTTCTTTCCGCATAAGGCGCATAATAATATCATGTGCTGAAAGATCCTTCACCACGCAAAGGCGTTGTGAGCTTTGTAACTGGACAACCTTTTCAAGGACTGTTTCCCATGGCATAGTCAAGATTTCGTTGTCTGTGACATGGAGACTGCAAAATTGACAAACACAATTAGAAAGACAGGTAATGGTCTCAACCTATTTATAAGATGTTGTCTCTTCCAACTTACCTGTTGTAGTAAAAGTGCCGAAAATCCAAAGTATCCTTCAACTGGGCGAAGAACCTTAAGAAGCAGAAGAGCCAGTAGACAGAGAAGAGGACCAAATATCCAACAATGATAGCAGTTGTGAGCGTGAAAGGGGACAGAGGGTGCTGATGGATAGCTTCTTTGACAAGATCACATGGCTTGGTCCCCGATTCAACAGCATCCATTCCACATTTTGCATTCTTAAGACCATGCCAATCCACATACAACAAGAAAAACCCGGAGAAGCATATGATAAAGCCGAGGCTTAGAAGCTCAACAGCCCACTTGACGATAATACACCAGAGGCCCTTGTCTCTGTAGTAGCAGTAGAGCCTCTCGAAGAAAAGATCCAAATCAGCAATGGGCTGAACAGTTAAGCTCTCTCCGTTAAGAAGTCCTGACGGGCTCTCGCTACCAGGACTTGGTATTCCTCCGTAGGTAGATAGCTCAATCTCGTGTGATACATTGTCAAGCAATCCAGTAGTCAAAGAAGATGACGGTTCACCGCGTTGCCATTTAAAGAAGTTGAATACATTTGGAGCCTTTTGCCCCCCACTCATCATTTGCAAAGACGGACGATTGACCAACAGAGCCAGTCCATTCCCTGTCTACCACACGAGAATGCAGCTACAAATCCTGCATCAAACATTAAAGGCATAAAGTAGCCAGACCAGGGACATAACAAAGATAACTTTTTTCCAAACAAAGTGCCAATGTTCGAGCTAGAAGCAGATACAGTGAAAATAAAATAACCGTTGCGACACAAAAGACAAGTCAAAGCCTACGAAGCAGAAAGACAACCCAACTTGTGGCATAACTTGCTAAAGAGGTGTTTTTTTTGCTACTATTCCACGATGATAGATATAAAGTACCCAACTAACCTTTGCTTAAGACATAACTTTTTTTTTTGACATCAGACATAACTATTCATCAATTAAAACATTTTCTTTCTTATTCAACAAAAGCTTTCTCGGATGCATGGACAATGCAGTAAGTGTTTATAGCAATATGACAAAGCACAGAGTAGAAAGTAATCTACACTCAATGAAGAGGCTGGCTACACAATATTCCATGATCAAACCCAATTCCCTAAACCCACAAGAAGAAGCGCGATTCAATCAAGGAACGATACAAAACTGAAACGTCAAGTCCCAACGGCCAAACCCATCACCTAATCAGAGAAAAGTTTCCAACTTTATCGATAAATACAAACAAAAAGATCAAACCTTTACCAGCGACCCACAAAAGGAAGGAACGGCACAGAGAGAGACGTGAGAGCGAAGTTCAGCTTATCAGAATATATGTCCGTTTCCCTAAGGCGGTGGAAGAAAAGGAGAGGAGCGAATTGATCGATGGAGAAGAAGAAGAAGGGAATTGGGTTTGCGTGGAAGAAGAGAGGAAGTGAATAAAATATTTGATCCTTTATGCTTGGACGTCTTCTTTTCGATTTTGGGCTTTCTCTTCTTCCTCTTGCATATACTCTTTAACCAAAGCAAAATCTACTTTTTATATTATTTAATTTATTCTTTTTCTGACAAGAATCTAATTTTTTTTACTGTTGTTGCCAAAATAAGTATTTTAAAAATTTTAATGTATTATATAAAACAATTAAATAATTTCGTATAATGGGCTTGTTTTAGTAGGCCATTGGCCCAGTTCTGAAAATAGACTTTTTTCAAGTGATTGTATAAAGAGAATCCACCTTTTGAGAAGCCCTATAATTCTTTTTTCTGTTCACAGAGAAGAAATAATTATATGAGAAGATTTATAACTTGTTTTGCAAAACTAACTAGGCTCTCTTATAACTGCAACATTTGATGTGTTCAAAAAAAAAAACTACATTTGAAATGTGCAAACGGAATTATTGTGTCGAAAACTGAGTTCTTTGAATATTGTTGTATTTGATATGCTCATGTGTAATTCAACTTGACTTTTATGTCAGTCAATATCGAAATATTAAATGAACTGAATAGTGATATAACAGAATCAAAAGAATGACAAACTCAAATAGTATATAGTTTTTTCTTGTGTTTTACTCTAAACACGTGATTCTACTGTTATTTGACAAGATTACGAATATCTGAAAATGTTAAAATACATTCCATCAAATCCCAACTAATCTATGTTTTTTTTTTTTGAATTAATGTTAAATTGATTCAAAAAAGTCTGTATACAACTTGTGCTTCCTTGTGTTCATAAAGAAAATTTTAAAACTTTCATCTACCCACCCCTTTAAACAAATTTGCAAACCCTATTTACATTTTAGTAGAAAACCAGAATTGCATAAGCTTCTCCATCCCTTTAATCCCATCTCTTCTCATTAAAGTGATCTTGTTTCTAATACCTTTATCCACCATCTTTTTTATTGCTGATAAAGGCGACATCTTCTCTCCATGAAGAACTTTGTTTCTCTCCCTCCATACTGTATAAAGGACCGCTTGGAAAGCATACCTTATGCAAAATCTACTCAGCTTCTCCATTCTTTCATCCTGAATAATCAACAAGATCTCATCCCAAATCTTTGTGTAAGAGCTTCCCAGAATCCCCTTAGCGATGTATTCCCATATCTGAGAAGAATAACCACAGTCAAAGAACAGATGAGATCTCCTCTCAGTAGCCCTTTTGCAAAGAACACAATTGGTGACAACGCCTTGACTCCATTTTGCAACTCTGTCCAAAGTAGATAATCTGTCCTTTATCGATAACCAAGTAATAAAAGCATACTTAGACGTGTGTTGGGGAAACCAAACACCACATGCCCAAATGCATTTAGTCTTACTCTTCCGAAGTAGTAGCCAAGTTTCTTTCGAAGAAAATCTCTTCTTAAATCCTGATTTTCCTCTCCAGATACTGACATCTTCTTTCTCAGGACGCAACTTACTCACAATGGTATTAAGTTCATCTTCAATATCATTAAGCAATTCAGTACGGTGTCTCCTTCTTCTTCGATTATTACTGCCCGCTTCCTCCAGTGTTGCATATCTACTGACTCCCATATCTATGATACCTCTCGGGCCTAATAGATCCAAGAGAGGACCTCTCCTCGACCAAGAATCAAACCAGAAAGAGATGTGTCTGCCATTACCCACCTCTTTCTGATAAAACAGCTTCGCCACCATTCTCAGCTTTAGCATTTTATGCCACATCCAAGACCCATTCTGCACATTCGAACTAATCTCCCAAAAATTCCTCCCTTTCAATAAGTTGTCTTTTATCCATTTACCCCACAATGAATCTCCTACAAGCAGCCTCCAAATCAACTTTAGCCCATATACTTTGTTTACTTCCTTCAGAACTCTAATTCCCAGCCCACCTTCACAACTAATCTATGTTTTCTTTTTGGTAAAATGCAATTGTTATAAATTGAGTTGGAAAAATGTACTTAGTTTGTAGCTCGGAACAATGAACGCAAGTGGTGTTGAAACTTTGCAAGATCTTTCATCACGAGAGTTTTGAGTCTACTTGCCTGCATAATATTTAAGAAAAAGATCATGTGGACCATGTTACCCAAAAAATATCTTATATATATATATATAAAGTAGACTTGGGATGGCTTCTCAGCCCTCCACATCAGCATTCAACATGGGGTTTTTTCTGCCACGTGGTATTTCCATCCCGAGATCAATCATGCGAAACCAAAAAATATTATTGATGGATTTCTTACAAATATTATTGACTCTGGCTCATTATTCGGTAGTGGCCCGTATTTGTTTAGACCCACTTTTGAGACACTCCTTTCTATTTCTTGGTTCTCCTCGCCTGAATCATGAAACCTTCACGCTTGTGATTCCCCTTCATCTTCGCAGTCGACGTAACGCTTCCTAGAATTGTCAATCAAAGATGTTTACCCACTAATCTCACTACATCCTCTTCAGTTCTCCTTTAATTCCACCTTCCGCAGCATGGATGCTTATATATACAAACCCTGTGAGAGATGTATCCGAATCGTTTCCTTTTCCGACTAAAGCAACCACCTTCTACTCATACAATCCCTTCAACCATGGCGAGCTCTCAAGTAAGTTCTAAAGGCCGGCCTTTGAAAACAGACAGTCCAGAAGCCCGAAATGTTACGAAAGACTGGGAGCTGAGGGGCGTCCATATGCTGCTCATTGATGCAAAGGTTTGTTTAATTTTTTTATACAATGATTAGTTTAAGATGTGGACCTTCCCAAGTTTTTGTTCACTGATTACTTCTTCCCCAGGCCTCAATCAATGTTCACCGTCTTAACACCTCTTCAAAAAGGGTGCTTTATGAGCAAAGTGTTTTTGATGTTGTAAGAAGCAACATGAACTTCAGGTTTTGTGATGCTCCTGTCGGATATTGATTCACAGAGCAAACAATGTTCGTTGAAGTTGCATTAACTACTCAACATATCTTTGACTGAGAGTTTTAGGTTCCGCACTTGGGACGAGGTCACGTCACTTGCTAATACCAACACTGATTTTCCAGGTTAGATTTCATTAACATCCCTTACGAGCACTTCTTATAAAGATTTCACGTTGCTCAGTAAATTTGGGCTTAAAAGTAATCTTGGTTTGCAGATATTGTTGGTCAAGTTCCAACATTAGTTTTCATATATTCGTTCTTTGGACACTGTCTCTCCACGTATTGTAGTATCTGGTAATAATCTTAGCCTCAGATCTCTAAATGATGAAGCATCGATTTGTATGTTCTATAAGTGTAAGTTTATGCAGATTGCTTGTCTTTTTCTTTTGGAGAATTGATTGAAAGACAAATTTGTTTGAACTTTGAGATTATATGTAATCATCCATGAAAATCAAATCAAAGTTTACAAACTTGGATGAAATCTTGACGCTTAATGAGAAAAAAATGAGCCTTTTTCTTATATGTTTTGGAATTTAATTTTTATCGAGTCTCTTGAGAAGTTCGTTGGTACAATGTCTGAAGAGGTTATGTTTATGGAGCACGGAGTGATCAAGACTTCTTCAGTTCAGGTTATGAATCTGCTTGGTTAGGTGTTGGACTCAGCCAGGTAATGAAGTGAAGTTTCATGATCGAGTAATAATGGTGACTCCGGCGACTTGACCATGCCCGAAGAGAAAAGAATCGACCAAGAGGTCTTACCGTTCCTATGTTCAAGGTTTCTCAGAAGAGAGATAGTACTAAAAGCGATGTGGGTCCAAGTCGAAAGCTGTGGTGGCTAATAGGACGCCTTGGATGAATGCACGTGGAGACAAAGATAAACTCAATCCCAGAACCGTCTTGATTTCCTGTTCAAGAAACAGGACCTGCTAGAGTTGATGAGACCAATGAGGTTTTATGCAATGGTTGATTCGGTTCAACGAAGTTTCGGTGAGATAAACTTGCCGAGGAAGATGGTCATCTGTTATTGAAGGGTTCCAAGGTTTCCATGAAACCGAAGGGAGATTTTGGTGGCTATCTTGATCTGCTCTTGCATTCCATAGAAAATTGAAGAGCTACGGGTTGGAGCCTAATGTTGTGCACTTTAACATACTGGTTGATTGTTATATATCACACCCTCTCGTTTCCAGGTTCATCGAAGATTGATAAGACTGAAGAGAAAGAGGTACGCAGAATCTTGCAAGAAACTATCAGTAGAAGCAAGCAAGAACGCTGCACGTAACCAACCGCTTCCATCGAGAAAGATGGTGCAAATCGTCTTCGGAACAAGCACGAAGCCGCGATAGATACAATAACAAACACTATTACCAAGAACGAAACAGCAGTTTTGAGAAGATGCTTTACAACAAGAAGAGAAGAAGACGATGCAGAAAGAGTTGAAATTAAACCTAACGGAAGATTTCAGAGCAGCACTCCTTTGAGGTTTATGGGGTTTGTGTACGATCCCAAGGCAACCTAAGACGATGTTTTGCAAGTTGCTGTCTGTCAGTAGGAGTTTAAGCCAGTGGATTTGAAAGGAGAAGATGGTGGGAGATTTTATTCGACTGGTTTGATGTAACGCCTACACAGGAAAAAGAAAGTGGAGACAGAGCCATCTCAGAAGATATTCTCATTGAATGAGCTTCACTCAGCTACAAACGGGTTTAACTACGACAACAAACTCTGTGAAGGCCGCTTCGGCAGTGTGTATTAGGGTTAGCTCTCCGATGGTTCACAAGTATATTCATCTCAACGTTTCCTCTCTTTAACTTAAACTGTTATGTAGAACGTGCTTCTTATTTATAACCTCACAAGATGAGAAACATTCTGCTGGCCTATTCTGTCTTCTGCTAATCATTTGTGTTCTTGCAGGTTGCAGTCAGGAGACTCAGGGTATGGAGAAACAGAGAAGATATATATTTCACTACTGAAGTTGAGTCGAAAGAAAGTTTCATGAAATCGTTGATCAGAGACTAAAAGAGTAGAACGTGGAAGAGAAGCTGAGAAGTTTTTCTTGGTGGGACTAAAATGTGCTCAGATTGAGCCAGAGAAAATGTCGTCTGAACTTGAAGCCAAATTCTCTCTTAAAGAATCCATATAGCAGCAATGAAACTGTAGAAAGCATCAGGAGATTGCAGATGAAAGCTTAGACGTGATCTCAAAAGAAAAAGATCATCATTAATAGGGTTTTTTTGGCACGTGACATTCGTTTTCTCAGATTAGTTTTTACCATCTTCTGTTAATTATACTAACACATGACAAAGCTACTCGATTTCCAAATTTATACTAACATACTTCTCGACTGCAATTTCCATTAAAAAGGTGTGAAAACAAATCTATTTCACTTAGAGTGTCTATGCCAACTTTGTTTTGTCAAAACCTTATGGTTGCTTCCTCACAGTTTCTCTGACTTGGCCCAAGCCACCAAACCTTAACCGTAGAAAGAGCTGCAGCCTGCAGCAAAATAGTAAACTCATCATACCATGAGGTGAAAGAGAAGCATTTTTCTTAATAGCCTGAGGATTCCGAATATAAAAATGATCCCAAAGGAAACACCACCAAAGTCTGAAAAAGTTGATGGAAAAAACAAGAGTGGTCATGAGGAGAGAGCTAGGTGAGAACTGCACCGATGATGTGGAGTGAGGAGTTTGGTGTAATCTAAAAATCTATGTAAATACAATTAGGAAAAGGATTTTAGTAATTTATTAAAGGTCCAGATATATCACATATTTTGTATTACTGAAAAAGATTGAAAAAAACAATGATAAAATTAAATTTCACAACTAAAACGCCTTTAATGTATGTATTGTATCTACTTCCTAAAGTGATTTGTAGTCTTACACTAAAAAATTTAATATAGCAATTAGCGAATTTTAATATTTAAGGAACACATTTGTATGATAAAATTATTAAAACAAATGTTATATTGATCAGTGAAATTTTGATGCTTTAAAATAAACCATCAACACATATAGCTCAATTTATTATAACCAGAAGCTTAAAACTTAACATTAAAAATATTCATATATTTACAACAAATTTTTATGAGTTGGCTATACACTACATAATCTATAAAATTTTGAAAATAATTAGTCTTCTAATATTTTGGAGATTGTAATATCAAGCTTGAACTAGAAAAGAATTAGACTAATTATTATAAAAATTATTAGCATATGAATATTTTTGTTTTGCTTTGATTAAAAGAAAATAGACCGTGAAATACACAGCAAACAAAAAATTAAATTAAAATATTATTGAAAACCAACACTTATATAAAAAACCTTAATAATCAAAACAATACTTTTTCATCATTTGTTTTCATATGTCCATCATCTTATGAATTTAAATTATAATATTAACTTAGAATAAGTTTAATTTCCAAAAGAATAAAACAAAATCCATATGTAGAATATAAACTGAATGAAGGTTACTTGATGATGTCTCTGTGCCCTTCCCCTCCTTGTGATCATATGCTTTCATGGTACTACGGTTTTGATTGCTGTAAGTGCAGTTTTGCAGTTTTTGCTATTTATTCTATTTTTATTGCATTAATCTATGAAAACCATTTATGCTATTTTTATTTGAACTAAAGAACTTCAAAACAAAGTAATACATTACTATCACTAATCACTATTAAATAGATTTAAAAAAAAAAATTGAACTCATTAGAAATAAAATATGCGCCGGAATACCACTAGTAGCTATAAAAAAAGGAATGCATTATCTGCAAATGTTGTATACGCAAAGCAAACAATGCAATGGTTGTTTAGCCTGGCTGACATTAATTAATATAATACATTTTGATAACTTTTCATATTAAGACAAGAACGAATCACATATTATAGGAAGAAGAAACGATCACAAAGGAGTACTAGTATTTTGTTCGAATTTAATCACAAATACAGCTTGCACTTGGGCCTTGGCTGATATTTAACCACAATTTAGGGGTTTGATTATCTAGCGGTTCCAGCTATAAGCTACTACGAGGATATGTATATGCTTCTACAATAAAGAATACATTTATAAACTTACTTATGGCTAGATAAACTTGTAATATATAAGAATTTGTAAAGTTTGAGAAGTATACAGCGTAAAAAAGAATTATTCTCGTAATACATAAAAAGAATTGAGGAGGAAAACAGATTTTACACTACATTTTAACTTTTTGGGATTTTATTATTTTATTTATTCTGCTATTTTATTCTCAATTACTTCATTTAATTTACTTTGAATTGCTTCAATTAATTTACTTTGGATTGCTCTTGAATTTACCAATCACACCTTTAATCTATCTATTATCATAATTTCTTTGTTGACACATTTGCTAAAAGTTCTGTTTCTTATATATAAAACTTATGATTTAACCAGTATGTTAACTGAATAGTGGAAGAATATGTATAATATGTTAACTAAATAGTAGAATAGACACATAGGTAAATAACAGAAAGATTAGCTTTATATAAAATGATTATAAAGCACTAATTAAAAATAGTTTCAATATATTAATAACATTTCAAAAAGTGTGAAAACATAAAATGGTATGCCACTTATCAATTTCTGAATGTATAGAGGTGGGCAAAATATCCATGAAATTTAATTCGATCAGTTATTTATTTGATTTGATCCGTAAAATTTGAATATCCTTTAAATGGTATACCTTTATCATTTTATTTTTTTCCAGTTTTTGGAAACTACACTATCAATTCATCAAATATAAAACTCTTTAACTATTTAATATTTCTTCAGTTTTTAATAGATGACGTTTTAGAATTGTGCTTACATATTTAGAAAACTTTAATTTTTTAAAATGTTTAAACAAAATCGTTATTAATTATTCACACAGCCACAATTCGACCTATGATAAAACAAATTTCATAGTGCAACTACAGTCTACAAAACAGTCATTTAACATAATAAAATTTTGCATTGAAAATTAAAAACTCATTACACAAAATTTTCTCTAAAACGTCAAATATTAAAAATGGAGGGAGTTATATTTTAAAAACTTAGCGGTATAAATGAGGGAGTTAGATTTTAAAAACTTAGCGGTATAAATGACATAACTATTTTTATAATGAATTTTTATTTCATTATACAATTTTTCAAAAAATATAATTATTTTAATATAAAGTACAAAATGATAATTTATAAGAAGTAAGATTTAATATGTTTATAGAAAAAACAATTGCGGAATATATAGTAAACTATGCTTTCTTCTCTCTAGCCCATGTCATCAAATGGTTAACCATTGATTAACAACTCATCACAATGTTTTTAAAGAAATTTAAATCTTACACACCTCTTATCTTGTTATTATTTAAACCAAATATATTAATTTAATATATACTAGTCCATAAAAAATTTATAATTAATAATACATTTTAAACCCAAATTAATTATAAATTTTAAAATAACAAACAATCTCACCAACATAATTTCTTAAATATTAAAATTAATAAATTTAGCTTTAAAATATATTTAAATATTCTAATATTTTCAGAAAAATAATTTTGAAAAAAACTAATTTAATAATAAACATCATCATTTACATATAAATTTATGTCACACTATTAAATATTTTATTTGAATAAATATATATAGGTTGTCTTAAAATAAATATGAAATATAATTTATTACTTAGACAATTTAAATATATATGAAACAATTTGAAGGGATATGAGAATGTACTAAAAATACAACTGAATTTAAGAAAAAAAATAATAAATATTTAATGTTTTCCGTGTTGATATCAGAACAAACATTAAAAACAAAGTAAAATAATTACATTTTCAAGATTTTTTAATAAATAAATATATGAATTGTAAATAAATGGGAGCCACATGTTACTGCTATAAAGAAATAAAAAGTTTGTTTTAATAATATAAATAAATATTTATGATAATTTTATCCAAATAAATTTAGAAAATTAAAAATGTCACAAATTGAATTAAAAACCTCAGCCATAATTCCAATACTGATAGAAAATTATATATATATGTGCATAGTCAACACGAAACATGCAAGAGAACGCAGTCTTATTATAGCTAGATGACTTAAAATAAACAAACAAATTAAAATATTTACACCGCAAGAATATAAACAAAACATAGTTTTATCTATATTATTAAAACTCAAGTACAAAATTGAAGTGTTTGAAGACATGAATTGCAGTTTAAAAAAGAGGTTTGTTTGGAAACATATATAACAATATTAAATGAGAATTGTTTGGAAACAAGGATAGCAGTATATTTACTTCCTTTTATTTACACATTTAGTCATTACATTTATAATAAATTAGGTCTTTCCTTTTTGTAATTCTTTTTATTTACAGATTCTACCACTGCATTTAAAATTAATTTAAATCATTTAATTAATTACAATTCCAAACTTATCTAAGCAAATTGATATTCATATATTGATCATTATTAATATTGTAAAATTATTACTAAATAAATTTTTTCTATTTCACTTAATTTAGCAAAACACATAAAAATAAATTTTTTTTATTTGTTTGCGGAATCAGTTAGGCATAGACATTCGGGTACCCATTTAGGTACGAGTCGTTTCTTTCGGGTGTAGATCTTTTGGGTTTTGAAATTTCGTTTTAGGTACTTCCTTTATGTATTTCTTTTTATTTAAAGATTCTACCATTGCATTTAAAATCAATTTAAATTAATTAATTGCAATTCCAAAACTTATATAAACAAATCGATATTCATATATTGATCATTATTAATATTGTAAAAATATTAGTAAATAAAAAAATTCTATTTAATTTCATTTAGCCAAACACATAAAAAAAATTATTTGTCTACGAAATCAGTTAGACCTAGACATTCGGGTATCCATTTAAGTACGGGTCATTTCTTTCGGGTATATATTTTTTGGGTTTTGAAATTTCTTTTTAGGTACTTCCTTTTTGTATTTTTTTATTTACATATTCTACCACTGCATTTAAAATCAATTTAAATTAATTAATTACAATTCCAAAATTTATTTAAGCAAATTGATATTCATATGCTGATCATTATTAATATTGTAAAATTATTACTAAATAATTTTTTTCTATTTCACTTAATTTAGCAAAACACATAAAAATAAATTTTTTTATTTGTTTCCGAATCAGTTAGGCATAGACATTGGTACCCATTTAGGTGCAGTCGTTTCTTTCGGTGTAGATCTTTTGGTTTTGAAATTTCGTTTTAGGTACTTCCTTTATGTATTTCTTTTATTTAAAGATTCTACCATTGCATTTAAAATCAATTTAAATTAATTAATTGCAATTCCAAAACTTATATAAACAAATCGATATTCATATATTGATCATTATTAATATTGTAAAAATATTAGTAAATAAAAAAATTCTATTTAATTTCATTTAGCCAAACACATAAAAAAAATTATTTGTCTACGAAATCAGTTAGACCTAGACATTCGGGTATCCATTTAAGTACGGGTCATTTCTTTCGGGTATATATTTTTTGGGTTTTGAAATTTCTTTTTAGGTACTTCCTTTTTGTATTTTTTTATTTACATATTCTACCACTGCATTTAAAATCAATTTAAATTAATTAATTACAATTCCAAAATTTATTTAAGCAAATTGATATTCATATGCTGATCATTATTAATATTGTAAAATTATTACTAAATAATTTTTTTCTATTTCACTTAATTTAGCAAAACACATAAAAATAATTTTTTTTTATTTGTTTCCGGAATCAGTTAGGCATAGACATTCAGGTATCCATTTAGGTATGAGTCGTTTTTTTCGGGTATAGATCTTTTAGGTTTTGAAATTTCGTTTTAGGTACTTCCTTTTTGTGTTTCTTTTTATTTAAAGATTCTACCATTGCATTTAAAATTAATTTAAATTAATTAATTACAATTCCAAAACTTATATAAACAAATCGATATTCATATATTGATCATTATTAATATTGTAAAAATATTAGTAAATAAAAAATTCTATTTAATTTCATTTAGCCAAACACGTAAAAATATTTTTTTATTTGTCTATAAAATCAGTTAGACCTAGATATTCGGGTATCCATTTAGGTACGGGTCGTTTCCTTCAGGTAGTTTTGGGCATATTATCTGAAACCCGAAACCGAACCGAACCAAAACCGAACCGAACCGACCGAAGTACAAAACCGAGCGGTTCCTATATTTCTAAACCCGAAAACCAAACCGAACCGAACCGAACCGAACCGAAACCGAAGCGAATTCGAATATTTTGAATATATTAAAAATATTAATTATTTTTAGTTTTAATGTATGTAAAATATAATTTATAAATTAAAATTTCTAATAAAAACCCGAATTACTCGAATTATCCGAATTACCCGAATAATTTTTTTTTGTTTTCCGGCTTTAACCCGGATTTTTGGGATTTTTTCGGTTTTTGGACTTTAAACCCGAACCAAACCCGAATTATAAATAATTCGGTTCCACTAGGGGTGGGCAACAAACCCAAACCAAACCAAACTGAACCGACCCAACCGAAGTTAAACCGATCCAAACCAAACTGTTTTCTTTACATAACCCAATTGGTTTATGTTTTATTCAACCCAAATGGTTTGGTTTGGTTTGGGTTTAAATCGAACCAGACCGAACCAAACCGATAACCCAATATATTGTATCTATAATATATATATATATATATATATATATATATATATATATATATATATATTAACATATAGTAAATTTTAGTTAAGGTTTTGTTTTCCATTTTTCTCTTAACTTCCATATATTTTTTTAAAAAATCCAGATATGATTCAAATAATACGATTATATACGTTCTCTAATCCTAATACCTAAAGATTGTACTAAAAATAAAATCTAAAAACTATAAGCATCTAAATCGTAGCCGACTGGTCTCGTTCATCTTCTCCAATTTCTATTGTCTAAAGGTAAAATTATGTAACAAAGTTATTATAGGATCAATAAAAACAAAAAGGTAGATTGGGTTTTTGATTTTTGTTTGGCTTTTAATGAAGATTTGTTTTCAGTTGGATCATATTTGGCATTTTTAGTTTTTGGATACATTGTTTTGACTTTTAGTAATGGATTTTTAAGCTATCAAAGTTTATAACTTTATATTCCCACTCTATCTTTCATAAATTGATTTTTTTTTAATAAAACTGATTCCATCATATTTTATAACAAACCCGAACTACACCGCACGAGACTAAACCCTAATAAAGTAAACCAAGCTAAATCAAAACCAAACCGAACTAAATCAAAACCAAATCGAACTAAACCGAACCAAACTAAACCCAAACGAAACCCAAACCAAAGCTAATTTGGTTTTAATTGGGTTGAGTTTCATAAAACCCAAATTAACCAAACCAAACCGAACCCAAACCGAACCTGAAACTAAACCGATATGCCCACCCCTAGGTTCCACTTTGGGTTTTATAAAAAAATAGAAATCCGACCCGAAGCCGACAAAACCCGAACCTAACCGATCCGAAAAATGTCCAGTTCCTAAACGGTTCCTAAACACCCCAACCCGAATAACCCGAAAACCGAATAAACCGAACCGAAAACCCGAATGCCCAGCACTGCCTTCAGGTATATATTTTTTGGGTTTTGAAATTTCTTTTTAGGTACTTCCTTTTTGTATTTTTTTATTTACAGATTCTACCACTGCATTTAAAATCAATTTAAATTAATTAATTACAATTTCAAAATTTACCTAAACAAATCGATATTCATATATTGATCATTATTCATATTTTACAAATATTAATGAATAAAATTTCTATTTCACTTAATTTAGCCAAACACATAAAAATATTTTTTATTTGTTTACGGAATCCGTTAGGTATAGACATTTGGGTACCCATTTAGGTATTGGTCGTTTCTTTCGGGTATAGATTTTTTGAATTTTGAAATTAGGCCATGTTTGGATATAAATTTATGTGTGAGTTTCAAGTTGGATCCCCCGGGTCTGTATGAATTTTGTTCTGATGTATTGGAAACTAAAAATATTAAAATAACGAATGTATTTGAAAATGAATCGGATATTTGAACCAAAAATAATGGCTGCACATAACAGAAAATCAATATAAAAGTACTGTACATTTGGATTCAAAATCATTTATTTTAACAACAAACTATACAAATATGTTGATTTGTATAAAAATTTAAATTACAATGTAAATATTTAATTAATATAGAAACATGTCACATTGTTTAAATAAAATATCAATATAAAGGATTGTACATTTGCATTCTAAAATCATTTATTTTAATAACAAGCCAAATAAATATGTTGATTGGAGAGAGAATAAAACAAAGCCAGAAAAACACAGTCTACCAGAAAGATTCTATGTGTCGAAATTATCATAAAGAGAGTTTTATTAAGATAAATACATTCAATAATTACAAACAAATAATATATTTTATAAAAGTAAAAAATAATACCCGACCTTTCAAGGACGGGTCAAAATCAAGTTATAATTATTTCAACAGCGGTACTTGAAAAATTAATCAACCGCATCAGCGACGGAATCTCATTTCAACAAACAAGATCTATACTATTAAAAGGGAATAGGTTTTGATAAATCTATTTAAAAAGGTTGTTTGGACCTATTCATTAGACTAAATAGTTTTTGTATTACCTTACATATATATGATTGTAACAATACGTGATTAAATACTATATGTTACCCGACTTTTACTCCTTTAAAACAATATATTAGTATTAATTAATATTGTTACCTAAAGCAGAGGGAATCAAATGTAAACGTAGATTAGCTATGAATTAAATCATTTATTTAAATGATTCTATTTCAATGAAAGGAGCCATTGAGATTCAAAAGATCTCTTCTCTGTATTATGAATTATCGACATAACAGAAGAAATATTCTATAACTTTTTTTGTAAAAATTAAATAAATATAGCAGAAAATGTAATATTGAAAACAAACCAACGACATTTCCAAAAAGTAATTATGTATTTATTGTTATGATAGTTAGAGAAAATAAAGGTAATACTTATATATTTCAATATCTTATCAACAAACTAACAGAGTAATACTTCAAAATTATATATATATATATGCACATAGGATATTTCTTTTAAATATATCCAAACCTCAATAACCAAGCAACTGAATCATAACTATATAGTATCAAAACAATCATATGTTGTTCTGTATCAATAAAACCAATTAAAACGATTTATAATTTTCTCTATTACACTTTAAAACTAACCTTAATTCTACGTGAAATATTAAAAATATGCCAGTATAATTTCAAAGGATATATAAGTTCTTAGACGATAATTATACCTTTCATTACTTTATTTAATCAATTTTAAAAAAAATATTATTGATTTTTTTGGATCTTTGTTGGGTTAAGCGGTATCACTTAACGGATTAATGACAGATTTTTTGTTTAACTGGATTTTTAATTAATAGGTTTTCATTAAATCTGAATTTTGTAAGTTTATTGTTTTTTTTTTAAATTCAGGTATCCATTTGATTTTAGGTTTAGTTTCAATTTTTTGGTTTCAGAAATATATGATTTGCTCTGTTATTTATGAAATTTAGTTCAATTTTATTTTTTGGTTTTTATTGGTTTGGTACGGTACAATTCTCGATTCCAGATATATGTGTCAAACCTATAAACTATCTTATATAATTTTAAAATATTTAATTTGTAAACAAACCCGCGTTTTTTAAAAATGCTAAAAGTTAAAGAAGAACAACAACAAAATAATAATGTCAATACATAATACAAAACCAAAATTTTTGAGATAAGAAAATGTTAATAAAAAAATTAATGAATACAAATTTTGCGAAGCGCGGATCAATCCCTAGTTAAATATAAAAAGAATTTGAAGTTTGTTAGTAAAAACAAAAGAAATAACTAATGAAAAGTTGTTATTTAAGTTAAAAAGTGTTTAGTCTAACATTTAAAATAGGGATGTGATCCTCTCCCAAAAAAATTTTGGGAAGTGATAAATATTAAAAAGTTTAAGAAGAGAAAAATAATGTGTAAATGCAAGATATTAGCTATATCTGATATGGTGTTATTACTTTCTATTTTATAAATTATTTATTTATATTTTTGTTGGTGATGATAAAATTCCCTTATGGTGATTATTTTGATTTTCAAAGCATCTATAAATACTGAACTACCATGTACGTTGCATTGGCATACCAATCTTGTTCGTATCAATCCTGTACATTGCATTGCATTGGCATATCAATCTTGTTCATTTAAAAGTTTCTGGTAATTCATACATACATAAAAAAATTCATATGATCTCTATCCACAAAGTTAAAACTGTTGCACATATCAAGTTATAATTAGATGACTTAGATCCTTTCCCAGAGTTATGATGCAGGTGTTTCTGAGCATCTAATGGGCCTAATGGGCTTCTCCTCGGTGATATAATTTCGCGGGAAGCAACGGCAGAACTTGGCGGGAGTCGCACGTGGCCACTCTCTCTCCACTCGTCGCTCAATACCTTCATTATCTCCGTCTTCATATATTGGGCCTTCATGGGCTTATTCTCTCAGTAACATAATCTCGCGGGAAGGAACGGCATAATTTGGCGGGAAGCAACGTGCATCTTCTCTCGATCCCCCTCCTCCCCGCGCCATATATAAACCCTATCTTCTTCCTCATCACCATCGCTCCTCTCTCTCTCCTAATCCTAACACTCGTTGACTTTAACTCGAAACAATGAGTGCACCGGGCTCTTCTAGATCTATCCCCTTCAAATCGAAGAAACGGCTGTTAGATTCGCCGTCCTTTAAATCACAAACCGGGAACCCTAATCAGCCCTCTGTACCCTTCCCCACGCCGGAGAAGCCGGCGGAGAACATACACACCAGATCCAGAAACCGATCTGTCGCTCTGTCCGTGAAAGAGATTCGCCAAGCCGCTGGATCTCATCGTAGATCTGAAGATCCGGCGGGTAAGGTTTCATCCGCCAGGAGCCAGCTCTTGTTCTCATCCAACGATTCATCGTCTTCCTCCTCCAAACGGAAGAACACCGATAAAGAGAAACTGCCGGAGAAGTAAGTCAGATTTCTTAAATTTATAGGGTTTTTTTATTTTTCGATTAGACTGATCATGAGATCTGGGTTTCCACAGGTACGAGATACTGGGAAAGTTCTTCGATGCGTTGGACAGTACGATTGTTTTATCGAGATTGCGAGGTTCGAAGCCGACGTTTTCCAACATTTCTGCGAAAATCGAGCATTTAACGGAAAGGTATTTTCCTGGAAAGTTTCGAGTTTTTTTTTATTATTGTGTTGGTGATCTTGCTGACTAAATCTGATCTGAAGAAACAAATCTTGTTTAGTATTTGATCCATATACTTTATAGTTAAGACAAAAAGAAGTATTTAGATCTAGTAATTGTTTAGATCTCATGGAAAGTTTCAGTTTTTATTATTCATGTTCTGATTGGATCTGATCTGAATAAACAAAGTCAGATTGCTCTTTGCCTTTTGTACTTAGATCAGACAAGACAAAATAATTATTTTTTTGGACATTCAAAATCACCCAATCTCATTTTGTTTTGTGATAATGTTCTAAGCTAGCTTCTGATTTTGAATCTATTTTTTTCAGGAGGTTTTGTTACAGTCACTTGGCTCAGATAAAGCATATCTTGCCAGAGGCAGTCGAGATTAAGAGAGTGTTGATACACGATGAAGCAACTAGCTGCATGAAGCCAGATCTTCATGTTACTCTCAATGCTGAAGCAGTTGAGGAGAATGCCAATTCGAAATCAGAAAGCAAGAAGAAGATCTCTCTTCGGAAAGTGTTTAGGACAAGGCTTGCAGATTTTGTTAAATCTCATCCTCAGGTATGAGGCTTTCTTTTCATGATTTTGGAAGCTACATTTGCATGAATTTGTTCAGGTACTAATGGATTTATTTTGGTGTATGTTTTAGGGTGATGAAATTCCAGAGGAACAGCTTCCAGAGCTATTCAATAGAAAGAAACCAATTGAAGATTCAAAGGCTGAGGAGGTTAAGAGTGTTAGTACTCTCATGGGAGAGATGGCTTCTATCCCAGCGGCTAAACTGATTTCATCATTCATGAAAGCCCCATCGACTCCAGTCAAAGCAGCTTCAAGTCCTGCTAAACCAACTGCAGGTCCTGCTTTGTCTAAGATTAAATTGTCCCCAACACCAGTTAAAGCAGTGTCAACTCCAGCTAGTGTACCTTCAACGCCGGCTAAAATTGACTCAACACCAGTTAAAGCAGTGTCACTTCCAGCTAGTGTACTTTCAACGCCGGCTAAAATCGACCCGGCACCAGTTATTGTTGCTTCAACTCCACCTGAATTTGCTTCAACTCCACCTGAATTTGCTTCAACTCCTGCCCGAGTCTACAGTACATCACTTGCATCTCGTCTGCAGAAAAGAAGCAGCGGTGATACAAGTCCAGATGATGTTTCTACTGATCCACCGGCTAAGCTCGCAAGGCGTTCCTCACTAAGCTCATCAAGGTCGCTGAACTTTGATTCTTATGCAGAGGACGAGAAAGATGCTGATCAAGTAGCAGAGGAAGATGCATCCAGCGATGATGAAATCCTCAGCATACTTCCTGATAAACTTCGACAATCGGTAATACATTTTACTGAGAATGGCTTTGCTTGTTGAGATATAATAGATAACTCACTCATCTTCATTTTGCTCGTTTCAGATCAAAGAACAAGAGAGGAAAGCCATTGAGGATTCAAATCCAGCAATCTCAGAGGCAAAGAGAAGGCGAAAGATGATTGCTTGTCTACCTAAACTTTTCAACGTCATCCATTACTTGATTCAATCAATAAGGCGTTGGGTGATTACAAAAGAAGAGCTTGTGCACAAGATAATCGCTGGTCATTCTGACATTACCGACAGAAGTAAGCTCTCTCTACCCACTCAACACCTCCACAAATCTTTTCTTAATAACATTGACGATGATGAATCGTCGTTTTAAAATTGTGCTAACTGTTTTTGTTGTTGTTCACTTGCGTTTTGCAGAAGAAGTTGAAGAACAACTTATCTTACTGCAAGAGCTCGTCCCAGAATGGATCTCAGAGAAAAGATCATCAAGTGGAGATTTATTAGTATGGTGAGTCTTAACATCATCATATACACTTACACAACTTTTTTGGATTTTTTTTCTATTGCTTATTCAGACAATCTCTTATATGTGCAGCATAAACAAGTTGGCGTCTCCACAAACAATCAGGTCGCATCTAGAAGAAGAAAACAAGAAAGCGGCTGCGCGATCCTACCCTTAAGATTGCGGTTTCGTTGTTGGCTGCGTTTTGGACTAAAATATGGGAGACAGAGGCGTGTGTAGAGATTAGGTTAATTATGAAGTTCATCAATTATTAGTTCAAGTGGAGAAGTGTAGTAAAAGGGGTGAGAACAAGTAAATCTATTTTAATAAATCTTACAGATTTTTGGTCAGTCAATTTCCTTGCATCATTGTTGAAATTTGTGGAGATCATGAAGATCTCTATAACATTGCTTCTTCTATCTCCAAATTGAAAACATGTGTGAAATGATGAATTACAGAGTGAATTAGCTTAAAAATTAAGACAAATAACTAAGCTTAAATAACTAATGCAGAAACAGACACAAAAAAAATCAGAATAAACAAGGACTCTGGGGAAATCAAAATTAGCATTTTTATATAATAATATACTGTACTAAAAGAGTTGTCCATAGTTTTAGCAATATTACCAAAAAGTTAAGATTTAGGAGCAGAACATCACTGCAAAAACAAAACAAAAAAAAAAAACAATAAAGAATGTTCATGCTGTCTCATTGATTGTCAACTATAGAATCCGATCTAAATAAAAAGCTAATTTGGTTTTTGCCTCTTTATGCTATTAGAATCTGATCTGAATAAAACAGCTTAGGTAAGACAAATAAATAACTCTGAGATCTGATCTGAAAACAGATCCAGTATCATATCTGCTTCTAATTCTTAGTCAACTTGTTGTGATGGTCTAAGAGATGTCTCTTAATTAATTCTAAGCCATTTTTCTCATTTAAATATATTTTAGGAGGTTTTGTTACGGCAGCTTGGCTCAACTAAAACATATATTGCCAGTGGCAGTCGAGATTAAGAGCTTGTTGCTACGTGATGAAGCGACTAGCTGCATGAAACCAGACCTTCATGTTACACTCAATGCCGTTGCAATTGGGGAGAATGACGAGTCGAAATCAGAAAGCAGGAAGATCTCACTCCGGATAGTGTTCAGGAAAGATTTGCTGATTTTGTTAAACTTCATCCTCAAGTACTTTATTTGTCGGAATCACAGAGAATTATAAGGATAATTGTTTTTTTTTTCAAATGAAAAGTGGTTATGAGTGATTTAAACATATAGTAACTACGTTTTTTCCTTAGTCAAGCTATAAAATATGTGACTGAGATTAGAGTGAACAGTCTTCGCCAAATTTATGTATTATGTTACATGCATTATCAAAATGACCAATGCATGTTTTTCACTTCAAACAATCTGAAGTTGTAGGTAATTCTGGTTTCTCTAAACTCAATCTTAAGTGGGTTGTACATTTGCTCTTCTCTTCTTCTCAGTTTTGCTAAACTGAAGTGTCAGCCTACTTCCTTTTCTTCCCTTGAGCATAAGGGAATGTCACACTCATATAGATTTTTCATAGTCTCTAAAGTCACTTTAGAATCTAGATCTACTCCTCTATGTATTTGGTTTTGGAGTTCTCAATGAGGAGTCTATGTTATGGTTTTAAGGATCGGCCCATTTAAACCATTTATCGGATTTTAGGCTTTCTTGGGATCCTATTGTGTGTGTCTTTTAGATTCATTAGTCCTAAAAGAAAGAAAAAAAGATTCATTAGTCTTAGGCTAAACGAACCATGACAAAATTATTTGAGCCTTTCCAGATCCGGGCTGTATGTAAACGGAATGGCTTGATAACGTAATTTCACGTCTATCAAACCTATCTCCTGTTATCCAGAATCTAGTACACAACAATTTTGAAGAAGCAAAACTATGATATATTTTTTCGTTCGAAGCAAATATTATCAGTCTAAATTTGAAACGGTCAACAAAAGTACCCGAAGATTCAGCAATAAAAATCATATAATAAAGAACAAAATACAGTGACATCATCAAGATGGCCAGAGCAAATTACTTTTTATATATTGAAGTTAGAGAAATATTTTGGAGGTCATCTAAAGTGAAAACAGGCCTGAGATAACTTGTAACAATATATGTTCATGCAAAAATATTTCAATCGGAGTTGTTGACTAATTGCAAATAAGAAACATAATATTATCTGAACCGCATTTATAGTGTTTTTTTCTCCCACGGGAATTTCTATAAACTTGAGTTCTAGATTAGCAATTGATACGAGCTATTTTCACTATTAACAACTAGAGGACGGTCATCTTTATTGACTATACTCATCTTATTCGTTACAAAAGCTCCACTTTCTGTCCAGTGCCATTACTAACATGATTAGCATAATATAATACAAAATCATAATACGAACTAAGTGAAATACAACAAAACATAGACCTAGAAAAACAGAGTCATATAAATAATTTTTTTTTGGAGTTCACTTGGTGAGCTAGCTAGGTTTCAAGGTTTGAGGGTCACTGATCTGAGCCCCAAGGCCAAAAGAAAATCTCAGAAGGAGGAGAAGAACAAATGGAATTTGTATAGAGAGAGACTGAGTGAGATTTCTTTTTTCTTTTTAAGGACAATAATAATTAGATTCCATAGATCTTGTATGGACCACAACTAGTTCCATCATACATTCCTAAGTCTCATTGTTTTCTTATTTTCCCTCTTTGAAAAAAGCCTTTCCCAAACATTAATAAACTAATATAAAAATAATTTAAGAAAGAAGAAAAATAGAGAGACCTTTGCCACTCTTTTAAGCAACTTCTGACCCAGTTCCCTTTTTGGAGAAACTTCAGTACCCTAAGTTTGGAATCCATTTACCCTCTATTTTTAAGATTCGTTTATCTTTCTTTCTGGTACAATGAATATTGAAATCCCACAATTCATTTTACCTTTTCTTTAGTGCATTTGTAGAGAACTTGAACCATACACTTGTTGCTGCTGCAGAAATTCATATATTTTTTTAATTAAAGGTTTTCAATTAAAAATATAAAATATTACAATATAAGATAATAAGTCTGGTCAGTGCCGGACTAACCTTTTGTACTGTTCCAATCAAAATTTAAAACTATGCCCTTGAAGATATTTTATCATTATCGCAAAACAGTGTAAAAGTAGTTTAAATTTTCATTAAAAAGTCTATAAGCTGCTTAGAAAAAAAACAGTGATATAAAATACATTTATTATTGAAATGTAGTCCTTCTTATATTTGTTTTACAAAATAAACCAATTAGACTCATATAGTCAAGTCTTTTTTAACTATAGCCATTTCAGTTGATAACGTAAACAATTCATTTAATATTTTTATGTGACATAGTAGACGGCAAATAAATCTTTATCAACATCAACTTCAAAAAATTTATTTCAGCTAGGGCTACTACACCGGAATAGTCAACAATATACGATAAAAAATTTATGTGTATTGATAATAATCTTCCATTTTCAAAAGAAAATCAAGCACTTCAATAGGTTTTCAAACTTTCTCGGACATTGATTCTCGAAGAAACATTAGTTCTTTAAACAAATCATTATCAATTATGTATAAATACGTATAATTCTTTAAAGAAACTTCCAGATTCAAACATGATGCCTTTAAAATATCTTCACTTGCATTTGTTAGCTTTTTTAAATTAAACAAAATATAAAAGTTTTTTATATTTTTGGAATTGTTCAAATCTGAAATCAAGGGAATTAGAGCTAGAACTTGATTCGTGTTAAATTAATCAATCCTTATGCCTAATAAGTAATATTTATTTAATAGAAAATCCTACAAAATTCGTTTGTTTATAGATATTATTAAGAATTTTCTTTTTAAATGCCCTATTAATTTGGATGTCCTAATCCACGACTTGGGTGGCTTTCCCCCTGGGCCGGCCCTGAGTCTGGTTAGATAAAATTTGTATTAAACGAGCTTTGTGGATGATTGAATCTCAACTATGAAACAACAAATGAAAAGACTGGGATAACCATCAGTATAATAGGAAACAATAGCCAAGTGATAAGAATCACGGCCACAACGGCCACAGTTCTCTTTTCTTCGGGCTTTCTTCCATTCCTATGTCCTTTTTTTGTCCTATGTCCTGATATTTGATAAAATGATTAATTTCTTAAAAAGATTTTTCTTCTCTCTTTTCCAATTTTTTTCTCTATCGAAGTTCAATAAGGCGTTTCCTGGTGTGCTTTGGTGTCCGGTATTCCGGCGTCGGGAACTTTTTCTCTCTCTTGTCATTTCTTATCAAGCTGAGGGAGTTAGATGGCTCTTTAGCAATTTTGCTAGTCTCCCTCCCATAAAAAAAACATATTTTTTCTTCTATGAACGATTAGATATAACACTAAGAAACGCTTTGCATGAAATCTCATATTTTATAACCATTACTAATTGATCTATGTTAAGGAGTAAATATAGGAGAGAATATTGTTGTTATGATATATAGAGATAAGTACGAGATAGATTTGGGTATATCTCAGTCGATGACTTGTGTATATAACCTTGTACGTACGTTTGTGTCGATAACAAGTTATCTTCTCATAGTTTCTCTTGTCTTACATGGTATCAGAGCCACACAAGGGTTAAACCTAAATTGTTTGGTTAGTTGACGAGAGGAGATATGGGTGACGGAAAAGAACTAGTGAGTTCATCCGATGTAACAATCGAGGGAAGGACGTCGCCATATTATTTGTCTCCCTCGGACAATCCTGGTACGTCGATCACACCTGTGATCTTGACAGGAGAGAATTATGCCGAGTGGGCATCGGAGCTGGAGAATGCGTTGCGTGCTAAACGTAAGATTGGATTTGTGAATGGAAGTTTGAAGATTCCCGATGAGAAAGAGAAGCCGATGGAAGCAGAGATGTGGAGAACAGCTAACTCAATGATAGTGGGTTGGATCAGGGCTTCTATTTCTCCTGTCATCAGATCGACTGTACCTTTCTCTCCGGACGCTTGCAAGATGTGGTTGGATCTTAAGAAGCGCTTCTCTGTGGGGAGTGCGGTACGTGTGCATCAAATTAAAGCAGAGCTTGCTTCGTGTAAGCAAGATGGTTCAAGTGTGATGGATTACTTCGAAAAGTTGTCGCAAAAGTGGGAAGAGTTGCTAAACTGCAAGCCAATTCCGACCTGTACGTGTGAAGCTGGAGAGATCTACGCAAAAGAGTATGAAGCAGAGAAAGTTCATCAATTCCTCATGGGATTGGATGATTCAAGGTTTAGTAATGTCGTTACAAACATTATTGGTATGGAACCACTACCAGATCTTAACTCTGCTTATCAGCGTGTGATTCGAGAGGAGAAGAGATTGGAAAGTTCACGCCTTGAGACTAAAGAAGCACTAGTGGGGTTCATGGTGAAAGGCGTGCAGCGAGAAGGAGATGATCAAGCGATGGCTGCGGTTGCAAGAGGTCGTTCTTCAGTCGTGTGTAGCAACTGTGGGAGAACTGGACACGAGAAGAAAGAGTGTTGGCAGCTCATTGGGTTTCCTGAGTGGTTTACGGAAAGGAGTCAGCAGAGTGGTAGAGGAGGTAGAGGAAGAGGTGGCAGAGGAAAATCAAACTCTCCTCGAGCTAATGTCGTTCAAGCTCAAGGGTCTTTGCCTGGAAGCTCTACGGGGAATCAAGGGTCACCGGTTCCACAGTTAACTGCTGAACAATGGGCATCACTCGCGTCGTTGCTTGAGCGTCAGAAAGCATCTCCAATTCCGGATCGGTTAAATGGTACGGTACAAACGGGTGAGGTTATCATTGATACTGGAGCATCGCATCACATGACAGGGGATTTGATGATGCTGGTTGATGTTCATCATATTGTTCCCTGTCCAGTGAGCTTTGCCGATGGAAGCCAAGTTATGGCTACTAAGGGTGGCAGCTTGCGTTTGTCTGCAAATTTGAAATTGGATCATGTGTTATTTGTTCCAAATTTGAATTGTACATTATTGTCTGTTGCGAAGTTACTGAGACAGACTGGTTGTTTAGCTGTATTTACAGACACTTTGTGTATTTTGCAGGACCGTTTTACGAGGACTCTGATTGGAGCCGGTGAGGTCAAAGATGGTGTCTATGTTTATCGGGATGTGATAGTGGCGAGGGGTCACAAAGTTAAAGCTTCAGAAGATCAGGCTGTGTGGCATCGTCGTCTAGGACATCCTGCTTATGGTGTTTTGAGTTTTTTTACCTTTTGTATCTGGTGTTAAAGACGTCCCAAACAAATTTGGTGGATGCAATATTTGTTTTCAGTCTAAGCAAACAAGAGAAGTATTTTCAGAAAGTCTTAATAAAAGCTTAGCTCCATTTGATTTGATACATATTGATCTTTGGGGACCCTATCGTGTCATGTGGGGCAGTGTACTTTCTAACAATTGTAGATGATTTCTCGAGAGCCGTATGGATCCATCTACTGCTTGAGAAGAGTGAGGTGAAGAAAGTATTGCCGAATTTTCTTAGTCTTATACATCGGCAGTTTGGTAAACTAGTCAAGACGGTAAGGAGTGATAATGGA
Organism: Brassica carinata; assembly: GCA_016771965.1. NCBI lineage: Eukaryota > Viridiplantae > Streptophyta > Magnoliopsida > Brassicales > Brassicaceae > Brassica > Brassica carinata. The sequence continues at coordinate 27,759,790 of CM028688.1, read as the reverse complement.
ACATAGTTTATGTGCTTGTCGAATCACTTTGCCGAGAAGGGAATAGTTCATCAGACATCCTGTGTAGCCACTCCTCAGCAGAATGGGCGCGTGGAGAGGAAGCATAGACATATACTTAATGTCGCGCGTTCGATACTTTTTCAGGCCAATCTCCCGGTTCGGTTTTGGGGGGAGAGTGTCCTGACAGCTGCACATCTCATAAACAGGACGCCGACGAGAGTATTACATGGAAAGACGCCGTTTGAGTGCTTATACGGTAAGCCACCATCGTATGATGATCTTAAGACGTTCGGGTGCTTGTGCTTTGTGCACCAAGCGCGAAGAGATAGAGATAAATTTGGAATGCGGAGTAGGAGATGTGTCTTTGTAGGATATCCTTTTAGAAAGAAGGGATGGAAGGTGTATGACATGGAAACATAGGAGTTCTTTGTCTCTAGAGATGTTGTATTTGATGAGAAGTGTTATCCTTATGCGGATGAGAAAGTGGTTGTACCTTGTATGGTGCCGCAAATACCTTTTGTGTGTGATGATGACACTCACTCTGTAATGCCTGCAAACAGGGGGAGTAGTGGAGAAGGAGAAGTCGCGACGGATACGGAGGTAGTACAGAATGCAGAAACAGAGGCAAACTCACCAGTGCATGAAGAGACACCTCGGGTCAGTGATCAGAGTGTGGCTGTTGAGGCTCTTGGACGTGGTCATAGACAGAGAGTTCCATCAGTCAAGTTGCAAGATTATGTGGTTTACAATGCACGAGTTAGTCCTGATAAACATGAAACCATCACCGGCATACGATCAGATGTTCCCTCGGCGGTGCCAGGTAAAACACAAGTACTATATCCCATTACTGATTATATTTCTGATGATCAATTCTCGGAGCATCACAAGGCCTTTTTAGCAGCAGTAAGTGCAGGTGTGATCCCTAAAAATTACAAAGAGGCTTTTGCAGATAAGAGGTGGAACAAGGCAGTAAAGGGTGAAGTGCATGCTCTTGAGTTGAATCGTACATGGGATGTGGTAGATCTCCCTGTAGGAAAGAAAGCAATTGGAAGCAAATGGGTGTTTACAATCAAGTACAATGCAGATGGGACGATAGAGAGGTACAAAGCAAGGCTGGTGTGTTGTGGTAATCATCAAGTTGAAGGTGTGGATTATGAGGAAACGTTTGCTCCCGTTGCTAAGATGGATACCGTACGTACACTACTTGAGGTTGCAGTGGCAAAGGACTGGGAAGTTCACCAGATGGATGTGAGTAATGCATTTCTTCATGGAGATTTGGAGGAAGAAGTGTACATGATATTGCCACCAGGTTTTCATTCTGATGAACCTGGGAAGGTATGTAGATTGAGGAAATCTTTGTATGGTCTGAAGCAGGCTCCAAGGTGCTGGTTCGAGAAGTTAACAGAGGCCTTAAAGAGTTTTGGTTTTGTGCAGTCATATGAAGATTACTCTCTGTTTGGTTATGAGAAAGATGGAAGATGTGTGCGTGTACTTATCTATGTAGATGATCTTATTGTGGCTGGTAATGATCATGAGATGTTAGAGAAGTTTAAGAAGTACATGAGTAAATGTTTTCTGATGAAAGACCTTGGAAAAGCAAAGTACTTTCTGGGCATAGAGATTGCAAGAGGCCCGGAGGGAATGTTTCTATCTCAAAGAAAGTATGCACTGGATATTATCAATGAGGTAGGCTTGCTTGCGAGTAAACCGGTGTCTACTCCGATGGAAGTAAACCACAAGCTTTTGCGAGATGAGCGAGAAGAGCAGGGTGCGTTATGTGAAGATCCAGTGAGGTTTCGTCGTATTGTAGGTCGACTGGTGTATTTGACAATCACGCGTCCAGACTTGAGCTACTCTGTACATGTACTGTCGCAGGTGATGCATAAGCCTCGCGAGGAGCATTGGAATGCTTCAATGAGAGTTATACGATACTTGAAGGGTAGTCCGGGTCAGGGTATCATGCTTAGAGCTGATAGTGATCTCCAGATACGAGCGTTTTGTGATTCGGATTGGTGTGGATGTCCACTGACCAGGCGCTCACTGTCAGCATATGTGGTGTTGTTGGGAAACTCACCAGTGGCGTGGAGAACCAAGAAACAAGATACGGTTTCTCACTCTTCAGCTGAGTCTGAATATAGGGCGATGTCTGACACGTTGAAGGAGCTTAAGTGGTTGAAGAGATTGCTTGCTGATCTTGGAGTGGATCATGAGAGGCCAATGGACTTGTATTGTGATAGTAAATCTGCAATATACATTGCGGCAAACCCAGTGTTTCACGAACGTACAAAGCATGTTAAAAAGGATTGTCACAGTGTGAGGGATGGAGTCAAAGCCAAGTTGATTGCAACAAGGCATGTAAGGACGAACGAGCAGCTGGCGGATATGCTGATGAAGGCTTTGGGGAGTTCTGCGTTTCATTACCTGTTATCCAAAATCGGAGTGTGCAACCCACACGCTCCGACTTGAGGGGGAGTGTTAAGGAGTGAATATAGGAGAGAATATTGTTGTTATGATATATAGAGATAAGTACGAGATAGATTTGTGTATATCTCAGTCGATGACTTGTGTATATAACCTTGTACGTACGTTTGTGTCGATAACAAGTTATCTTCTCATAGTTTCTCTTGTCTTACAATCTATAATGGGAAAATGTGCGCTAGATATAAAACAAGAAGTTGAATAGATGGATTTGCTTTTTTTTTTTTTTTTGTAACACTAATAGATGGATTTGCTAACATCACGTTCTCACGTTGATATAGTCGTCGATGGCAACAGTACATATTCTTTTGTATTATAGAAATTATATATGATAACATTATTTTAGTTTATTATCAAAAGAATTTTAAAAGAGAAAAATGATCAAAAAAGATTTAATTAAAAGGTACAAATATACATCTATACATCTATGGTTAACTAATTTAGACATATGGTTTAAATTTAAGTGGTGAAGTTTTGGAAGTAGGGTCTAAATTTTTTTTTTTAGAAATTTTTAAAAACAGTTTCAAAAATATTTTCGAATTTTAAAAAGAAAATTTCAAAAAGAAAAAAATTTCAAAAAAAAGATTAAAATAATTTATAAAAATTAGAATTTAAAAACATATGATTCAAACTATAAATTATTTTTTAATATATTATATATTTATAAACCAAAAAGTATAAAAATCTTTTATCTTTCAATAAATTATTTTTTGGTCATTATAAACTCTTTTTGTACTCTGAGAAGTTTTCTGCAGTATATATTTAGACAGTGATCAACATATGGATCATTTATGCCAAATCAAATATATACATATATATATATATATATGTATATATATATTCCAAATCAAATTCAACAGTTTGAAGTTATAACTTATAAGATCGACATAAACCTGAATTGAAAAAAAAACATCCCATAATTAAAAAAACATTAGTTAGATAAAACATATGATCATGGATGGGAATTTGCATGGCTTATCGATTACGGACCAACTCATCAAACGTTGTCCACCAAACATTATTAGCAAAAGTTCTTTGATTTAAAAGATAACTGAAGCAATTTAATTAACAGAGGCATGCTTGGTCTAATTAATACCAACTTTCGGAAACATATAGAAATCAGTTAAAATAATTTTCGGTGGAATAGAATTTATCAATATCTAACAAAAAAGTGCACCTAGCTAGACTTTTGTATTCGTAAGCTCACTACACTTGTTATTCTGGAAAACGCAAGCTCCAAAGTCACAGTTTGTAGGCGAGACTAAATAGTTTTAGTGAGCAACAGATGAATGGTTATTTGTACGTATGAAATAAATTAAATGATTCAACAAAGCCGATTTATCATCCGAACCGGTAAACCCTTTGACTCTCTCTGAGTTAACATGAGATGTAAAAACTCAGTATGCTATTCGCTAAAAGAAAAAAAAGATTATTAACAGAAGCTGGCGACTTCATAAATATTATGGTGAATTTTCCTCGAACAATCTTTAATCCCTGAATTAATTACTTCAAAGGAAAGATTTTGATAAAGAATCATATTTAAACACACAAAAAAATTTAAATTCGAATAATATACATAGAACTGTACAATATATAAAAATTTACAACTGACAAATAAATAAAGTATGTGAAAAAGAATGATTAAAAATGAGGGATAAGATATAAATATGTGTGCTTAATTGAATTTGAGGTAAAGGAGTAAAAAAGATAAAAATGATGGAAAGGGGGAAAGGGATGTTGAGTTGGTGAGTTGCATTAGAACACATTGATGGAAACATGTCATGAGAGCATATAATAAGATCCCATCTAGATAAAATATAATGAGCAATCAATATTAAAACATCATCATTTTCATTTTCAAGTGGAACTCAATATCAGATTATACACATTTCAAAATACTGTCAACTCTTGGATTCTTATATAATTGTTCGAAAGATCGACCAAGAAACAAAAAACACTTGTGAATTGCCAATATACATATACATATAAAAAGATTATCTTCATAGAGGCAATGTCAATATCTAATAAAACTACAATGGACTAGGAATTGTTTCGAATTAATATATGGATTGCTTTCTTTGGAATCGATTTTTAAGATTGGGCGTAAATTAATTAGACCAGTTGCTTTAATATTATTTTAGATCAAACATCTTACTCTAAGCATTAGTTATTTGGTTATATAGTGGACCACCCGCAACCAAAATAGCATCGGGCAGCACATTGGTTATGCAATGGGTATTTTCCTTTGTCCAGAGATTATTATGGTAAGCAAGACAAAATGAGTGAGTATGAAAAAGACATTTGATTTTTGTTGACAATACCAAAAGGGAAATAAAAGGAGCAGTGTCTATTTCATCATAATATGTAATGGACAAGTTATAAAGTCCAATATGTTTCAACTTTATATTGGCAAATGAAATCATTTTCTTTTTACCAAAAGCTGAATATCCACAAAATTCTTTTTGAAAATGAAATGAGGGGTTTAAATTTAACATTTCAACTCCACTACCAATAACTGTTTCGAAAATACTTATTGACTTAGAAGTAACATAATTTGAAGTTGTAATCAAACTGACCTGGTCTTATGTAGTTAACCTCTTAAAATATGATAATATTTGCTCCTTAATCTGTATTATAAAAAATATTAAATTCCTATAATCTTTTTTTATCAAACACACATTTATTCCATAAATAAGAGTTTACACTCCATTAACGGAGGAGTTTAGCAATGAGAGAGCTGATTTTGCCACCGAATCAGCCACCCCATTATTCAAACGAGAGACATACGAAAAAGAAATAACATCAAATAGATAACTAAAATGATAGATGTCAAATAAAATACCGAACAAAGCTGGAACCGAGCCTCCTCCCTTAACGAATTTCACAAGGGACAGAGAATCAGACAGAATCATCAAGGATTTTAATATTCAACGAGGCAGCATACATAACTGCCGAACGGATGGCGAGGGCTTCCGCCATTAACGCCGAGCAAACATGGTTGCGCGAGGAACAAATGGGACCGAGTGGCACTCTAGAGCTACCGCCAGAAAAGATGCATCCGATGCCGCAGTTTCCGGTGTGAGCATCCCATGCTGCATCAACATTGCAGATTAAAGTTTCAGACGTTACCGTAAGAGCTCGCGGTACAGTGTGCAGAGGGGTCGATGCGTTCTGAGTCTTGTCTGGTGCAGCCAGTTGCGTCTGTGCCGATTGCCATTCTCTCGCGTCCGAAATCGATTTCGTAATGATTTCTATCCCGGAAAAGGTTCTGTTTTCAACGCATCTTTTGTTTTTTGCCTTCCAAAGGTTCCATACGATCCACGGCCACAGCGGAATAGTCAAACCCACTGGTGGAAAAACCGTGAAAGATGGAGCAGCTGAGATCAGGGAAGCCATCGAGACAGTAGAGATATCTGGTATTTTCACCAAAGGAGTCAAATTCCATACCTGCTCTGCAATACTGCAGTGTAGAAATACATATAGATCATCTTCGACGCCACCGCAGGTTTTACAGTTGAAGGCTGGTATTCCACGACTACTCAAATTTGAACTCACCAGAATTGCCTTGCGCACCAGTTTCCATAGAAAGTCTTTGATTTTCGGTGAGGTTTTAACATTCCAAATGCTTTTGAGCCAGTTGAAAGACGGTAGTAGGGGAGCGCTTTCAACAAAATCTGCCATGCCCAATCCATAACCTGTTTTTGTCGTATAATTGCCAGACTTATCAGGGAGCCAAGCTAGGTGATCTGGTGCTGGAGCTGAGCTAGTAACAATGCCAAGTATGCGGTCCTCATACTGAGGAACGAGAATCTTAATGTTGTCTTTGTCCCAAGCATTAGAGATAGGACAAAGAAGGTCGCTAACAAGGAGTTCCATGTGATTCTCATTTGTCGGGCCAATAGGTCTCAAAGGAGCCTCACACGACAACCATGGGTCCTGCCAGACCCTGATTCTATCACTACCACCAACTATCCATCCTAGACCCTTCTTTAAAATCTCTCTACCGGCCAATATGCTCCGCCACCCATGTGACATGCTAGATGGCGCTGTACAGTCTAGGAAGGTGCTATTTCGCGCGTACTTGCCCAAGAGTACCTGCACAATCAGAGATGATGGGTGCTGGATGATCCGCCATCCAATCTTGGCCAAGAGGGCATCATTGAAAGTAGAGATGTCCCTAAATCCCAGTCCACCCGCATATTTTGGCAACGTAAGTGTAGACCAAGCTACCCAACATATTTTTCGCTTCTCCGGGTTGGCGTCCCACCAGAATCTAGTGAGCAAGGACTGTATTTGTTTACAAAGCGAAGCTGAGATCTTAAAGCAAGACATCGAGTATGCGGGCAAAGCTTGGAGTACCGCCTTCAAAAGTATTTGTTTCCCTGCTCCGGAGAGAAACCGATTTGTCCAGCTCAAAGATTTCTGTCTGATACGGTCGAGAATTGAAGCGAAGATATCCCTTTTCTTCCTTTCAAAATGTTCGGGAAGCCCCAAGTACTTCCCCAGCCCCCCCCCCTTCTGCGTCTATAGATAGGGCCGTCTTAACTCGCGTTTTGGCTTCTAAAGGGGTCTTAGCTGAGAAAGTAATCGCGGACTTGGAGAAATTGATGCGTTGTCCGGACATTGTCTCGTAAGAACGGAGGATAGACAGGAGTGTGGAGACCCCTGCTGGGCTGGATCTACAGTAAAACATGGTGTCATCCGCAAATAAGAGGTGGTTGATTGTCGGGCACCCTCTAGCTACACGAATCCCAGGTAAGGAACCATCCTGTTGCGCCTTCTCACACATGGAGGAGAGGGTTTCCGTGCAAAGTAAAAAGAGATATGGCGAGAGTGGATCTACCTGTCGTATACCACGAGTGGGTTTAACTGCTCCCATCGGCGATCCGTTGATTAGGAAGGAGTACGAGACCGGTTCCACACAGCTCATAATCCAGCCAATTCAAGTGTTCCAGAACCACCCAAAGGAAACCCCATTCAATCTGGTCGTAAGCTTTACTCATATCCGTCTTTACTGCCATTGAAGATATTCAGCTGAATATCCATAAAATTCATTTTCTTTATTTAAAATTTCTTCTGAGTCCATTTTGGAGTAAAAGATATAAAACATATTGAAGATGCTCTTAATAAACTTTGGCTGATGACCATTATTATAGTCTAACGTTTTAAACTATAAACAAACTAATACAAACCACTAGACAAAATGTGATGTTTATACACTTGTATGACTACAACATTTCAAGTGGTTGTTTCCCGTAGTGACATTGAATATGTTGGTGGTGAGTGTACATGTAAAATTTGGTTAATATATTTTTATATGAAAGAATTGAGAGGTAAATAGAAAAGAAACTCTGTGACAAAAAAAAGAAAAATAAAATAGAAAAGAAAGTAAGAAGGAAGCAAAAAAATTCACTAGGAGAATGATTTTGCTGGCCATTACTATTTATAGAGATCGTATCCTCCTCCTCAAACCTCAAGCACACCCTCCCACTCACTCACTAACTAACTAACATGCGCACGATTGAACACTAGCGTCACTCTCCCGTTGCTAAAATAAGCATGGTGCGTGATTCGCCCGCTTACTGACCCTGATTTCTCCTTCTTCTCCCTTTAAAAAAGGAACCGTCTTTTCGCTTAGCTCTCCTCTTCTCCTCTCTCTCTTGTTTCAGATTTCTTTAGCTGAGATTGTAAGTTTGTTTCTTTCCGAGTGATGCGGAGTATGCTGAGATCAATTCTTGACAAGAACCAATGTCTTCTGACATAAGCTAAACTCTCTTCTTCTTACAACCTCTATCTTCTCCTTGTAAAGTTTTGAACTTTAGTTTTGTGAACTATATGGCAGCAGCTCAAGGCAACAGATCTATCTCGCTGGTTCTGTTTCCAACCGTTTAAAAAGTCAAGTTCTTTGGCGTTTTTTTCTTCTGAGGCTAGGGCTGGTTAAAAAGTTTCCTCTTTTTAGGATTTTTTTCTGGGGAAAGGAATGGGTAGGAGGCAAATCTCACAGGATGAAGTAGGTCCGCCGATAAATCCAAGAGCTGGATTACGAAGAGAGCAAGCTGGAAGAGGTTCATACAGGGGTAGTTAGTCACTTTGTAGTTCATCCAAGGTCAAAAAGGTTTCTCTTTTTTTAGTTTTTTTTTTTTAAATACCCAAAGACTGTTTTGTTTCGAACGTATAAAAAAAAGAATCAAGAGAAAAGGGGTTTGTGTTTTTTATTTGTCCGGAGAGTTCTCATCTCTGTCTCTCTTGACCCGGACATTAGTTGAAGAGTGGTTTTGGGGTTTTTACCCGTTAGAATGGGTTCTACTTCTCAAGAGATACTGAGGAGCCTTTGCTCCAACACGGAGTGGAAGTATGCTTTGTTCTGGAAACTTAACCATCGTTATCGAATGTGAGTTCTCTAAACATTTTCTTCTTCCTTTCTCCAACTTGCTTCTGTGAAAGAACGTGTGGAAGACCTTATGTTGAAGTTGAATGCAGCCGCATACAATAGTAGTAGTTTAAGTGCCTTAATCTTTTGGAAGCGTTATTATATATCCTGTGAAAGTAACGGTTATATAATAGCCTAATAGGTGTTTGTGCTAAACTCAAATCTTTTATCGGACCAAAAGTATGTAACTCTATTGGGTTTTGAGCTCTAGCTATTTCATTATAAGGTTAGGTTCTGTTGACCAGGATAGTTTCTGATTTCTAGACTATTGAACACTTGCAGGGTACTTACCTTGGAGGATGCTTACTATGACAATCATGGGCACGATAACTCACCGGACATTCAGAGTTGTGGCGGTGACCCCCTGAGTTTAGCTTTGGCGAAGATGGCTTATCATGTCTATTCTCTAGGGGAAGGGTAAGTATAATTTTCTTGCTAATTCAATCTTCCTTGACGTCATCTGCATTTAGCAATATAGCTTGAATGTGCTACATGATGCAAAGCTTTAGTAATGTCTCGGCAATTGATGATGCCAGCAGGAGGAGCTTTTACTATTAGTTACAGAATCTTGCGGTTCTTGTTGACTTATGTGGCTGGATGATGCCGAGACTGATCTTTTTTTTGAATCATGTCTCTATTAACAGGATTGTAGGACATGTTGCGGTTTCTGGAGAACACCAATGGGTATTCCCTGAATATTATGACAACTGGTACTCAGCTTCTGAGGTTAGGAACTTCTTCATCTCAAGTTGATCTTTTCTTCTCTTTTTTTCATGTTCTTTAAACCGTACCTTTTTTTTTTCAATTACAGTTTCATAACGTTTGGGAGAGTCAAATATCTGCTGGAATCAAGGTATTTTGAGATTTTTACTAACTGTTCTTTTTTTTTTGTCTGCTCTGTTACGTTAATGGAAAGGACTTTCTTTGTATAACAAACTTTTCTCCCTTCGTCGCAGACCATTCTTGTAGTACCTGTTGGTCCTTGTGGTGTTGTGCAGCTAGGCTCTTTGCTTAAAGTAAGTAACATCATGTATCTGGACCTCGTGTTCGCATTTACAAAATAATAGCCTGTAAGAACGCTATGAACGTATCTGGTCTTATTGTGTTCTTGTGTGGATCAGGTTGATGAAGATGTGACATTAGTGAATCATATTAAACACATGTTTTTGGCACTTAAGGATCCACTGGCAGATCATGAAGCAAATGTAATGCAATGTAATATGAACAATTCGTTTTGTCTGGTAAAGATCTTCTTCATACAAATATGGATTCACGTTTGTCTATATTTCTCCTCTAACAATGACCTCAAAAGTAGAAAAATGATGTGCTGTATTATTTTTGTTGCAGACAAAATTACCTTCTGAATGTTTACATGTTGAGGCATTCCCTAATTGCTCTGGAGAAGTTGGCAAAGCAATGGACGTGGAAGAGTCAAGTTTTCTAACTCAATATCCTCATTTACATCCGTATTTGAAGAATCATGCGCTCAACAACACAAGTTCATCTGATTTAGCAATTGAGACTGAAAGATTGATAACAAATCAATCATTTCCAGGCCTGGATTCAACTTTTCACAAATATCATCTAGAAGAGACTGAGCTTATACCGGAGAGAAAACATGAGTCAAGTCGATTCGATGCTTTGATCTCATCTGGATATACTTTTCCTGGCAGCGAGCTGCTGGAGGCATTAGGCTCTGGTTTCAAGCAAACGAGCAGGGGTCTTGAGGAGCTAGTGAAGTCTGAACATAGCTCAGCAATAAGACCAACAGATGATAATATGAGTCATAGCCAGCTTACATTTGACTCTGGCCCTGAGAATCTTCTAGATGCTGTGGTTGCAAATGTTTGCCACAGCGATAGCAATGCCAGGGATAAATTCTTCTCGAGCAGATCGGTACAGTCATTGCTTACCAGCATGGAAATGGCAGAACCCTCAGGTCATAACAATCATATTGTTGGTAACCCAATTGATAGTGCTGTGAACCAGCTGCCACTAGCAGAGGTGGATACTCAACAGAATACGTCAGATATCTGTGGAGCATTTTCTTCCATTGGGTTCTCATCCACGTGTCCCAGCTCCTCTAGTGATCATTTTCAGACATCCCTGGAGATGCCTAAGAAGACCAAAAAGAGGGCTAAACCTGGAGAAAGTTCTCGGCCTCGCCCAAGAGACAGGCAGCTCATTCAGGATCGAATCAAGGAACTTCGAGAACTTGTGCCTAATGGATCAAAGGTGACAACCCAACCAAACGCATTGTAGGGTTTAGTGTTTTGAGTTGGATAAAGCTACCATACATTTTGTAGTTTCTGTTTCTAGAAGCTAAGGATTTTCATAGTTGCCAGTGTTTTTTGCTATTTGCTAATAATTTTTTTGTCAATATTTTACAGTGCAGTATTGATTCTTTGCTGGAACGCACGATCAAGCACATGCTCTTTTTGCAGAATGTTACTAAGCATGCTGACAAGCTCAGTAAAAGTGCTAATGCAAAGGTAAGAAAAGTCAGATTTCTTGATGCTCATGATCTCTGTTCTCTCTTAGAAACATAGAAATTAGCTTATAACTTTGTAATCTCAGATGCAACAAAAGGAAACTGGCGCGCAAGGTTCAACCTGCGCAGTGGAGGTTGGAGGCCATCTTCAAGTGTGCTCTATTATCGTGGAGAATCTGAACAAGCATGGGATGGTGCTTATCGAGGTATGTAATCATTCCTTCTTCCCTTTTAGGTTAGTCTTTGTTTGAACTTCCGTTCCCAAGTTCCAAATTCTTATAAATGTTTTGTTTTTCTTGACAGATGTTATGTGAAGAATGTAGCCATTTTCTTGAGATATCAAATGTGATCAGGAGCTTGGACCTTACCATCCTGAGAGGCATCACCGAGGCTCAGGGCGATAAAACATGGATATGCTTTGTAGTTGAGGTAGAAGTGACCTTACCATCCAAATTATATACACTTCATGAAATTTTTTTTTTCTCTTGGGTTTTGCTTGAGCATTGGATTATTATCAGTGACTAATATTGAGATGGTCATATTATGGCAGAGCCAAAACAACAAAGTTATGCAGAGGATGGACATTTTGTGGTCTTTGGTGCAAATATTTCAGCCAAAATCCAATGGCAAGTGATAGCAGCAGTGTTGGTTGCAAGACTTTGCGTTTAGATGAGAAAAAACAGAAAATCATGTGTGCTTGTATAGTGTTGTTGTGACTCTGCAATACTTGTTTGGGTTTTTAGGTATAAAAATTAGCTCAGTGTGCATTTTGGAGTTTTTAGTGTGTTTATTATGAAATTGCATGATGTTTGCTTGGGTGTGTTTTGATCCTTTTGAATACACAGTAAAAAAATTATTATAAATCAAAGCGAAATTTGTTTTTTACCCCAGAAACCGGTACGTTGTCTCCAAATTTCTACCATTTTTGTTTATAATGTTTTTTTTTCTATTTATAAAAATAAATAATTTCACAACTACCGATGAAATAATTATATCATATTAGAGGCATTTTTTTGTTCTAAAAATGTTTAAATCAAAATTTGAGATTTCGTTAAATGAACAACAAAATTAACATTCTACTAAGTAAAAAATGAAATCCACGTTTTTCATTAATTAATAATCTAAATTTTTTTCTTAAGCTATTATTCTAAAACCTGTAGAACACATAATTCCTAGTTTATTAACCTACGATTAATATTTAATCTTAATATTTATTTAAGATTTATAAACATTAATATTTAACATATTTATTGAGTTAACATTATATCGTAGATTTAAGAAATTAAATTAGTTTCAAGTAATATATATATTACTTGAAATATAAAATCAGTAGAAATCGAATGTATATTGTATGCTATATATAGTAGAATGTAAATTCTACGGATAAATAACAGTTTCAAAAATATGGAAAATGTAGTTATTAAAATATTTAGAAATATTCTATTTTCATATTTGAAAAAATCAATTTTTGCACAAAAGAAATAAAAAAAAAATTCCATATCTGAGAAAATTAGGGCTTAATCTTTAGGTTGGGGATTTCTAAAGTTACTTTTCTAATTAGATTAATTATTTTATATTTTATAATATTTCGTAATTTTTTTGTTAATTGTATTTTCTAAGGATATTATTGGCATCTTGGAAATTATTAATCTAATGAGACAATTATAAGTTGAGATTAGCCTAATGAGACAATATACCTATTTTATTGGCCAAAAAAACATTTTCCCCTAAATTAGATCCCGTGAATTAATTTTGCATTCTTATTTCCTTATCAACTTGAATTTTTTTTTGGGAAAATTGTTTTTTTTGGGCCTAAAAAATGGTATCTATGTCTCATTAGGCTAATTTCTATTTTGTACCATTTTTTCCTTTAATACCCTTTCTTTTTTCTAAAATAAATTAAATAAATAGTTTTACAAACAAAAAAAAATTGGAAAAATAATAACTAGTGATGAAATACCTATATCAAGTTAGTGATATTTTTTTCCAGTTTTAAAAATGTTTAAATCATAATTTCATTTTCTATTCTAGAAAAAGTAGAATTGACATTCTACAAAGTAGAAAATGAAATCCACTATTTTCATTGAATCTACTATGTTTTGAATACGTGATCTACGTAAATAATAGTACTCTAAAAATATTTAGAATACATGTTCCGCGCCTAACATACCACTCTAAAATCAGTAGAAATCGAAATCTACACTTTACAAAAAATCTAAAACATGTAGAATTCGAAATCTACACATTACTATAAATCTAAAACTTGTAGAAACGGAGTTTCTACACATTGCTATAAATCTAAAAATCTGTAGAAACCGATTTCTACAGATTTACTGAATTCTACGGATAAGAATAATCAGTTATGAAAATCTGGAAAAAATATATTTTGAAATATTTTGTTTTCATATAATATTAAAAACGATTTTTTAAAAAAAATATTTTGTTCACTGAATTTTTTTTTTTATATTTTGTTTTGGGCAAAACGATTTTTACAAATATTCTGATATTTATCAATTGTTTTATTAATTGTAATTTCAAATTTATAATTAAAATTAAGGGTATTATTGTCATTATAAAAATATTTAGCCTAATGAGACATAAACTATACAAGATTAGCCTCATGGGACATAGATACCATTTTTTGGCCCAAAAAAACAATTTTCCCTTTTTTTTTTTCATTTTAATTTCCAAAAATAGATTAAGAAAAACCAAATCGAGATGTATATTGAAAAAACCCACAACGGTCATTATTTGTTATTTCCTTTTTCTTAAAATTTTCCGTTCCCAGAAAAAGGAAAATTTTATTTATTTATGACATAAACGCGTTAGTAGCAGCTTATTTATATTTGTCGAGACTTCACCAAAGCTATTATAACCAGTCCTCAGATTTTACTTTCACTTATCGTTTTCTCGCTTCAACGAATCGACCGCTCACCAAGTTATTGCGAGTTCTCAGATTTTCTCTAAGCTCTCAATTCTCATCTTTCTATTGTAATGGCGGGGCCAGAGTTGCACTTCGAGAAGTTACTGGGAAAAGGGTCTTTCGGTTCGGTCAGTCTCTACAAATACAAAGGACGACGCGACGGCAAGACCCTTTACGCCGCTGCCAAAACCTCCGACGATATGTCTCTCTACAGGGAGTTTCAGATCCTGTCTGAACTCAAAGGATGTCCGAGAATCGTCCAGTGCTATGGGACCAAAGTGCAAAAGAGAGTCAACGAACAAGGTTGCTTGGAGTACAAGATTCACATGGAGTTCGCAGCTGGAGGAAGCTTAAAATGTTTCGCTAACCAATTCGAAGAAAAGAAGCTGCCTGATGCTCTGGTCAGAGATTTTACACGTATGCTTCTCGAGGGGTTAGCCACCATCCACGGACATGGGTATGTTCACTCCGATCTCAAACCCGGAAACATCCTCGTATTCCCGATGAGTTGTGTCAACAAGAACGGTGTGTGGATAACGTCTTACGAGTTGAAGATTTCGGATTTCGGGTTGACGAGAATAGATGGAGATAATACCTGGTGGCAACCTCATCGTCCCTTTGCCGGAACAGCCATGTACATGTCTCCGGAATCGATATCTCGCGGAGAGACAGGGAAAGGCCTTGACTTGTGGTCATTGGGTTGTATTGTACTAGAGATGTACACGGGGAAAAGACCTTGGTGGCATACAGACTACAAACTGAACTGCCATGAACCTTTGATTCCAAGAGATCTTCCTTTTGATGCGAAACTCTTTCTCATGACATGCTTCTCGCCCAAGGCAGATGATAGGAAAGACGCATCGACTTTGTTGAGTCACATCTTCTTGCGTGGAGAGGTCAGCAGTAATCCAGGGAAAATCACTCTGGACTTAGAGAAACTTAGACAGAGGCTTTCGGATATGAGGTCTGTTTGTTTTTAGACTCGTGAAAGTGAAGAGTCAATGCGTGGAAAAACCCACCACCTCGTCATTGTTCAGCTCAAGTTTTAATTTTTGATTAGTAGAGTTATGTAACAGTTTTTTTTTGGTATATCACTGAATTGTCAGTCCATGCATTATGTATGACTTTGTTCCAATAAAAAATCAATGGAAAACACATTGAGAAATTCTGTTACAGGATTTCTATAGTGACTTTATGCGAAAATCATGCAAGATTATCTCTTGATAGTCTGTTACTATTCAGGTCTTGCTTAAGTAAAGAACATGATCATCATTGAACTCTTTTTAGACATATATCATGTCTTAGGCCTTCTCTTTTTTTTTTTTCTCAGCTCTTCGTTGCACTTAGTTTTACTTAATTTGCCCCCCCCCCCCTAACAAGAGCAGGAAGTGACAACTTACAAGGGCGTTAATTAAACAGCTTCCCCTGTTTTTATTTTCATTTTTTCATTGGCAGACAAGTACATAACATGTCTGCAGCATACCAGTGAGAAACAAGCCTTGAGATCAAAAGATTCCAAGAAATCCTAACTTCCCTAACAACACAATAACATTTTTCAGAGCAAGCTATAGAGACTTATTATACATGTATTGGCTCGTAAAACAGATGAACACAGGATAAAAAGAAGAAGTCGGTTAATTATGACGTGCCAATTGACATACTTAAGTCCAATATCAGAACCAAAACATTGTGTGCAGCTTTCTAACTCAAAAAGACATAACAGTTCAGCCAAGAGGATGGTGTTCAAGTTGAACAGTTCAACCCTCAAAACGAGAAAGTTAAAACAGGCACCGCCGGGCCTTGAGAACCTTTAGTGGGCATACATTGTCGAATTTTTTTTTTGTAAAGGCTTTCATAATAAATGTATAAAAAGGTTACAAGTATGAGTTCTCACTCATAAGTTTTAGAAAGTTTTTAAAAAGAAGGAGAGTTATAACAACCCTAATGAATGACATGGAGAAATGCTGACTATCTTAACCTTCTACTGTGTTTTCCTCTTTTGGAAAACATTATAACAACCCTAATAACGAATTTTGGTTCATAGTGATTTTCCTCTCCGTGGAGACATGGAGAAATGCTGCACTATATCTTCTGGTTGTTTAATCATTTACTGTGGGGTGTCATCAGAGAATAATATTACTCTCTGGCAAAGAAACAAAGTCGGTGAACACAAAAAATAAATTTTCAAAATAGAAAGCCCAATAGGAATTTGATTTGATGATCTGACGATAAAGATCATATAATAGTCAACTAGTAAATCTTCGTACGCGTTGCGTAAACAAACACTTCCAAAAGAGGAAAACACAGTAGAAGGTTAAGATAGTCAACATTATAACTAACAAAATTTCCCTTAATCTAGTGAGAATCTAGCTATATCTATAAAAACACGAAACAAGAGTGAGATCGATCACCTCTTCGTTACTACTATACTCTTCTCTCTTTAGTCTATGATCAAATTCGGTCTTTTTGTTGTGTTACTCGTTTTCTTTCTCTCGAGAGTTGTTCCACTTTCACATGGGTTTATAGAGAAGGATCACATAGAGAAGAATCGCATAGAGAAAGTAATGGCGATCATAAGGGTGCAACTTTGCAGAGACAAACCATCCATGAAGTACGTCAAGTTTCTAGGTAAAGGTTCATACGGCTCCGTCAATCTCTACCGTCACACAAAACACGATGGCTCAACCTCCTTCACCGCCGCGAAGATCTCCTCCGACCGTCGGACCATCGAAAGAGAGTTTCGAATTCTCTCCCAACTAAAAGGATCTCCTAGGATCGTACAAGTGTTTAGCCATTCTCTGCATGAAGGTCTTGACTCTGTCGGAAACAGAGTCTACGAGATACCTATGGAGTACGCATCTGCAGGTACTCTTTCCAGTTTCATCCGCGCTAACAAACAGTTGAATGTTTCGACCGTCAGAGACTTTACTCGGATGATACTTCAAGGTCTGGTCTCGGTTCATAGTCACGGTTATGTCCACTGCGATCTTAAACCGGGAAATCTCCTTCTTTTCCCGGTTCACGATCAGCAAACATCGACTACTACTAACACTTATGAACTAAAGATTGCGGATTTTGGATTGGCGTTGAAGGAAGGAGAGGAAGAATCTGATAACTGGAGTTACTATTATCCCTTTGTGGGAACTCCTTTCTACATGTCTCCCGAGTCTGTCCAATACGGTACCGTCGAGAAAGCCCTAGATTTGTGGTCCCTGGGTTGCATTGTTCTCGAGATGTTCACCGGTAAGCGGCCGTGGTCAGAGGTTAAGAGTCTTTACGATCTTGAGGATTTTTTAGCCGAGGACAAAAAGGTACCTGAGATTCCAGACACTGTACCGTCTGATGCAAGGCAGTTTCTGGACAAGTGTTTTGCACTGAAACCTGAAGATAGAGGAACCGCTTCTGAGTTGTTGTTACATCCGTTTCTGATCGGAGATGATAAGAAGACTGCTGATGACACCATCATGAAACCTCAGGCTAAATTGGAAGATAGTGTTATTACAACGAAGGCATTGAAAGGGAAGATTACTTCATCGAAGCTCCCATAAAGCTGAAGATTCTTCCTCCAAGATCCACTTTTGTTCCCGTTCAGTAGAGTTTACTTGAAAGCATTGGTTACCACTGTAAAAAATGTTGATTCTTTTTTTTTTTGGAATTTCTATTTGTATCTTTTAGTATAAAATTTAATTGATATCAATATAATTCCACCTTTTCTATTTCCAGTTTAAAGTTAATACCCCCAAGAACAGACTACAGCTGTTTACTAGTATAAAACGATCATATCTGAAAAGTTGTTCTCAGACAATAGTCAATAGAGCTTTTTTTTTCTTTTTTTTTTTGATAAATGTTAAATTGTATTCATCCAAAAAACGTTTTTACAAGAACAATTTAACTACTACTTCTATTTAAATTTTTTTATATCATGTACCAAACCGCACTCTTAAACCTTCTTCCATTTTGTGGTCTCCTTAGCGCCGAATGGTGGATAATCTGTTTCTCACATTCTTGTCAATGATTTTGATTAAGAGAGTGTGTAGAAGTTGCTTTTCTCCATGTCTTCTTCGATTTTCTCTCCCTCCATGTCAATAGAGCTTTTAAGTAGTTAAATAAATCAACATTGGAATGAATCATGTCATTATAGTGCAAATAACATATACTAATAAAGGCCAACCAGTGCTACTGTCCATGATATATTACAGAGCTTCAAATAAACTCTATATTGTGATGTGAAAATCCTCAAATGATTAGTTAGCTGATTTTTTTTTTTTTTTTTTTTGAAAAATTAGTTAGCGGATTTTGAATCGTTAGACGAAGGAGGAGAGGCCTCACCAGATTAGTTAGCTGAATTTGAATCTTTTATTTATGAAAGATGCAACTATTTTCTATCTTGCTTTCATGCTGCTCTTACTTGATCCCAAGAGGATAACAATTGATCAAATAGAATAAGAATTAACAGGCATCGGAATCGTACATGTGTATTTTTTTTTTGCCTAGAGCAAACGTTTTTTGTGATTGCAAGCGTGGAAGGGAATCCAACAGAGATCCCACTTGCGTGCCACGTGTAGAGATTAAAAAGGAAGGCAGATGTTTCGGTATTTCCCTTAAATAAATAATCTGAAAAAGGATAATTGTCAACGCAATCACAGGGCCCCACGAAACCGGGTGGGTAAAACCCGAACCCTGCGAGAGAGAGAGAGAGAGCTAGTTTTAAAGGTTTTGTGTTTGCACATTTGCTTGATTGCTTGCTTGCTTCATCGCCATAACTTACTCAATCCCTAATCTTATCACAAAATCTCTTTCGCAATCAATCAGAGTGAGAAACCAGGATACGATCTGATCACCTAGCTCGTACGTTGCTTCGAGGTTAACGAATCCCCCTCCCCTCCCTCTCTATCTCTCTAAAAAGATTCTATTTTTATGTTTTCAATTTGTGATTGATTGCAAAGGAGTTTTTAGGGTTCTTCTTCTTCTTCTTTCTGGTCACGTGTTTTCTCCCTCGTTGCGATTTCCTCTTTCACCCCCACGTATATGCTTCTAGCAACTTCGTTTACTTTTATATTGTTGGTACAATTTTGATTTTTTGTTCAAAGCTTTTTTTTTTTTTTTTTTAAAAAAGTCGTTCAATTTCAACTTGGCTTACATGTTAGATTCTTCTGCTAATCGAAGACCTAGTTCATCTTAATAATCAACCAACTGTTACTTTAATGATCAACAAACTTTGATGATCGTTGATTTGTGCTTTGGTATTGACGATATTTTGAACTTTATGTTTCTGAGTTTTGTGGTGATTTAAAGAAATGGTTTTGCTTATTTCTTAAGAACCAAATACAAACATGTGGATACAGAGAGATAGCTTTGTTGCTGCTCCTCAAACATATTAAACCTTCTAAAAGGCTCCTAGGATTTGGGGGATTTTTTTTTTTTTTTTTTTTTTGCTTAATGGAAACACCTATGCAAAGGTTTTGCTTGCAAGTTGCATTACCCCATGGTCCTCTTTCTGTCTCAAACCATTTTCTTTTCTTCTAATATATACACATCAACATTAGTTGATCTATAGCTTCTCATGAATTGATGTTTGTGTGTACGTTACAGTAATATAGCTTTCCTTTATATCTCTCTGAATTGGAACTCTTTCCCTTTGACAGAAAGAACCTTCTTGGATTGAGACAAGTAATGGATTTTAAAGGTATAACATGGGTTGGTAATGTCTACCAGAAGTTTGAAGCAATGTGCTTAGAGGTTGAAGAGATCATCGTGCAGGTGATTTGTAAGCATTTGTTAGTTGTTTACCGCTGGTGATTGAATATAACTCTTTGGTGTTTGCTTCTTATGTTTTTTTTTTTAGGACACAGCTAAATACGTTGAGAACCAAGTTCAGACTGTTGGAAACTCTCTCAAGAAGTTCTGTTCCGATGTGGTTCAAGATTTCAGCCCCGATGATTCTTTAGCTTCGGGGAAACCGTTACCTGTTTCTATGTTACATGAATACGCTCCTGTTTGTTCCTTCAAAAAGAAGAAAGAAACCCTGAACCAGAAAACCAGAGATGTGAAGCGAGAACAAGAGGGGAAGAAGGATGTGTGTGAGATGAAGTTCCGTGGCGTTGATGCAGATGATTACGATATCTGTACTTCTCCAAGGCAGTATAGTTACGGAAGCCCATATAGAAGAACACAGCTCGGTCGCAAACAAGTCACTAGGCCTTACACACTGAAAGACTCAAGTAGTATATCAATGGTTCATAGAGCTCGTGTCAAACATGATGTTGGGACTGTTAAGTCAAGTGATCCTCCTCCAGGTGGAGTAGCAAGGCTCATTTCTAAAGAGAAGTGTCGGAAAGATGATAGAAGCAAAGATCAACTCGGTCTAACAGTGGTTAATCCTGTAAGAAGTCAAGATTCAGAGACTAGAACGGAAAATGACCACGCTCTTTGGGTTGCTGATTCTGTTAGGAGCCAAGATTCAGAGATTCAACCGTCTGTTACCACAAGCTTACCTGCAGGATCTGATGGTAAAAATTTCTGCTTTCTATTTCTCATTTTCTTCCTTATATTTTCTTTGGACCATGCATTCATAAACCAAAGAGTCATTGTTTGCTGCTTGCATTGAAATGGGTTATGTATGCTTTAGGAATTTGATGATTATACGATTCCTAATCATTGTTTGCTGCTTGCATTGAAATGGAATGCACAAGAATGAAAATAGCTCAAGCTTTGAATCACTTAAAATTTTGATTATGGTTTCTTCTATACAGATTGCAGAAAAGAAACCGATGAAGACTCTATGCAAACTAAAACTAGTTCGAGTTCTGTCGCAGAGTCAGAGCAGAAAGCAGAGATTCTTCAACAACTTAGTGGAAGATCAGTTGAAGAAAGCTGTATCATTGTGGATAGAGACGAATTGCATTGTGTTTTTCCTGACAGGAGGAAGGAGAATGACAAACACAAACCTTATAAGGTTCTTGTCTCTTTCTTTCTCTTTTCTTTGTTTCACGCTTGCATTTATCATCCACAGAGACCTTATAATAAACTGATTCTACAGAAGATCCGAGACGCTATATCTTCAAGAATGAAGCAAAACAGGGAAAAAGAATACAAGCGACTTGCCCGTCAATGGTACGCAGAAGATGTTGAAAATGGTAGAGAATATGGCGACAGTTCGAAACAGACCGAGGAAAATCAATCACCAGAAGAATCTGAATGGGAGCTCCTGTAAAAATGTTTATGGTTACCCATATAATGTAAGTAATTAAGCACTGTCTTTGTACATAAAGAATGTTTAAGCAAAACATAAGAATCAGCTTAAGAGGTTCCTCTGGTTACATAATGAATAAATGCCCTTATCTTTTATCAAGTTCGTGTTTAACTTCTTAATGGGAGAAAGTCTTTCCCATTGTGGTTGTATAATAATTATTTATTTCTTGTCTCGTCTATCTTAAATTTCCAGTTTGTTATATATTACTCGTTAATATCAAACACTTGTCATATAACAATAAAATATATAATAATAAAGAAATTCTAATATATATGACATATGACTGCGAAATATTGCACATTGATCATTGATGTTGAAAAAGAGTTCCTGCAACGTCACTATCTATATTTTGAGTTGATTACCATATAGGACACATTTTAAGTTTTCATTGCATATAGAGACACTTTCTACTTATAAGACACTTTGTGGTGGGCCCAGAAAAAATGTTGACTGTTATACCCTTATTGTGAAGAAAGTGAAATTGGCTTATATTTTGATAACACGTGAACTTTTAGTTTTTGTTTCAGAATAGTTTTTCTTTTAACACCATTTTCAAATAGCTTGAAATTTTCATTTTTTTAATCAAATTTTTTTTTGTTTGTTGTGGATGTGGACGCCAACTTGATTCAAAATTTTGGTTTGTTGTGGATGTGGACGCCAACGTGACCATAGATAAAAGAAAACAAAGATTTTTTAAATTTGTGGATAGAGAATTGAAGCTTGATGCAGTTGACATAGTCACTCAAACACTAAACAACATAGATAGATAGTGTGACATAAAAAGGCTATGGATATAGATACCAATGTGTCCACAATCTCGAAGATGTACAAGTTAAGAAATTTAAACCAAAAACAGCCATGTACATGTCCATGGAGAAAAACAAAAGGTTGGGTGATGAAAAAACAAAGCTAAACAAACCAAAAAGTTAATAACTCGTATCTTTTGTCCAAAAAAAGTTAATAACTCGTGTCTGACGAGAAAACAAAGCTTAACTTCAAACATGTCTAACGATTATTTATGAATCTTGGTAACATACGGCTTCTCTTGATGGATTTACAGCTTCTATTGAGTCCTATAAGCCAAGGCAGTGACCCTTCTGAAACCATGAGAAATCCCAACACTTTGAATCTATCTTAAGACAAAGAACACAATATTATTGTTACTTAACATAAAGCAAAAAAGAGTAAGCTGAACACAAAATCATTGTTACTTAACATAAAGCAAAAAAGAGTAAGCTGAACTGGACTGCAGTTGCCTAGAAAATGTTTTTTTGTAGAAGTTAAAGTAACCGTAAATGAGAGTTTGGGTCAAATTTGTGGAAAGCTTGATACTTGAGATGAATAAGTATTTTTGTGGATGCTCTTTTTGTGAACAGGATCTTAGGAACAAGATTACCCATTCTTTGAACAAAATAATATGGATCTTCAGCACATACTCATTACCAATTCTAGTAGGCAATTAGATTTCACACTCATAAACCAAAATTTAAAATTTTTATGAAAAAAGCTAAACATGGTAGAAGAAGATGCAATTAATACAGTACCCAGAACTTAAGATGATTACCAGGTGACGGAGCAGCAAAGTACAAAGGTCTTCCTAGAACTCGAGACCCTCCATGCTTATGAACTCGAGACCATGACCACAACAACTTGTGGAGAGGATGAGGGACTCGACGACGTTGGACAATATTGCGTTCTTTGTGGAGGATTTTGGAAGCGGTGAGTATGAGGAGTCGAAGACGTTGACAGGCACTGACGGTAACGGTGAAACGGTCGCTGAATCCCTAGCTCATCCACTCTCAGCTACCCCAAGCTCAGCCACGGCGGATCCCGAGCTCAGCCACGGCGGATCCCGAGCTCAGCCACGGCGGATCCCGATCTCAGCAACGGCGGATCCCGAGCTCAGCCACGGCAGATCCCGAGCTCGTCCACGCTCGATTGGGCTTAGCATCACACCTATCAATCCTCTCATTGATTTTTTTTTTGAATTCTCAATATTAGGGTATGAGCATTTGAGAAAGAATAATTGAAGTAGGAAAGAGGATGATGAACTTGTTATTCATTAAAAAAAATGAGTTTCGTAGTGAGTTAGGAAAGAAGGGAAATGAAAAAGTAAAATTTGGTTTAGTCAGTTAGGGGTGTTAGTGTCTTTAGGTACACAAAATGTGTGTGGCAAGTCCAATGTGTCTCTGGATGTAATTGAAACCACATAAAGTGTCTATAGGAGTAAATTTTTCCTATATTTTATCTTATCAAAATGATTCTCTTTTTAAATATTGGCTTGCTTAAGATTAGACATGTGATTCGGTTCGAAAGGTTAGTTCGAGTTTCAATTAATTTGGTTTACAAAAATGTTGCCGAATTAAACCAAATTTTATTCGGTTTGGTATTTGGTTATGACTTATACATATTGTAAGGATATTAAAAACTTGTGGCCAAGACAAGTACAGGTGTTAGGAATCATATACACACATTACGCATATCAAGTTCTTTTCTAAGAATGCCTCGTTCAAATATCTGAATATATACCGGTTTTGACATGCTGATAAGAAAGAAAATCCATGACTGTATAAATTGTTTGGGTATATTTAAATGATGTTATAAAAAGAGTGAAGCTAATATATGGATACATATAATGGTCAATTCGTTCAAACTAAGTTAGCTACACAATATTTGACGTAATGACTCCTTTTAACAAGTAAAGAAAATAAATTGACATCCATTTTTTGATAAATAAATCAACTAATATCATTTGATGTAACAAGTTAATCCCATAACGTAAAATGAGAACTACGCAGTAAGAGATGCGTAGAGAAGTATTTTAATTTGTGAGATTCTTCATTTGTTAATTTTACCTTCCAACGTAATTAACATTTATATTAGTTGCATTATGGGATTAGTTTCTCCATATAAATGTTGTATTGTTTTCATTTCTGATCCAACCCATTATAACGTGCGTATATACACTTTAAAGTTTAAAGACTAAACACAAGGCAAGAGTTATGTGAATGTCATGTATTACGGACCAACACTTCACGCATAAATTACCCAAAAATTTTGAAAACTCCAACTTTTACAAGGCCACAAAGAGGAGGGGAAGGAGGTTTGGATCAGAAAAAAAGAAGTTAAAAATGGTGGGAGATATCGCTAAGAGATGGAAGGAATTGAGCGGCAATAGCAAATGGAAAGACCTGCTTGATCCTCTTGACTTGGATCTACGCCGTTACATCCTCCACTACGGCGTCATGGTTGAAGTCGGGTACATTACCTTCAATAGTGGCCTCCGGTCCAAATATGTAGGAGATAGCTGCTACACCAAGGAAGAGCTCTTTGCTCGTACCGGCTACCTTAAAGCCAACCCTTTCAGGTGAAAACGTATCTACTTGTGTCATACAGGTCTGAGGAATTTTTGGTTAAATTTTATATTCCTACCCCTATATATAAAACATGTCCAGGTACGAGGTGACTAAGTACATATATGGAACATCGTCGATAAAGTTACCAGAATGTTTCATGATCAACTCATTGTCAAGGGAAGCATGGAACAAAGAGTCTAACTGGTTGGGTTACATTGCGGTGGCTACAGACGAGGGCAAGGAGTTGTTAGGGAGAAGAGACATTGTTGTAGCATGGCGAGGGACTATACAACTGTACGAGTGGGCTAACGATTTTGATTTCCCACTTGAATCAGCTATCTCGGTATTCCCTCGAGCTGACCCGAGTGACCCACCTCGCATTGCCAGTGGTTGGCTGTCTCTTTATACAACCGCTGATCCACGCTCACGTTTTGACAAGACCAGTGCACAAGAACAGGTTTCTATAGAAAAACATGTCTCTTACTGTCCTCACATGAGTCTTTAGGATCGTTGCATTAAACTTTAGTTTTGATTTACTTAATGTCACTAGTTTCATTATATCTTTAATCTTGAAAATATAAAGAAAATATGTTTTTGGTTAATTTATTACTTGTCTTTCCATGGTTTTGGTTTTCAGGTTCAAGGAGAGCTCAAAAGGTTACTCGAAGTGTACAAACATGAAGAAGTTAGCATCACCTTAACTGGCCATAGCTTGGGAGCAGTTCTCTCAATTCTGTCAGCCACAGACTTTCTCCATAACGAATGGCCAAAGACCACACCAAGTCTTCAAGACAGGCTTTCTTGTGTCACGGTTATCGCTTTTGGAAGCCCCCGCATCGGTGACCGCAACTTCAAAACACTCGTCGAGTCTCTAAAAAAACTCAACATCTTGAGAGTAGCAAATGTCCCTGATCTCATCCCGCATTACCCGCTGTTCAGGTTCACAGATGTTGGGGAGGAGCTCCATATCAACACACTGAGATCAGAGTGCCTGAAACGGTCTCTTAGCCTGGCGCATTTCCATAACCTGAAGGCGTACTTGCAAGGCGTGGCAGAGACACAACACAATCGATCAGAATTCAAGCTGGAGATTAACCGGGATATCGGGATGGTTAAAAATGGTTTAGATGCTCTTGAAGAAAAGTACTTAGTACCCGGGGATTCGTGGGTTCTTGAGAACAAAGGAATGGTTAAAACTCATGACGGTACATGGATTCTCAATGGCGATATGGCAAAGGAGGACGAAAAAGAAGAAGAAGACGAATGTGAATTACCATGGATATAGCTATAATAAAATGTTACTTATTTTCAAAAACAAGAACAAGAAATAATAATTAAAAAAAAATCTGAGGCGCCAAATCTTGGATTATTCAATAGTACATTAAAGCAATAATAATATAGAATTTGTGACTAGGGAAGTGGATAATTGATGTACATGGAAGAAGAAGAAGAAGATCGTTTATGTGAACCACTCCACAACATGAAATGGTGCTTTGGCCTTTGATCAACGTCCCTAATGCGATCTTTGTGGCTAAACCTTTTTATAGCAACAAAATTTGGCTCATAGTTTCAAAAAAATATGGTTATACCCCCTTTTTTACTCGTATTACTTAGGTTTAACATGGACCATGACAAAATCAATTGATAATTAATAGATTAGTTTTAACTATTTATATATTACTTCCTAATTCTTCCTAGGATTTTCATTCATCAACTTTTAAAGAATGAGAAGAATCAGGTCCGTTTTCTGAATGAGTAATAGTCTCTAATATCTTTTCTCATGAGTCAATCATTTCTTCCAATTATATAAAATATAAATATTTTCAAATAATCACATCATGTTTTAATCCTGCTGCCATAAAAAGGATTATATGTATATATGTTTGTACTTTGCAGTTTGCACAAAGACTAGTTCACTAATACGAGTAGTTTTTGTTGTTGTTGTCAATAGCATTTATTATGCCTGTTTGTAAACTGAAAGTTTATACGTCCAAAGTCAGTTTATTGAGACTTCTTTTTTCCTACAAAGTAACAAAGGTATCTACTTACCACTCTTGTCGTCATATATAGGTCATCAAAATTAATATTCTTTTTCTGGGTGCAACATCAAACTTAATATTCTATGGTTTCAATGGGTGGCTAATATGAGGATGTCAAATCTAGAATACTATATAAAATTAATAAATAAATACATTCAAATTATATCAAAAGTACGTATACGTAGTAGACATATGCGTGCGCGGCGAGAAGTATTTTTTGTTTGCTTAAGAAAAGTTTACAACTGAACCTCTCAAAATGTCAACCACTACTGTTGTTTGTGTCGGTGAATTACAGTTTTTTTCTTTTAACCTACGGGTGAAGTCTTGTTTATTATCACTCACTTCACAGTTCACATATATATAATTTGTAGTTGATGACAACATTTCTTAAGCAAACATGCAATCTTCTTTTTTCTTGTAACAGTGAAACATGCAATCTTGTAACCTTAAAATATTTATTCTCCAAATAAATTTTACAGTAGCTAAATGAAAACATCCAGTATTTTATAATAAAAAATGCATCCAGTAGGACCAGTACGTAAAACTCTAGTCTCCACGTTAAATAATATAGGATCAAGCTAAATACACAAACAGTTGGTTGATTACAACATGCTCTTATACTATTATAAAGTGATATAAATAAAACAGAAAAATGACTTCTTGGAGTTTGTCTCGGATATCACAAATATATCATTCACGTAAGTTTACAAAAATATTGGATTTCACCGGTTTTTACATTTCTTATAAATTTATGAATTTAAGTGAACATGCCATCACATCACAAAAAAATCATTTTGATCTATGTATTTCCAAGTGAATCAACATACTTTAAAACTCGCCTACCTTGATTTTTTCCCCCATAAACGAAAAGTACAACTCAAACGAAAAATTAAAGACCGGGGAATATTATTTATAAGCCAATTGCTGTTACATAAAAGGTAACTCATTGGAGACACACGAAAACACACATAGTAAAAGTTTGATGTATAGAAAAGGAGGTACAAAGATACCAAAACCTTGATACAACAAAATTGTACGTAAGATTTATAAGAGTAAAAAGAAAATCATATAAATAGCGATATTCAAATGACTTGCATGGATGAGTCACAATTATTAGTGCTTGGACCTCCGTTGAAGTGTACATTTTCGTAAGGACCATTCAGTGATGATGTTGCGGGTCAGGTCCTCCCGGGGAAACCCTGTCGGAATTCACTAGAACCCTCTCGTTATGACCTTTGAACTTGGAGAGATCAAACCCGAGCTCACGTAGCAGAGCATGACTATCAATAGCGCCCATGTTTGCAACTCGATCATCATGGAGGATTCGAGCCTGAGTACCAAAGATTGGTGATGCATATATGATTAAGAGTATGATAAGAGCTTTCTTAAGAACTAAATTCGCCATAACAAGTGATTAAGGAGAAAAAGTATTTTGGGGTTGCAAGAGATCGACAAAGAGATATACAAAATGAGATGAAGTTGAGAGAGTATGACGATTTGTGTGCAATGGGATTTTTCTATTTATAGATAATTAGAGACACAAAATATGACGAACATGTTAAGGATTGAGTAGGTTGGGTCAGTGGAGAGAACATGATGGGATCCACAACAAAAATGAAGCCAAATCTGAATCATTATTTTGGATTATAAAACTCATGCACGGACAAACAAAAGCACTAATTACGATATAGGTTATTCAACTGACCCAACGATCGAACTTCTCAGGTGGACCTCTATATTTCAGGGACCATTAGGAATTTACTTTACATGTATGGTTTGATTAAGGATTTAAAAAGTTCGACATAAGGTTTACTATTGTATAGTATATAAAATTTTAACTAGATTCTCATGCGAGACTACTCCATGTTATAGCCCTATATGCTTTATATAGATATAGATATTAACCAGGACGGGTTGTGGTAAAAAAGGTTCCCAATTTGTATTGTTTGGGTTTCTCAAAGAGGTGAAAACACTTAGGTTTTTGATATTTATTGTTGATATTTTTTCACTGTTTTCACAACTGTCAAATTTTTTTAAAACTTTTTGTATATCCATCACCAAGGAAAGAACACAAACGACATTTTTTAGCGTCAGATTAATTAAACTATCATAATTTATATAAAATATTGCATATACGATTCTACAGCCAACATAGAAAACAAAACCAAACTAGTGATTTGGAAAATATATCTATATATAGCATTTATGGCATTTTATATATTAATACACAAGCATCTTTTAGTAGCATTTATAGTATTACATATATGTATTGATATATACGTATAAGATGCTTTTAGTAGAACATATATGTATTGATATATAAGATGCTTTTAGTAGCATTATAGAAACGCTAAATTATATATCGATACATAAGATTCAGCTTAATCTAAAACTAAATATATATGCAAAATAAGTTTATTTCTTACAAATTTCACATTATAGTTATACGTTCAATCTATGTGATGTATACAAACACTTTGAAATGGATTAAATATATTGGCAAAGAAACAACAAACTATAAACATGTCAGAAAGTTATTATCTTAGAAATTAAATGATTTTTCACGAATATCTTCAATTTGTTAAGTTGCATATTTATAAGTTACTCCCTCCGTTCCTAAATATAAGATGTTTAGAAGATCATTTATGTTCCAATATGTAAGATATTTTCCTATTTCTAGGTAACTTTAACTTTATCAAAAACTGTGTAACCAATTAAATTTAATCATTCTATTTTGTAATTGATTGAATAGTTTTTAATTTATAATTTTAATAATACTTTAAAATAAAAAAGTAATTTTCTTAAACAACGTGTTTTACCTAAAACATCTTATATTTAGGAACGGAGGGAGCATGCCCGACTTCAACATTTGATTGGGTCCATCTTTTTAGTTTTTGAGTTCTTAGGGTTTTGTCAATTTCAAGAAACCAATTCTATAATTTTGTGACATAAAATTTTGAAAGTAAATTAAGTTATCATGAGGTAGTTTCGTGTCTTCTCCCAACCGGTAGATAAAATGGGTATATAATTTGTGCGTAAAGTTGCACTTAGTTTTTCTCCTACGTGCTCATTAAGTTTTGACTTTGACTATTATTTGATCCCTTCCCACATGTATTGGTGCTGCACGGAGCAGATAGTATTTATGATTTGCTTTGGTAGTTCATAGATATCAAATTTTCTGATTTGATTTGTTTAGAAAAGAAATGCATATCTAGTTTTTTGATAGGCTGGAGAATTTACAGATAATTGTACGAATATTTACGAATAGTTTATCACTTTGTTCAATACAAATAAATCTAAAATAAAAAATATTTAAGTTTGTTTTCAAAAAATATATTTTACATAATATGAAATGAAGATATAAAAATCAATGAAACTATATTTTCCAAAATAAATTTAAATTAATTAAATTTTTATAAATTAGTAAAAATATAGTTTTTATAAATATTTTATATTTCTTTCTTAATCTAATATTTTTATAAGTAGTTTTATAAACAATATTATTAAAATTTTATGTTAAAATAATAATTATATTAGATTATACATTTACAATTCTCTGTTTAATTGTAGATATATTTATATTCGTATAAAAACAGAGCGGAGCAGTTATTTTACGTTTAAGATTTTAGTATTTGTAATTTATTTCTTTTTAACGGATATTAAATTTTGATATTTGTTTTGTTTTGAAGATTTATAAATATCATTTTCGAATCGAATCAAATTTAATGGATAAAATGTCTAATTTTATTGATAAGTTCTCATAATAGAGAGACTATAAGCCGTTTGACCAAAAAAAAAAGAGATTATAAGCCGAGAAAAAGTAATGGAAAATGGGGACGAAGAAACATTTCTTCTGATGGATCACGTCGAAAAGAATACGAATGACAAAATGTGGCAGACTTGTTTTTCTTTTCGTTAAAATCGCCGACAAGTTATCTAAAACCCATTTGATCTCTGTTCCTGTCCAACACATGTACGTGGTTGTCTTTGCTTTTACGTTACGTCAATGTAATCTTATACCAGCTATTGATATATTTCAGGGGGTAATTAGTTAAATAACTTAGTTATTGAGTCTAATAACTTAGAAACGACAAATACTTTCAGCGTCATGATTTATAGTCTCATCAATGGAGCATAGTTACTAAGTTGTACCACTTATTTGATCTCATTTTCGTGTGCCGAAATTTTCTAATCGAAGCTCAATATTATCTTCAAAATAAATAAAAACTAAAATTTTGTAAGTAACAACGTTTACACAATCAACGAAAAACTAAAAAAAACAAAAAACTAAAAACTAAATAGTCTTAGATAAGAAGATTCGTTCCCTGACTTAGATAAACAGAAACATCAATCGCCATTCGAAAGTTGTCACTATTAAAGAGCATTCCTTGGTTAGTAATGTTACATAGTATGTAATAATCGAAGGGTCATAAGGTCGAAAAATATAGGCTTTGCCCACATGGGATATATTAGCCGGACCGACTTATATATCCACATGCTCAATAGGTCCCAGCATAAAGGTTATCCATTTTCACTTTCATCCGGTTATAAACATTATATAACTGACAAAGATAAAGTAGCCAACGGCGACAAAAGTATGTCTGGATTATTTTAAGGGTTATGTGACACAATAGAATAATCCGAGAAGAATTACGTCAATATAGTCAGTAGTTTCAGATGGTGGCTGGAGAAAGGCCACATATATAACTGCGTGACTGGATTACAAGTCAGTAAATTTGATACTCTTATTCGGTTTGACTATTCTCATAGCAGTGGAGGTGGCTGGAGAAAGGCTTTTATATACTATATAGAGATGTTACAATCCGGTTTTACTCTGTAGATAGCGGAATCCTATATCAAAAAAAAAACACACTTTTTTTTACCATCGGTTGTTTTATTCAACTATTTGGATTAGTTTCATATGAGGTATCAGCCAATACATAGCCTTAGTCAAAAGTCGGCGAATACAAAAAAACACTAGTACAGCAAAAAAATCTATAAATTAATAGTATTAGAACTTTGATATTTTATTTATTTATAGAATTATTAATTTAATATTTTGGATATATATTTAAAATACGTTTAATGTAAAAATAAAAAATACTTGATTTTATTGTATATATATTTATTAAATTTATAGATATAAATTATATGTTATTATTATTAGATTATTTTATATATAAAAATATGTACTGTACACATAATGAATTTTAAGTATAAAATGACAGGATAATATTAATAAATTTTACAATATTAAAAAGATAGGTTTCACTGTAAACAAAACATACTATTAATTTTTTTACAGTGAAACCATTTTTTAATATAAAATGTATATCATCAGTGATTATTTTATCGAATTGTATCATATTTTACATTTAGTCAACTCAGAAAGTGAAATTTATTAATTTACATGAGTTTCTACTGTATTACAACAAATAATGTAAGCCAATATGAGACAATCCTCCTAAACCAATAACTAACTAAACGAAAAAAAAAAATACAAAAGACGACTCGAATATGATCATCGGCTAATACCTCAAGAGTCAGCTTCCAAATAAAACATAGGATGATGGTTTGCCTTGGTTTTCTTAAAGGTCAGAAATTCCCCAGTGGTATTGGACTAAAACACTTGATTTTCAATCTACTACAATATGGTGATAGGAAGTAAAACCTATAAACCTGATTTGTTTTACTGAAAAATAGTACTGGATATAAAACAGGGATATTCATATTTACATATGAGTTTTATAGGATTACCCTATAAATCTAGAGACCAATTACTAACTAAAATGTATTAATAAGCAAAAAGTAATATTACTATAATTATTCCGAACGCAGTTTCACAATTTTTGTAAAACTGTGATAATATGCATTGTATCTAAAAAATACAAAATTATTTAGAAAATATAAAATTATTATAAGTATGAAATAATTTTTACTCTGATATATAAAATATAATTTATGCAGATAAAAGATAACATTAAATTTTTGAAAATAGTGAGAAAATATGGAAATATTTCATTGGCAAGAAAACACATAGTTTTTGTTTTTGCAAAATATGAAATCTTATTTATAAAATGCGGATATGTGATTTTATTGGGAAAAAGTGAAAATAAGTTTTGATGCAAACTTTTTAAATAATTTAAAACAATATTTTGGCAGAAAAATGCAAAATAATGTCTTTAGCATGAAAAATATATATACATGTGGATACTTTTATGGGTTATAAGGATACTTCAGTTATCTTTCTTGTGGTAAATAATTCCACATAGAAAATCTACCAACAATTATTTTTGAAAATTTATAAAGATATTTTTCAATATTATATATGCGTCAATGTCAAAATCAAAGAATAAACGCAAATGTGCTTAACATAGTTTTTTTTTATAACAATGCTTCTAAAACAACACAGGATCTCTGTATGATTTCTACAACAGAATTTGGTACATTGAACCAGTTGTGATTAAGATATTATAAATATGATGCCAAATTTGGATATAGTTAACATGAATGCATTACCTAGATGCAAAACTTTATATTTTCAAAACAATTCATTAATTGGTATACATAAAAGAAGTAATTGTTCGAATTCAAGGTATTATAGTTGTGCATTTGGACCTAATGTAGTAACAGGACAACGGTTTGGTTTATTGAAGTGTAATTTTTGTGAAACTCTACACACTTTATTATGTTACAAAAAAAAAACTCTACACTTTATTATACGTTTGATAGCCAGACTTAAGATAACTTTTCGAATACTTTTTTTCTAGACATCTAGAGTTGCTGTCACGATCAGAGTCTTGTTCACTCGTTGGATTGGATAATTTGGATTTGGACAAGTTTTTTTTAAACCTGTGATATGTTTCTATCTCAGAATGCTCAATAGATATTAGATTCGATTTTGACCCAGTTCAGTATCAACACATAGTGATTATATAAATTATCCTTGTACAGAAGGTTATTCGTACCAAAATCCTTCAGAGACTCAGTTAACACAACTGTGAAAAAAAGCCAAATCGGTGTGTGCTTTCGTTAATATAAAGTATGTATATTACACAATATTCATATTTATTTTTCATAACACGAGAAAATACACAGTATCAAAATGAACTGTTGACAAATATATGAGTCGTGGTATGTATGACTAGACAATTCCCCTCCTCCTACTAGAGGAAACGTAGACAAATCTTGTATATATCATATAAGGTTATATTATTGTCAAACGCTGTGCTAATTAAAATCAAAGTGAGAACTAATGCTAATGGTGAGGCCGTGAAGGAAATTGATATTAGTGAGTCAAATTTTAAATTAGGTCCATTCAATCTACATATGACTTATGAGGTCCCATCTCTCTTTTAAGTTACGTCTGCTGATGAAACAAAGTGCTAAAATTTCTTGAAGATGTTTCTTTCTAACCCTTCTTTTTATTATAGATTTCACTATTAGTATATGTATAGTTTATTGTGCTAAGAATAACTTTTAGTAATTAATAAAGGAAAAGCATATGTATGAAGTGACAATGCCCCTTCAAAAACCTTATCTATCCTTTCCAAAACCTAGAAGGCACCTTATTTGTACTAGATTCCATTAATGATTTAATTATAATTCGCTACTCTCTAATAAAAAACACATTATATATATATATATTATTTGTAACTAAAAAGTCGAATACAACTAAAGAAGTAAATTTTAAATGAGTTTTTTTTTTGCAAAAAAATGTTAAATGAGGTAAAAGATTCGCTTTAATTTGTTCCTTTTTAGTTCGCTAAAACCAGAGCTTATTATGGATTCAAAATAAAATTATATGAGTTTAAAGCGCAAAAGAGTCAAAGGAAAAAAAAAATCTTTGGTTTAGGATTTCCATTAGTTAACTTTGTGTACATAGGATTATATTTCCTTTGTTTACTACACAGACACAAAGACATTTCATGCTCATAATTTATTATTCTGATCAGACTTATTTTCTAAACCACTATCTACAATATGTTGGAATGAAAGAAATGGTCGACGTATGTTGAAATGGAGCGGTTATATTTAGAAGTAGAACGCCAACAGACCAATATGAAGAGCAGAAAAGGTTTTCAAAATCAATATCATGGATCTCAATATTAGCATTTTATTATGTAGGAGATCAAACTCAGAGAAAAAGAATCAAACATGACATGTTCAGAGAAAGCAGCCTCAAGATGAAAACGCAATCTCATTAAACGATAAATAAGTTTATATTGCCAGTACCAACATTATCTTCTTCGTTTTTCGGATAAATGTACCAACATTATCT
Organism: Brassica carinata; assembly: GCA_016771965.1. NCBI lineage: Eukaryota > Viridiplantae > Streptophyta > Magnoliopsida > Brassicales > Brassicaceae > Brassica > Brassica carinata. The sequence goes on along the minus strand of CM028688.1, from coordinate 27,724,540 downwards.
TAGTAGAAATGGCTTTTCTAATATCAGATTATTGTTTAAAATTTTCATATTTCAAAGTAGCTTAGTTTTTATGTTCGTTTGTTTAAGTTTTATAATTTCATGTATCTAATATAGTAACTGAATTTTAAAATGTATTTAAAATTTTAATATTTTTCTAATTTAGACATCTTACAAAATATTAATTACAACTAAAAATTCATATTACTAAACATAAAATATAAAACTATTTTGATACACTTATTTTATTTACAACTTTTATTGAATTAAAAATATTATTTAAACATATTATTTGATAAATTGAATTTATAGTTTTAATGTTATAAGCAGTGTCACATCATTTTAAACGGTGGCGGATGTAAGTGTATGGGTACGGGGTCCTGTGCCCCCAACTCTTTTTTGTTTTCCCTTAAATAATTTAAGCTTATTTGATTAAATATTTTATTAGTTTAAAGGATAATATAAAAAATGTCCCCAATTTAATTTACTTTTGATATTTTTATCATTGTGCCCCCAACTATATATGCGTCTAGATCCGCCCCTGATTTTATAGTGATATTATTTGTAAGAAAGTACTATTTATAATATCGTTTGATTGGAGATAACATTATACCAAATTTATTGTTTTGGCGTACAATTGGAGTTGATCTTAGAACCGATCTTTGAATACTTTATGACTCAAAGACTGGACTTGTTTGTAGCAGTTGTCTGTTTTTTTAAATGGGGACAACCCGCAGTTTATCATTTATCATAAATAGATAAAAAATGCATAATAAATTAAGAAGATACGTTACATCGTGCAATGACGGCGCCAAATATACTCACATCTCTCTCTATGACTCCAACTAATATAACTACTTTATGACTAGAAAAGCAAAAGGTACGTAGTTTTATTGATAAATCATAGATTAGAGTTTGTTGTTATTGCGTGGGTACACGTAAAGGCAATTCAGATGGCGCTAAAATAAAACTAACGGCTAAACTCTCCTTAAGTGATGTTCATGTGACTTGAAGAATCATGATCAGGCGGCAAACTCTAGTGGCCACGTCCGCATTTCACGTTTTTCTATTATAAAATTGTAATCTTAAATCTGACCCCAGAAAACAATAAACAAAAATCATGTCTTTTCGACAGTTAAACTGGGACCCATAACGGCGATGTGTCTCCGCCGGATACATTGAGGTCTAGGGTTATTCCGTAAGTCAAATATTTTTTTTTTTCGGTTTGCTTAAAAGTAATTTAAAGATAGTTAAAACCTTGTTATTTGATAAGGGATATTTTGAATTGCGATAGGTACGATTGGACATTTAATTCGTTAAATTTGATTTGATTCGTTATTTGTTTCGATTCGATCCGAAAAATTCGGATATCCGTAAATCTTCGAAGCAAAGCAAATATTAAAAATCACTATCTGTTGAAAACAAAGCAAATCACAAATACTAAAAAAATTAGAGACGAATATCCGATTCGCTTCGAATTTTATATAAATAGTTATATATCTATAGTTAATTAGAGTTTTTAATGTATAATCTTATATAATTTTATCTATAAAATTACTTATAAAAATATAATATGAAGAAATAAATTATAAGATCTTTATAAAAAACTACAGTTCTTGTTAAAACATTTAAATTATAAGAATTTTTTATAAATTTCTAAAAATTTATAAATAAATAGTTTCATTAATGTTTTATTTTATCTTTTATAAGAACAAATTTGTATAATATTTTCATATTTACTTGTATTAAACATAGTGGAAAAGGTATTCGTAAATATTCGTGAATATTTGCAAATATCCATAAATTTTCCGGATATCCGTATTTTTCTAAAGCAAATCAGAAAATCAGATATCCGTGAAGTCCGAAGCAAATCACAAATACTGAAAAATACGGTAATATTCGATCCGTGCCCACCCCTAGTAAGGTTGCACGACTGGCGATTAGACCGTTTGTGCATATTGTTGATAGATCTAGGCAGGCATATTAAATTTGGATTAATAGGTGAAAAAATTATCTTGAAGTCAGGGGATCGAAGTTGAGTTCTTCCACTGCGATTACAGTTATGTGTAGGATCAATAATTTCCGATTCTTCATATATAGATCTTTTGAATCAGTGTGGATTTTGATGTGAAAATTCTCGGTTATGCATAATTATCAAATTTAAATGCGCCTGCTAGGTTCAAAGAAAATTAACTGTACATATCTCAGTTTCTTGATAAATATTGAGCTGGTGAACTTTATAGAACTAGTAGCTAAAAGTCTGGAATTTTGTATATAGTTCACATAACAAGAGCATGTAAAACGTATAAATACATGCTATGCAATACAACTATGCATGCAAGCAATCGACACAAAAATGCATAACGCAAAAGCTATTTATGTTAATTCAACCTTTGTTATATGCTTTAGTGTTGGCTACAAATGCTTGATACTCAGTTTGATCTGTTATTTGTTTTGTATTTGTTGCGTTAAACCAAGTACATTAGAAACACTATAAAATAATATGCTATAAATTAATAAATACGATAAAACTTAACATTTACACAAAAAAGAATAATTAATAAAAAATTTATGTTTAAATTGGATAAAATATTACTTAATTCAATAAATAATAAGATAATATTTTTTTTAAAACAAAATCTATATTTTTCATATAAATATAAATTAATATATATGTATATGTGTGTATATAATATTAACAGAATATTTATTATTTACTTTTATTCATAGTGAAGATCATCTTTTAATTTGCTAACTACTTCAAAATATTTAGTATTATTTTATCACTTTACATCTAAAATGCATATATTTACACACAAAGTAATAAAAAAAATAACATAAAATTTATATTCGTAAAATTGAATCAATACATATATCTTAAAATCAGTTATTCTTTTATTTTCCACTAAAACATACATCAAAATATATAAATCTAAAAAATATGTAAATAAAAAATTCTATAAATTAATAGAATATAATCACTCCAACATTATTAATTTATAATTTTTACTGTACTTGTAATACTGAAGATAAGTAACAAGTACTTCATATTGAAAACTTGCAATCGTAAACCAAGGACCAATATTTTTATCTACTTGGCTTAAGTTACTGTTTATTAGTAGTATCCTATTTTTTAACTATATATGTACTATTTTGGATGATTGTTGGAAAAAGTATGTAAAATTTTGGAAATATATTTTTAATATCAAAAAGATATTAGATGAATTCCACTAATGTTTATATGTTAAAGTTTGTTAAACGATATCAGACATATCATCATTATTTTGTTAATATTTATTTTTTTCATAATTTTAATTCTTTATTATTTGAAATAAATATTATAAATAGTTGGGATCATTGGTACGTTTTTAGTCCATCCAATTTTTTCGAAATCAATATTCTTAAAAATATCAGTTTAGTAACAAAACAAATATATAATCTAAAATACTAAAATAAAGAACAAACAGAGAAAATTTATTATAAAAAATACAATAATCCATTTACGATATAATTCTTCCACAAAAACTTATAATTATCTTAACTATAATAGTTTTACGTACAAGCAAATATGTAAGCAATCCTAATTACTTTTCAAAAGAAAGAAAGCAAGTCTGAAACGTTTTTTTTTTTTTGAACATTTATCTGAAACCTTATTCCAAATCGAGGTGTCGGTATCTCACATGTTCTTTAATTTTAGCCCCTACAAACTCAAGCGACCAGAAAAATTCACTATGTATATTCATTCTTGTGGGTTAAATTATTGAACCTTAACATATATGGAGCCACTTTTGTTCACTTCTCATTCACTGTCACGACTTTAAGCTGACAAAGAAAGACTTTCTAACATTTATGTACCTCGATGATGGTCGTGATGTCTATCTTGATAAACACCAAGGTGGAAACTTTTGATAAGACATTGCGCATCACAATACCAATGCGACAAGGCTGTTAGTTAATGTTGCATTTTTTTCTTTTGCAACTCTGATTAATTTAACATGTGCTTGGAAATGGCATAAGAATCATTATAAAACATTTTCCTTTATTTCCGACAATGGCACTGTTTTCTATTGTAAGTTGTGACTTCCAAACTTTATTCTTTTGTTAGTTTATTGAGTTCATTTCAGGAAAATGAGAACGGAGAAATATATTTTATTCGAATTTTTTAATATAATTTTCTGATAATTTTTTTTATGTTGTTGGATCGAAGGTTTAAATTTATGGCATAGACACAACAATTATTCAATAAAATATTGGCAATATGTTTTCTTCTTGCAACCAAATTATATAATGGAGAATTCTTTTTTCAGTTGTATGTAAAAAAATACACGACCATTAAAAATAATAATAATATTGTGGAAAAGTATATTTTATTTTAGAACAATAAATTATGAAAAAGGTTAATCAGCGACATTGAGTGGTCTTATATTTTCTGGTTCAATTTTTGGGTTTAAAACTCGTTTTTGGTCGATTTAAAATCGATTTTTTCGCTAAATTTTTTCCCTTGTATGTACATTTTTCAAAATAATAATAATGTTGTAGTACATCGTAAGAAAAACTTTCTGTTTTCGTAGTATCTTGTGAAGTTTCAGTCGAAACCTAATTCATTTAAAAATATTATTAATGGCATAGTATTTAAAATATAAACGACAAAAATTATTTACAAATTGACACATGTAAAATTAGATGTCTCATTATTTTCTTAGAATTTATGACAAGAGAAATCATCTCTTACTTTTTTTTTCTTTATCTCTCTTCAAATTTTTTATTATTTGAAGTTGAGAGATTCAAAGAAATTTTTTTGATGCTAGTGCTCTAATATTGCTGGATTTAAGTTTTTTTTGGTGAGTATAGTGTGGGAGATTGGTTAGGAACAAGTGTTGCAGACGGTCTTGACTCCTTCTATAACGCCAACTATACAATGAATATATTATATTTGTTCAAAAATGTTGCCATGTGGTGGTATATTATTCATATATGTCGCAATCATTTTTCATATATATATATATAATATATATATATATATAGCAACTGATTAAAAAGCACTGAGTTACGTTAAATCTTTAGAAATTTTCAATTTGTTGCTAAATTTCGTGGGTGAAAAAATACGCAAGATAATGTTCAAAAAAAAAAAAAAAAACGCAAGAACGGAAGAATATCTTTTGTTATTTTTTCACATTGGTACTCCTTTGTCCCCTATTCTATGATTCCCTACATTTCGAGAGTTATGTTATTCTTTGGAGTTTATGAGGTAAATTCACACACACACATAACATTCAATTAAAAAAAAAAGATATTTGGGAATTTTTAAAAAAATTATCTCGCAGAAGATTGGAACCAGAGACCTTTTTGTTGTTGAGATAACCACTTACCAATAAAACTGTTAACGTTTTTCCAAAATATATTTGCACTTCAAATGACTAAACACACATGAGATCCATACATATGGTTGAGCAGCTTCTAATCAAAGAAAAGCTGACTCTTGCAATGAACAAAGCGCCAAAATAGATTTACCCCAGATACTCTATGTACCGTTAGTACGATAATGTATGTATGTTGAGAAGTGCTTGTATCCCAATTATACTGAGGTCTCGAGCAGTGCCGGCCCTTGTACCAAGCGGAGGAAGCACCCGCTTGCGGCCGTTTAATTTATAGACAATTTTCGGCCACATTTCACCAGTATTCTCTTTGGTATAGTGGAAATTTATATGACTATACTTCCATTAGATCACGAGTTTGAACTCCAATAGTTACAATTCAATTTTTTCTCAGTTTTTTTCCTTTAAAAGGTGGCCACGTTTTTTTCCTTGCTTCCAGCCTTGACAATTCTAGTACCGGCTCTGGTCTCGAGTTCAAACCTCTATCACCATAGTGGTATTTATCCTTTCCAAATAAAAACTTATTTATATGCGTAAGGGCAAGCGGTATATACTGTAGGTCAAGTATAGTTCTGTTTGGATATGAGACTGCTTTGCGGTTGGGCTAGTTACTATATAAAATTTTACACTAATATATTTGGTTGCCTCCTCTCCATGCCTCTGGATTGGTTAGATTTGGTCTTCCTTTGCGATTGCTTATGCCAGGATGCCAACCGCCTCTGCCTGTCATGTGGTTGAGTATCCTTTGGAATCTTTCCGTTTCTAACCGTTCCGATGACTGCTAAGCTGTTTTGCAAGTCCGACGAATTAGCTCATCAAGTATACGGGTGGCCTATTAGTTTATGTTTTTCTTATTTAGCTTTAATCTCATTCTAACATTGTATTTGTGAGTCCTTTTATCTTTTTGAGGCTTTAAAGTAGAATTTTGCTTCATTAGCTGTTAGGAATTATTGATTGTTTGATTGCTTAACTAAATAACACATAGAATTTGATCACCGAATTCCCGGCCTCGAATCGGTACGTCTCGGATGGGAACCATCTTCCACAAGTTCCACTATCAATCAAAGGGGTTTACACAAATGCTCTAAGCGCTCTCCTTGTATAAAATACGACACCAATAAAGAATAAAAAAGATCAAAGAAACTCTATCTCTTAAAAACATGACTCGAACAATATCTCTTAGTTTCTTCTACTCTTGATCTCTCTCTTTTAACTCTCTTTGTTCTTGTGTTTAGGGTTTCTCTCGGATGATCTTGATGTCGTCGCATGCCTCCTTATTTATAATCACGAAACTTCCTTGTCCCAATGGCTTACTGACTCGTACGTACAAAAGGAAATAACGCAACCGACTAATTAATTTCCTTTGTTTGTTTGCTTGATAGATTCGATTGGGCCACAATGTAGAGAATTAAGGCCCATTAGCACCACATTAGCAATCTTAGATTCACGAACTGTTGTATCACCTTTGCTATTTCTTTTGAAAATAAATTCACATATGCTAGCTTGCCAAAAAGATAATGTATGTACCCCGTGGATTTTGGAGCATTAAACCATAATTATCAATGAATCCGATTGCTCAGGTGAAAATGTATATTTTGTACCGTTAGTATGATAATGTATGTATCAGTAATTCAGAAACCCAAATATTTGCTATAATATATTTCACTGTTATACTATATTTCACTGCACATTCATTTAAAAGTGATGGAATATATATACTATTTAATTGGAAATAAAGAGCCAACAAGGCTAACCAAAAAAATTTGGTTTCTTTTGTAGCGTAACCAACACATGCACTTTAGTTCGCAACAATTCTCCACGGTTCATGTATTTAGGTTTTCGAAGGTCACCATCCCATTCACATGCATGCTTTCTCTAGCGTCATTTAAATTTTTTTTTTTTTTTTTGTAAGATAAGTCATTTTAAATTTCTCTATGAATATTTATTTCTTCATGTAATAATTTTAAAAGCTTTTCTTAAAGGTAAACTAACTTAGGAGTTGGTATTACTTTAAGAAAAGAAGACATTCGATGATGCAACGTATTTTGTTGTTTTCGCATTAATTGAATCATTTTAGAGCCAAAACTTAAATACATACAGATCAATGAGAAAATGAGTTATGTACAAAAGATTGTAGAAAGTACGCAATGAAATGGGACTTTCACATGTTCCATTATTTGTGTAAAAAATGAAAGGAGCCAACTCTTGAGCCAAACCAGAAATTGTGTCTGAGCCAAAAAAGATGAGATGCTTTTTTTTTTTTATTAGTAGATGAGATGCTATTGCCAATGATTATATCCGTAGTTCGAAAGGCTTTGAGGTTGTTTCTTTCACTGCAGTTTTTTTTTTTTTGGTAAAATGTTAAATTATTATACCAACTTTTCAAATTTTTGATAGACAATACAATGGAAACTAGTACCAGAGATGCATAATGAAACTAAAACAACAAGGCAATTTACAACAATACTAACACTCTAAGTAAAGACCAGTAGTTGAAAGAAAGAAGCCAGATACCAACGAAGCGGGTTCAAACCGGGGGAAGGAGAGGACCTGACGGACAAAACGGTTGCCACGAGCACCGAGAGAAAGGCGGCTCAAACCTTGATTGCAGCGGTTACCTACAGCTTCAGGGAAACCGACGAACACAAACCACTCCAAGAATTACAAACACTGACTTACAAATCAACCCAAAATCGACATACTCCAGCGGCACGAGGTAGCGGAACCACCCGACGATGCCGTCGTGCGGTTAAAGACTCAGAGATTGCCGCTTCCGAGCCTCTTCACCGGGACCGTATACACCCGTTGAACCGAGAGCCCATATAGAGCAAGCGGACCGGATAGCACCACCACCTCCGGAGCAGCCTCAAGCGAGAGAGAGAGAAGACTGATTGCCTAACTGGAAACAAGCCTCCTTCACACCAACCACATCGCCTCACCTGCAGAGAGAAGATCACTGGAAAACAACCCAATGGAGAAAGTAGACGACGGCGAACGCCACCCCGTCGGAACCCACAACTCTGAAGTGAGCAACCATCAGCACACATCCCGACAGACGTGACTACAAGTAACTCACCATCACGCGCTACCACCAGAACCACCTCAGAAAGGGTAAAACCCATCCTTTGACAACTCCACGCGCTACCACCGAAGACCACAGGTGGAACAAAGCCTGGGAAAGTGACCCATGTTGGTTACAACCCGGATCTGAGACTGAGACAGCCTCCCGACGCTTCACACGCCACCTACTCGAGGAAGCTCACTGAGATCCGCAAAATTACCGAACAGAGACACCATAGTAAACCAGAGAAAAATCACGGCAAGAGGCAGAAACCGTCCTCAAGCAACACCATCAAGCCACAAGAACCTTAGATCTACGCCGGAGCCGCCGGATCTGAAACGGAAAAGGACCCAAAGAGTTTCACCTCCGCCGCACAGAAAGAAAGGCACGAAGATACACAAGAAGAGCGCAGAAGAAGAAAGCTTGTAAAGGAAAGAAGGGGCTCCGGCGACCGCAAGAGGACAGAGGCGGCGGCCGCCGGAGAAGGATAAACTAGGGTTTTCGGATTTGGTTTAGAGAGAGAAGGAGCAATTAATCTTTCACTGCAGTTATATGTATGCTAAGTTGATATAATAACAAAATGACTATAAAAGTGTTTTTTGGGTGAAGCATATGCATAATGCGAAAGATAACATGCAACATTGCTGCTGAGTCCTCTGTTAGGACTTAGGAGAACGGTCATACACAATATAGCTTATAAATATTTTTCAGCATACACAATATATACTGTATATACGGCTGTATAGGTCGTATTGTAAGACTTTTATTTTATGTAAGTAAAATAATATGCATATATAGTGACACGATTTTAGGATGGATCAGCCTAGGACTGTTTAATAGCGGAACATCAGAGCATGACTCAAATGTAAAAATAAAAAATTAATCTTTTTTCAAAAATAATATATAAATTATGGTCAAAATATTAAATTTTTAGATATACTAAATTTACAGATTATAATTCAAAAAGAAACGTCAAACATATATACATAGATTTATCAACTTTTAAAGCTACTTCATTACACCACTAAATATATTGTTAAAATTAGAATTTAGATATCTATAATTTTTTAGAAAATCCTATTTAAATATGTGGTTCCATTAAAATTATAAATTGATAATTTATATTTATATATATAGTTTATATAAATACAACCAAAATCTTGTATTTTTGTTTTTATAATCACAATGGAATTAATTTTTATTTATTCTTAACACTTCAATGTATTTTGATAATATTTAGTAAAATTATATTTAAAATCACTTTTAAATTCTATGAAACACATTTTATATACACCAAATAATATAATAACAACAATTTGTAAGTCAAATTTCTATAAATTAATTAATAAAGATACAGTGAAATTAACTATTTTCTTATTTTACAAAAATAGAAATTCTAAACAGAGATTAAAAAAGACTTTCTTATAAATTAATAACTCTATAAATTAGTAAAATACTTTATTTCCAACATTATTAATTTGTAGAGGTTTTACTTATATATATATATATATATATATATATATATATATATATATATATATATATATATAATTGTATTATATTTGTATCGACTATAGTGAAAGAGAGGAAGAGTAGTCGTGAGTGTAAGGGAGTAAAAGACTAATGTATGATTATTATTTTTTATGCATTCTCTTATCATTCTATTTATAGTAGAAAGAGTTGGTGAATTTGCCTACTTATAACATATAGTAATAATTAAGAGTCGCTAGTCATCAATTTTTATATTATCTTCTACCAGTATCAAATTTGGGTAGAACTAGAATTATTCATATTTTGAAATAAGAGTTTCGACCAAAACTTATCTTCTGCGATAACAATACAACCTAGAATTTACAACAAAAACGAAAAAGAACGACAAGTAATAGAGGGTTTAGACTCTTATTAATTAGCCGTATAAACCCTAAAAAATGTCACTGATTTTAATTAAATCGTTAATTAACTTATTTGACTAAAATCGATATACCTGACTGCTTATGGCCTTTTAAGATGGCGAATGTTTACAACCCAAGATTAGCGACAATAGATAAATTAGGGCTTGACTCGTTTCTCCGCTACCACCCACAAACGCAGCTTTTGCGGTTGGTAGCGGTTGATAGCATTTCAAAACAATTATATAGACGGCTATAAATCGCTTCAAACCGCTTCAAACCGCTTAAAATCAAAAATTGGTTCCAGTTAGCGTTTGCAGTTGCAGTTAGATTTAAAAATATAAACTTATTTTTTCTAAATATTTTAAAATTAAAATTAAAAATCAAAAATGGAAATATTATAAATAAAATATATACACAATTTATATATTAATTTAAATTCACAAACAGTGTCATAATTTGTTTTATAAAAACTTTAATCTATCTATTCATGATTAGAATTTTTTGAAACTTAATATATATATACAATTATAAAGATATACACATATATAAAACGAAACAAAATATTCTTTAAAAGTTTATAATTTTCAACTATTTAAAAAATTAAATAAATAAACATAATATTATTATTAATCATAGTATATTAATAATTATTATATTTTATCACAATAGTATGGTTTTTATATTTTTATAATGTTCTAATATGTTTATATTAGTAATTTATTATTAAGCTGCTGCAATATCTCATAATCAACCAGTCATAAACATCCCGCAAACGCAACAATTTTCAAACGTTATGCCAATCATACAAAACGCAACATAACGCTTGAAAACCGCAACCACCCTCATCCACGAACTCCCGTAGCCGCAACCGCAACCGCTGCGTTTGAACCAGTCGGACCCTTAATCAAAACCATATAAGAAAGAAAATACCCTGTTTCATGTTATATCATTTTCACCTTTATTAAGGAAGTACGTTAAATTTTAGTTATCAATACATTATTTTACGTAATTAATTATTCTCCACAACTTTTAACCAATAAAAGTTTAATAAATATAATTACAATTTTTGAAATTTACCATTTACCATTAATAAATAAATTTAAAATATAAAAAAGAATTTATTTTGAAATAAAACTTATTCTAAAACATGGATATTTTTGAAATGGAAGGTCAATATATTTTGATCCCGGCTAGTATTGTCTCACCCAACCCAAGTATTTTTCTGATTCTGGGCTTTTCTAGAGAACCCTCACTACTTTGGGCTTTCAAACTTTCGTCTAGTGGAGGTCGTCCTTATCCAACGATTTTGCAATGTATTGTCGAGAAGGTCAATATATTTTGAGAAGTACTAAAACTTCGAATCGATGAGTAATCTGTATATTTATCATTTTCATATACAATCTCAAAAATAATTTTTTCAATAATATTAACTTTTAAAATTTTCATCTGCTCTGAGAAATTGTCTACGTTGACAAAAAAAACATGTTTTCTACGTTCAAAATGATGGATATTGTTGACGCTATATCAAATCCGACAACTACATAGTTTTTTTTTTTTTTTGACAACTACATAGTTAAATACGAGGTTCTCAAATAAACTGATAAAATATAAAACCTTTTACACTAGTTTAGTTCTCTTAGACCATGAGCATTAATGAACCCCGGTTGGGATTCATAATTTGATTTTTTATTATTTTTTTTTTTATTTTTCGTTTCATTTTAAAAAAAAATCATAAAGTGATCAATAGCGCATTGCCACGTGGCGTGAGACCCGCCAAATAGTTATGATCCGGTTCGTCCAGATGAAACGTGGCGAGGCGAGTTCACAGGTTTGACATATTATATTATTTTTTTCTCTTTGAAAAGCGTGTGAACCTGTGTGATGAGCCTCCAATACGCATGTCCTTAATTGCGAAAAATTCTTTCGAATAATGTCAAATTGATTTGTTAAAACATTTCACACTTTCATGTTAGGGCATGAGCATTGGCAGTTCTTGGAGGGGGTTCACACACGGCACGAAAAAAAATATATTAAAATATGCTACAGTAACGAACCCGGCTCGTCACACCCCTTCCGGATGAACCCGGATCGCCACGTGGCGGCCCATCATTGGTCATTTTAAAAAAAAAAAAAAAATCAAAAAAAATATTAAAAAAAAAATCAATTTGTGAACCCCATTGAGGGTTCATCAATGCGCGTGCTCTTAGACCAGTTAACTCTAGGTTTCGGTTCACACGTTTCACACTGCAAAACTAGTCGTACTTCACTTCACTTGAGTGAAAAAAAAAAAATTACTTAAAAAATTTAAAAACTCATAAATCAAGGAAAAAACAAGCTTTGACAAAAAGAGTGTGATCGGCTGATGGAAACGTAATATCCACGCGCCATAAATGCCTCGCATATCTTCAAGCCTATATCTCTTAACTCACGATCGGGACTTATCGACTCAACAACTCCTTTCAAGTTCTTTTTTTAAATATTTTTTTTAATTAATTTGGGATATTTCAAATCAATGGAATAATTCAGACTGATTTCTAACAGAAAACATAACTGATGTGCCCTCCGATAGTGCATCGAACAAAACAAATATGCATGGCTTGATTATGGGAAACAGTAATGATATATGTTCATTGTCTGACTCATATCTTCTAAACCACGAGACATCTACGCATAAAATCACTTGGAAAATATGCTCAACTCAATTACGGAGCTCCTCGAAGAAGAATATGATCAAACAGAGTTCAAATGTGGGAATTATGCTATTTACAAATCAGAAGATCTTTTGTTCTTGCGAATTCACATTCAATGAAAGGCCATCCTTGACCAGTCTTCATCAGATTCCACACCTTTAACTCATTTATCATGTTCTAGTCAAAGATTTTTTTTTCTATGCATTGTTTTCACACAAAGATGTTTATTATCTTTTATCCTTTCATATCTTTGTAATCCTAATAGGAACTGAATTCATTCAATAAAATCAGTCTAAATTTGAGTTATATTTTTGTTTCTTCTTTTCTCTGAGTGAGAGAGAGAGTTCTTTAGGTAGTTCATTGGTGTGAAACGGCTTGTTGATTTGGTGCTCAGCCAAATTCATCTTTGTGTGTTGTTTGGTGGTTAGCCAACGCAATACATCCGTTCTTAGGTGGTCAGCCTTAGATTCTGGGTATATCAGGAGCCATTCCGCATCTCTTGACGATCCCTTCAATCCCTTTCAATTCCAGAAGTGTCATTTACCTTCTCGGATCATATCCAACACCCAGCTAAAGTGATCCTCCTATTCAGGGCTCTTCATTTGGTATCAGAGCCACTTTGGCTGGTTTGTTTCTATCTTTTCATCTTCTTATAAATACTTCTTCTTTCAATCTTAAATTCGGACCACCTTCTTAGCTAGGCCATAAAAAAAAAAGAAAAAAAAAACAAAAAAAGGAAAAAAAAGAAGAAAAAAAATCAATTTTTTTTTTTTGATTTTTGGCTAGGTGGTGGAAAAGTAATCCTGCTGGCTGAAGAGAAATTCATCCTTGGAGTGGTTAAAGCGGATTTCACAAAAGTTTTCTTTTCTCTCTATCTATCGCTTACCATTGTTGCTTTGTGGTTTTGATTGCTGAATTTTGACTGCCTATCATCCTTTGAACCAGTAAAAGAACTCCGAGTGATCAACTAAAAATCGTGAGTTAAACACTTTGAAAGTGTGAGAGATTTTTATTTGCTAACTTTTTTGTTCAGTGTTTTTCAGGATGTTTGGACTTCTCAAGAAATCAAACGAGGCTTCAAAACCACAACAAGACGTTTATTATCCTTTCAAAATCGTGTTAGAAAAAAGCAAATGATTTTTGGAGATAAGAAACAATTTACTTCTAATGGGTTTGATTTTGTGCGAAACAAAGAAACCGAGGAAGAGACAAAACAAAGTTAGATGATGACGAAGAAGATCGAAAGGGTGATCGTCCCTTCACCAAAGCCAAGAGAAGCATCTGTGATATGCTTGATCGAGCGAGCTTCGGACTTATGCTAGTTTCGAGAAGATGTTACATAAGGAAATTTTTGCTATTCAAGAACTCAAAAGAAGAGAAACACCAACACTTCCTCTGCACCAAAACAGCATGATCTAAAGCGATGTAATTTTTTTTCTCTCAAATTCGATTTGAAAACTAATTTGCTTTCTTTTGATAAAAGCAAAGCCGTGGAAAACAACAAGCAAAGCTCATTCCACCAGGTGCTTCAAATGTCATAGGGTCAGTCATTATGCTAACAAGTGCCAAAACCATAAACCGTTGGTGAATTTGGAGAATGACAATGTTGAAACCGAGCAAGAAAAGGAAGAATTGTCAGTCTCATTGCCAATTTTCGATGACTACACACATGAGCCAATGGCGGTTTGAAATCTTGGAAAATAAGTACTTATTTTCTTCTCAATCTGAATCAATTCCTGATGAATCTTGTTTGCAATTAACCATTTTACAACCAGAGAATCCAAGTAGTTTTGAATTGATTTCTCAATTTGAAAAAGATTCTGAAAACGTTTTGGACAAGGATGAATTTTCTGGTCCTTTGAATGCTCTTGATATTGGTGCATATGACATTGGTCTTGGAAACTTTGTGTCAATGCAGGAAGGGCCAGATGAAGAACAAAACCGTGGTCATCAAGCAAACCAAGAAAGATCTTCTTCCATTCAAAAACCGGACCAAACTCAAGGTGAGCAATGTTCTGATTATGATTCCTTTGCTTATAATCCTTTTCCTTTAAATGTTCCAAATTTGGAGACAAATATTTTTGAAGAGGGATAAAATGATGTGCCCTGGGATAGCGCACCGAGCAAAACAAACATGCATGGCTTGATCATGGGAAGCAGTAATGATATATGTTCATTTTTTCACTTATATTTTCCAAACCACGAGGCTTCTACGCATGAAATCACTTGGAAAATATGCTCGACTCAATTACGGAGATCCTAGAAGAAGAATCAGATCAAACGGAGTTCAGATGTGGGAGTTATGCCATTTACAAATCAAGACATCTTCGGTTCTCGCGAATTCAGACATGTGCGCATTCAATGAAGGGTCTTCTGTTGGGGTCAAAATCGGTCAATGACGAAATCGTCACCCGAAAATCCTCGAAAGAAAAGCCAAGCGACGATCAAAGCCAAGAAACGGGTCGTCGCTCGATAAAACTCACGGGAAGGCTCGTCCGCTCCCGTCTGGCACCAGCGGCAAGGGACCTGGCTCCCATCCGTGCAATCATCTCATGATCTCGGGCAATGGCAGCATCTTGGTCCCTTAAAACCCATGTCCGGATTGTCCGAGATCTACAATGGTTCTTCCGCAAAGCCTTCCCGATTGTTTAAAAGATTCATCTTTTAACACATCTAAAGATCGAAGCCACATTGCTCGCATCCTTGACGACGGAAAATCTACAAATCCAAGTCCATCTCAAAATCCCGATACTCGAGGAATCTCTTTGGATTAGAAACGATTATCTCGAAATCTACGGTTAAAGACCTTCCCAAACTCAAAGATTTCCCGCGAACGACTGACGGGGGAAAGATCGAACAATGAAAACCCACGGACGGCAAGATGGCCTGGCGCCAGCGGCACCCGTCACGCGGGTCGGCCTGGCGTCGGTCCGCGGCCCTCGTCCTGGTCTCGGTCCTATCGTGCCCAGTTCGATCCCATCTTAGCTTGTTCGGATCAATCTACGCAAGTTTGGTACGATCACGGTTATTCTAGAACACCAATATCTCGACTATACAAGGAATTGGGGTTCCTTCGGAAACACCGAAACATCCAAAAACCGTTCTTTCGAGAAACCGTAAAACGCCTTAAACGCCTAACGTGGCCAAACGCCCACTTACGATTTTCGAAAAGAATGATAACTATGACGGTTTATCTTTATCCTCACATAAGAGATAAATGTCAAGTTTCCGAAGATAAATGTCAAGTTTCCGAAGATAAATGTCAAGTTTCCGAAGATAAATGTCAAGTTTCCGATAAACACGAAGATGGACGGAAATGGAAAAAGCCCGATTCAGCCCGCGAGAAGATAGACCGTCTTATGAGGAGTATATAAGGAGAGCTTTGAGCAAGAAGCAAACCAGATCACAACTTTCAGAGCACTTAGCACTTAGAGCGATTTAGCATTCTTTTTTGTTTTCACTAGCGAGTTGCGACTCAACTAGGATAGACTTAGGCGACCAGACTAGCGGATTCCTCGACAGCTCTTACAGCCGATTTCTTTTCTTGTTGTACACGCCAAACGAGAATTCAGAATAAGATCTCTTTCGCTCAACTTTTACGATTTTTTTCGCAACTTTTATCTCTATTGATTGTTTCGTAGCGCCCAGCAGATATCCGGACCTTCAAGGAAGATCGGGTTAACTCGGTTTTCCTCCACAAATCTTTATCGAAATTGACGGTGCGAATTTCGGTTCCCACGCTTTGGCTAGAAGGAAGGTGGGTTACGGATCTATCTATCTCGCAACGGCACACGCCGATCATGTCTACCGACGTCACCCAAGATCAGCCAGCGCTAGACGGAACACCTGGCGACGCCAACTCGAAGACTCCAGCTGGAGATGCGCCCGCAATACCGCTGATGCAAACACCGAGGCGCCAGACAGATGAAGAGCTGTTTACCTCCGCCCGGCGGAACAACAGACAAGCTGATAACCTCGCCGCAAAACAGGTCGACACCTTAATCGCGAGGAGCAAGTTGCCGCGGATCCACCAAGGCACGCCGCGTAAGACTCGACTTCGATCTCCCAAAGCACGAAAAGATGCCCGAAGAGCCCACTCCAAGAAACGGCTCGAAAGGACAGCAAACGACTGCAGAACCTTCCACTCCTGCTACGGAAACAAGAAAAGCGACGCCGAAGCGATCAATCTAGATATCAGCGACCAATCGGATCCTTCGATGAAGACGCCGACATCCACCCCAGAGAACCGGCCAGTCCGCCGCAGACGGTATCCTTCGATAGCCCATGACGTAAGAGAAAGAAGAACTCTATTGATGGAGCAGAAGAACTTCGCGGAAGATAAAACTCGGATCTATCGCGACCAGCGCCCGACAGGCTCGAGGAACGCCGGCAGCAATAGCGAGATCCATGATCTCCGCGAATCTCTCAAAAT
The DNA here is from genome assembly GCA_016771965.1 of Brassica carinata. Taxonomy (NCBI): domain Eukaryota; kingdom Viridiplantae; phylum Streptophyta; class Magnoliopsida; order Brassicales; family Brassicaceae; genus Brassica; species Brassica carinata. Next base: position 27,707,093 of record CM028688.1, on the reverse strand, counting down.
CGCGAATCCATCAGCGACCAGTTCCGCCCGAGATCGATAGACTTCTCGAGGAAGCACGAAAACGCCATTCACCGCTTCGGATCACGGAAACACGATCTCGCACCGTGGAAGATCTCAAAATCCCGGTCTATGACGGTACGACGGATCTAAGTCGCACCTGCAGTCTTTCCAGATCGCAATGGGTAGGTGCAAACTCGGGCGCGAACGAGACGCAGGTCATTGTCTTCTCTTCATCGAGCACCTCAAAGGTACTGCGCTCGAGTGGTTCTCCCGGCTCAAAAGGAACTCCATCGGAAGCTTCCGCCAATTGGCCTCGGCGTTTCTCAAACAATACTCCATGTTCATGGACGAGAAAAGCGTCGGCGTGGATCTATGGAGTCTAGCTCGAAGGAAGACGAGTCACTCCGCGACTTCATGCGAAGGTTCAAACTGGTGATGGCTAGAGTAACGGGCATCAGCGACAATGTCGCAATCGACGCCCTAAGGAAAACTCTCTGGTGCAAGTCGAAGTTCCGAAAGTGGATACTACTCGAAAAGCCGCGGACAATCCAGGATACTCTCCACAAGGCAACGGACTTCATCATCATGGAAGAAGAGATGAAGCTTCGTCGCGAAGCACGGACCACGAAAACGCCCTGAAAAGAAAACGCCTCGAACGACAAAAGCGCCCATCACGAAGGGAAGACGCCCAAGGCGCAGCATAACTACGCCATCAACTTCGAGCAGGAAGAACCTCCGAAACACCTGGACCAGGAACCAGTACAAGGATAATTCCTACGCGATTCCACGAAACCGAGAGGTCACTCCATCGCGAATCGCAGGTTCTCGGCGCCGGATCGCCGCAAAACTCCTCAGCGGCAAACTGTCAAAGGTCAAGAGTATAAAGGACTTGCTCCGGACTCCGACCGCCAAAGACCAACAAAACTGTCTCCGAGGACCGCATCGACCGAAAATCAATCGGGAAAACGCGGAAGAAGACAGACGACCAAGAGAACAACAAATAGCCGCCGAGGGTAAACATGATCATCGGAGGATCACAGTTCTACCAATACTGTCTCGCCGATAAAGCCTACGGGCGAAAAGCGAGACAAGTTTCAACTGGTTCCCGGACAGCGATGTTCTTAACCACACGATCGCTGAGGAACAGAGACCGCCGAATCGACAAACCTCACTGCGATCCTTTGGTAATCGACACGGTAATCCAGGATCTCGAAGTCGGCCGCATTCTCATCGATACAGGAAGCACGGTCAACGTCATCTTCGCGACACCCTCTACAGGATGAAGATCCCACTTGGGAAGTCGTCCCGAGCAAAACCTTTGGCGGGGTTTTGGCGTCACTACCATGACCCTCGGAGAATTAAACTCCGGTCATGGTAAAGGAAGTTACAAAGATCGTCGAGTTTGCGGTAGTCGACAACCCGACCATCTACAACGCCATCATGGGAACCCTTGGATCAACTCCATGAAGGCAGTACCATCCACATATCACCTCGGTATCAAGTTTCCGACCCGACCGGAACCGCAGCCATCACGGGATAGTCGAAACAATCGAGACTCGTTACCTAGCCGAGTTCAAACTGCGAAAAGATCGAACGCCTCGCGCCAACCCAAACGAGCAAAAGAATAATTCCTACCGCGATTCCACGAAACCGAGGTCACTCCATCGCGAACGCAAGGTTCTCCGCCGGATCGCCGCAAAACTCCTCACCGCAAACTGTCAAAGGTCAAGAGTATAAAGGACTTGCTCCGGACTCCGACCGCCAAAGACCAACAAAACTGTCTCGAGGACCGCATCGACCGAAAATCAATCGGGAAAACGCGGAAGAAGACAGACGACCAAGAGAACAACAAATAGCCGCCGAGGGTAAACATGATCATCGAGGATCACGCTTCTACCAATACTCGTCTCGCCGATAAAGCCTACGGGCTAAAAGCCGAGACAAGTTTCAACTGGTTCCCGGACAGCGATGTTCTTAACCACACGATCGCTGAGGAACAGAGACCGTCGGAATCGACAAACCTCACTGCGATCCTTTGGTAATCGACACGGTAATCCAGATCTCAAGTCGGCCGCATTCTCATCGATACAGAAGCACGGTCAACGCCATCTTCCGCGACACCCTCTACAGATGAAGATCCCACTTGGGAAGTCGTCCCGAGCAAAACCTTTGACGGGTTTGGCGTCACTACCATGACCCTCGAGAATTAAACTCCGGTCATGGTAAAGGAAGTTACAAAGATCGCCGAAGTTTGCAGTCGACAACCCGCCATCTACAACGCCATCATGGGAACCCTCGATCAACTCCATGAAGGCGCACCATCCACATATCACCTCGGTATCAAGTTTCCGACTCGACCGAACCGCAGCCATCCGATAGTCGAAACAATCGAGACTCGTTACTAGCCGAAGTTCAAACTGCGAAAAGATCGAACGCCTCGCGCCAACCCAAACGAGCAAAGAATCACACAACATTCCCGAGGACTCAAGAAAGATGATCCGAATCATCCGAATCGCAACTATTCAAGACGGCGACAAAGCCTCGAGTCCACCGCCGTAAAGCGATACCGACCCTCAAGACAAACCACCGATCCGACCAGCACGATCGAACGGCGACGACGGGAGTAAAACGCTCATGCAAATATCAGAACTATGAGATGGCTTGATCCTCGAAGAGGTACGTGAGGCAGCTAGTCGAAACCCGGCGAAGTTCAGCTATCCCCGCCAAAAGGGGGACTGCGCGATACCCTATACTCCCACAAAATGCGACAATCCAAGACATGTACTCAAACTTTTCAAATTTTAATAAAATTCTTTCTATCTTTTATGCTCACTTAACATATCAACGCTTCGAAAAACGAAAATCATATCTTCAAAGAAACGCGAGACGCCGCAACTTCTTAAAAGATAACAAAACTCAGATCATCCGCGAAAAGACAGTCCACCGCGACTTAAAATAACTCACGCCCGTCGATTGGCCCGACGGACGACACAAGAAACGCTTCACTCAATACAAACTCAGAGTCAAACCTACAAGGTCCTCTTACATCCGACAAGGATATCATAGCGCGCTATACAAGAAACCCAAAATTTTGGTTTAGCGTCTCAGATAAACTCCAAAGATAGCTCGATTCTTTTAACACAAGTCATATAAGCCGGCGACTAGTCACCGATTTTAAACGAAAAGAATCAGGAAGAAATCACTAACAGCAAAACGAAGCCGATCAGTCATCGCGACAGCCTTAAAGCTGAGAGTAAGCCTAGGTCTTGCCCTAAACCCAGTCTTGCTGGATCTTGACATCTCACAGACATAGTATCGTGATAATGAGATCCCAAAACATGTCTCTTATCGCTACACCTAAAACGCCGCTAAAAGTAGCATACGGACCAAGCGACAAAAAGAGTTAGGATAAGAAGTGACTACTCGCATCCTTCCCTCTACACTTGACGAAAGTGTAAATCAAAACAAAAGACCAAATCTCGCAAATTTTTATATTCATAAAAGCCGCAAAAGACGGCAGGATTCAAAACCACCAACGCCAGTCCCAAAACATAAGAATGCAACCTCCAACGGCCGCAGAATAAAATTACTAAAACGCCACACACGGCCAAAAATACGATTCACAAAGGAAGTCAACATTGAGAAACCGGATGCGGAAATCCCAAACGAACTAGCAGGCTGGTCCACTTCCTCATTCACGCCTTGGCGTTCCCACCACCCTCGGCGTTCTCATCGGCTCCGACCTCCATCAGATCCTCGAAACCTCGATAGTTCCCATAGTCTCCGGACACTTTCTTCTACCGAGGAACCAAGGACTCGCATGAGCACACTCGGCCATGAAATCCTTCATCTCAGCAATCTCGAATCGAAGAGAACTGGTTCGAGACTTGTAAAGGTTTACGACCGAACCCGGCACTCGCGGAAATCACCAACAAACTCTTGAGCTTCTTTAAAACATTGAAACTCAGCAGAAAACGATTTCGCCTGCCTTGCCACCTCTGCTGCGACCATCCTTCTTCCTCTCCTTTCGCCCGAACAAGAGATCGAGCATGAAGCTCAGCTTGCTTCGCTTCGCGCTTTGCCTCTTGTCGAACCGAAAGTTTCGCCCGCTTCGATTCGCGGAAACTCTAGTCAGCGCCTCGCTAAACACTCTTAGTCCCTGCATAAACTCAAGATCAGCAAGCATGCTTATTTACGATTCTAACGTAGGTTAAGAAGTTCGGGGCCAAACCTCGCTGACACGCTGGAAGCCCTCGCAAAACCCGTTGTTTCTCCTCATCCTCCAGCGACTCATCAGTAGTAAACTCCGAGGAAGGCCATCAAAGAAGTTGTTAGGTGGAAAACCGCTGGCTCGCTTTTTCCGCTGGAGTAAAACTAGGTTTTCTCCCAACGGTGAAGGATTTTCGAGCCTTCCCCATCATCAATTTCCTTCCCAGACCTCATGCAGCCTCCAGTAGAGCCGGCGACGGTTCGGCATCATCTGACGGGACAGGATCTCGACCGATAAAGTCTAACCGCGTCTCGAATCCGTTCGAGGGTGAAGGACTTCCAAAAAAACGGTCTTTGACGAAGAAAATCTCTCTTGACAAAGAGATCACCAGGCAAATGCGCAGTAGAGTTGTTCCCTACAAAGCGAAACTTTTTCACTAAAACTCGCACTTCCGAAAAGGTGAAATAGACAAACAGGGTTTTCATCGTATTACCTCGGTTGAAGTTCCATGCTTGCGGAAATAGATGGAGGCAGCTCTCCTCGACAGACTCGCCATCTATTTGGACGAAGAAGAAACGCCCTGCCACGATTTGGGATTCGAAGTAGTCCCCTGAATCACGCCATATCCTTCTTAGGCAGCATGGAGTAGTAACCGTCACTCCCCGTCGGCCGAGTGCCCAAAAGACCTTCGAAATCATCGGGACCAAGATCAATCCCGAGTTCGTAGCTAGCGATCAGTACACCAAGCCAACTCTCCAAGGCAGGAACGCTGAGCTGGCTCATCGAAAGTTCAAGCGGTGAAGCGCACGAACAATGGCACCGTGGATCGGGAACCACATACGGCGATGCGTAAAAGCCGTAACATGTAAAGAAACCTTGCGGAGGATTCCTTGCACTCGTTACCAACGGAATCCGAATTTGACTCGCCGGGAACCTGGTAAAAATCTCGAAGAACCTCGAGATATTTACGAGAAACCGAGCTTCGGCGCAAAGGAGCACCAGGCTGCCTCGCAGGTCTCCTCGAACAGGGATCTCTGGCGGTGTTAGAGGCGAACCTACAACTCGGTATACGCATTCTTCGTTTCCTCCTCGACCAACTCCTCCGCTTCACCGTCACATGGGCGGGAGAGTCATCCGAGGATGAATGGGAAGAAGAGTTTCTCTTTGAGGATCTTGAAGAAATTGTTTTAAAGAGAGAAAGGATTCTTGAGAGAGAGTAAAATTCTTGTGATGAAGTAAGAATGAAATTTAGTACTCCATCCATATAAAGGAGGTAAAAACACTATTTACCCCGACTTTCGGCAAACGATTACATCACAACACCTTCCCATACGGCTATACCGCAAGCTAGGATCCGACAGGCACTATGGTTCCTAGCTAGTTGGGGCTAACTGTTGGGGTCAAAATCGGTCAATGACGAAATCGCCACCGAAAATCCTCGAAGAAAAGCCGCGACGATCAAAGCCAAGAAACGGGTCGCCGCCGATAAAACTCACGGAAGGCTCGTCGGCTCCGTCGGCACCAGCCGCAAGGGACCTGGCCCATCCGCAATCATCTCATGATCTCGAAAGCAATGGCAGCATCTTGGTCCCTTAAAACCCATGTCCGGATCGTCCGAGATCTACAATTGTTCTTCCGTAAAGCCTTCCCGATTGTTTATCTTTTAACACATCTAAAGCTCGAAGCAACATTGCTCGCATCCTTGACGACGAAAAATCTACAATTCCAAGTCCATCTCAAAATCCCGATACTCGAGGAATCTCTTTGGATTAAACGATTATCTCGAAATCTACGGCTAAAGACCTTCCCAAACTCAAGGATTTCACGCAAACGACCGACGGGAAAGATAAAACAATGAAAACCCACGGACGGCAAGATGGCCTGGCACCGGCGACGCTGGACGCTGGTCGCCTGGCGCCGGCGGCACTCGCCACGCTGGTCGCCTGGCGCCGGCGGCACCTGCCACGCTGGTCGGCCTGGCGCCGGCGGCACTCGCCACGCTGGTCGCCTGGCGCCGGCGGCACGCTGGACGCTGGTCGCCTGGCGCCGGCGGCACTCGCCACGCTGGTCGCCTGGCGCCGGCGGCACACGGACGCTGGCCAGCCTGGCGCCGGCGGCACTCGCCTGGCGCCGGCGGCACTGGCCACGCTGGTCGGCCTGGCGCCGGCGGCACTCGCCACGCTGGTCGGCCTGGCGTCGGTCCGCGGCCCTCGCCCCGGTCTCGGTCCTATCGTGCTCAGCCGATCCCATCTTAGCTTGTTCGGATCAATCTACGCAAGTTTGGTACGATCACGGTTATTCTAGAACACCAATATCTCACTATACAAGGAATTGAGTTCCTTCTAAAACACCAAACATTCAAAACCATTCTTTCAAAACCGTAAAACGCCAAAACGCCTAACGTGGCCAAACGCCCACTTACGCATTTTCCAAAAGAAGGATAACTATGAAGGTTTATCTTTATCCTCACATAAGAGATAAATGTCAAGTTTCCGAAGATAAATGTCAAGTTTCCGTAAGATAAATGTCAAGTTTTCCAAGATAAATGTCAAGTTTCCGATAAACACGAAGATGGACGGAAATGGAAAAGCCCGATTCAGCCCGCGAAGATAAACCGCCTTAAGAGGAGTATATAAGGAGAGCTTTGAGCAAGAAGCAAATCAGATCACAACTTTCAGAGCACTTAGCACTTAGAGCGATTTAGCATTCTTTTCTGTTTTCACTAGCGAGCTGCGACTCAACTAGGATAGACTTAGGCGACCAGACTAGCGGATTCCTCGACAGCTCTTACAGCCGATTTCTTTTCTTTCGCTCAACTTTTACGATTTCTTTTTTCGCAACTTTTATCTCTATTGATTGTTTCGTGTGCGGCCCAGCAGATATCCGGGACCTTCAAGGAAGATCGGGTTAACTCGGTTTTCCTCCACAAATCTTTATCGGAAATTGACGGTGCGAATTTCGGTTCCCACATCTTCCTTGACCAATCTTCCTCAAAATCGCCATCCTTGACCAGTCTTCATCAGATTCCACACATTTGACTCATTTATCAAATTCTAGTCAAAGATTTCTTTTTTCTATGCATTGGTTTTACACAAAGATATTTATTATCTTTTATCCTTTCATCTCCTTGTAATCCTATAAATAGAAACTGAATTCATTCAATAAAATCAGTCTAAATTTGAGTTATATTTTTGTTTCTTCTTTTCTCTGAGTGAGAGAGAGAGTTCTTTAGGTAGTTCATTAGTGTGAACCGGCTTGTTGATTTGGTGGTCAACCAAATTCATCTTTGTGTGTTGTTTGGTGGTTAGCCAACGCACTGCATCCATTCTTAGGTGGTCAGCCTTAGATCGTGAGTATATCAGGAGCCATTCCGCATCTCTTGACGATCCCTTCAATCCCTTTCAGTTCTAGGAGTGTCATTTGCCTTCTCAGATCATATCCAACACCCAGCTAAATTGATCTTCCAATTCAGGACTCTTCATTTGGTATCAGAGCCACTTTGGCTGGTTTGTTTCTATCTTTTCATCTTCTTATAAATATTTCATCTTCTTTCTATCTTAAATCCGAACCACCTTCTTACCTAGGCCATAAAAACGAAAAACAAAAAGAAAAAAAAAAACGGAAAAAAGAAGAAAAAATCAATTTTTTTTTTTGATTTTTGGCTAGGTGGTGGAAGAGTAATCCTGCTGGCTGAAGAGAAATCCAGTCTTGGGGTAGATAAAACGGATTTCACAAAAGTTCTCTTTTCTCTCTATCTATCTCTTACCATTGTTGCTTTGGAGTTTTGATTGCTGAATTTTGACTGCCTATCATCCTTTGAACCAATGAAAAGAACTCCGAGTGATCACCTAAAAATTGTGAGTTAAACACTTTGAGAGTGTGAGGGATTTTTATTTGCTAACTTTTTTGTTCAGTGTTTTTCAGGATGTTTGGACTTCTCAAGAAATCAAACGAGGCTTCAAAACCACAACAAGACGTTTATTATCCTTTCAAAATCGTGTTAGAAAAAAGCAAATGATTTTTGGAGATAAGAAACAATTTACTTCTAATGGGTTTGATTTTGTGCAGAAACAAAGAAACCAGAGGAAGAGACAAAACAGGTTAGATGATGACGAGAAGAAGATCAGAAAGGGTGATCGTCCCTTCACCAAAGCCAAGAGAAGCATCTGTGATATGCTTGATCAGAACGAGCTTCAGACTTATGCTAGTTTCGAGAAGATGTTACATAAGGAAATTTTTGCTATTCAGCAACTCAAAAAGAAGAGAAACACCAACACTTCCTCTGCACCAAAACAGCATGATCTAAAGCGATGTAATTTTTTTTTTCTCTCAAATTCCGATTTGAAAACTAATTTGCTTTCTTTTGATAAAAGCAAAGCTGTGAAAACAACAAGCAAAGCTCATTCCACCAGGTGCTTCAAATGTCATAGGGTCAGTCATTATGCTAACAAGTGCCAAAACCATAAACCGTTGGTGAATTTGGAGAATGACAATGTTGAAACCGAAGCAAGAAAAGGAAGAATTGTCAGTCATTGCCAATTTTCGATGACTACACACATGAGCCAATGGCGGTTGAAATCTTGTGAAAATAAGTACTTATTTTCTTCTCAATCTGAATCAATTCCTGATGAATCTTGTTTGCAATTAACCATTTTACAACCAGAGAATCCAAGTAGTTTTGAATTGATTTCTCAGTTTGAAAAAGATTCTGAAAACGTTTTGGACAAGGATGAATTTTCTGGTCCTTTGAATGCTCTTGATATTGGTGCATATGACATTGGTCTTGGAAACTTTGTGTCAATGCAGGAAGGGCCAGATGAAGAACAAAACCGTGGTCATCAAGCAAACCAAGAAAGATCTTCTTCCATTCAGCCGGACCAAACTCAAGGTGAGCAATGTTCGATTATGATTCCTTTGCTTATAATCCTTTTCCTTTTAATGTTCTAGATTTGGGGACAAATCTTTTTGAAGATGGAGGAATGATTTGCCTGGAATAGCGATCGAGCAAAACAAACATGCATGGCTCGATCATGGGAAGCAGTAATGATATATGTTCATTTTGTCACTCATATCTCCCAAACCACGAGGCATATACGCATGAAATCACTTGGAAAATATGCTCGACTCAATTACGGAGATCCTAGAAGAAGAATCAGATCAAACGGAGTTCAGATGTGGGAGTTATGCCATTTACAAATCAGAGATCTTCGGTCTCGCAAATTCAGAGATGTGCATTCAATGAAGGGTCTTCTTGGGGTCAAAATCGGTCAATGACGAAATCGTCACCCGAAAATCCTCGAAAAAAGAAAAAGCGGCGATCAAAGCCAAGCGGGTGGTCGCCGCGCTCCTCAGGAAGGCTCGTCCGCTCCCGTCGGCACCGGCAGCCGAGGGACTGGCTCCCATCCGTGCAATCATCTCATGATCTCGGCAATGGCAGCATCTTGGTCCCTTAAAACCCATGTCGGATTGTCCGAGATCTACAATGGTTCTTCATAAAGCCTTCCCGATTGTTTAAAAGATTCATCTTTTAACACATCTAAAGATCGAACCACATTGCTCGCATCCTTGGCGGCGGAAAATCTACAAATCCAAGTCCATCTCAAAATCCGATACTCGAGGAATCTCTTTGGATTAGAAACGATTATCTCGAAATCTACGGTTAAAGACCTTCCCAAACTCAAAGATTTCCCTTGAGCACTGGCGGAAAAGATCGAACAATGAAAACCCACGGACGGCAAGATGGCTGGCGCCGAGCCGATCACAGCGAATCGGCCTGGCGTCGGTCAGCGGCCCTCGTCCTGGTCTCGGTCCTCGTGCGGATTCGATCCCATCTTAGCTTGTTCGGATCAATCTACGCAAGTTTGGTACGATCACGGTTATCTAGAACACCAATATCACTATCAGGAGGTGGGGTTCCTTCGGAACACCGAAACATCCAAAACCGTTCTTCGAGAAACCGTAAACGCCTAACCCCAACGTGGCCAAAGCCCATTACGATTTTCGAAAAGAATGATAACTATGACGGTTTATCTTTTATCCTCACATAAGAGATAAATGTCAAGTTTCGAAGATAAATGTCAAGTTTCCGAAGATAAATGTCAAGTTTCGAAGATAAATGTCAAGTTTCCGATAAACACGAAGATGGGCGGAAATGGAAAAAGCCCGATTCAGCCGAAGAGAAGATGCTTATGAGGTATATAAGGAGAGCTTTGAGCAAGAAGCAAACCAGATCACAACTTCGAGCACTTAGCACTTAGAGCGATTTAGCATTCTTTTGTTTTCACTAGCGAGTTGCGACTCAACTAGGATAGACTTAGGCGACCAGACTAGCGGATTCCTCGACAGCTCTTACAGCCGATTTCTTTTCTTGTTGTACACGCCAAACGAGAATCAATAAGATCTCTTTCGCTCAACTTTTACGATTTTTTTGCGACTTTTATCTCTATTGATTGTTTAGGTATGCCCAGCAGATATCCGGGACCTTCAAGAAGAAGTCCCGGTTTTCCTCCACAAATCTTTATCGGAAATTGACGGTCGCGAATTTCGGTTCCGGTTTTGGCTAGAAGGAAGGTGGGTTACGGATCTATCTATCTCGCAAGCGGCACCGCATTTCGATCATGTACACCCGTCACCGAATCAGCCAGCGGAAGCGGAACACGGCAACTCTGAAGACTCCAGCTGGAGATCGTCCAGATCGCTGGCGATGCAAACACCGAGGCGCCAGACGGATGAAGGGCTGTTTACCTCAGCCCGGTGGCGAACAACAGACAAGTGATAACCTCGCCGCAAAACAGGTCGACACCTTAACTGCGAGCAAGTTGCCGTAGCGGATCCACCAAGACGCCCCGGCGAAGACTTCGACCGGATCTCCCAAAGCGAGAAAAAGATGCCCGAAAGAGCCCACTCGAAGAAACGGCTCGAAAGGACAGCAAACGACCTCATGAACCTTCCACTCCGGTTACGGAAACAAGAAAAGCGGCGTCGGCGCATCAATCTAGATATCAGCGTGTCGGATCCTCCGATGAAGACGCTGCGACATCCACCCCGGAGAACCGAAGCCAGTCCGCTCGGAGACGGTATCCCGATAGGCCCATGAGAAGAGAAAGAAGAACTCTGGATGGAGCAGAAGAACTTCGCGGAAGATAAAACTTCGGATCTATCGCGACCAGTAGCGCCAATTTCGAGGAACGCCGGCAGCAATAGCGAGATCCATGATCTCCGCTGAATCTCTCAAAATCGCAAATCCATCAGCGACCAGTTCCGCCCGAGATCGATAGACTTCTCGAGGAAGCCGCGAACGCCATTCACCTTCGGATCACGGAAACGCATCTCGCACCGGGAAGATCTCAAAATCCCCTATGGCGGTACGACGGATCTAAGTCGCTGCAGTCTTTCCAGATCGCAATGGGTAGGTGCAAACTCGGCCTTGAGAGCGAGCCGAGTCATTGTCTTCTCTTCATCGAGCACCTCAAAGGTACTGCTCGAGTGGTTCTCGACTCAAAGGAACTCCATCGGAAGCTTCCGCCAATTAGCCTCGGCGTTTCTCAAACAATACTCCATGTTCATGGACGAGAAAAGCGTCGGCGTGGATCATGGAGTCTAGCTTCGAGAAGGAAGACGAGTCACTCCGCGACTTCATGCGAAGGTTCAAACTGGTGATGGCTTGAGTAGCGGGCATCAGCGACAATGTCGCAATCGGCTCTAAGGAAAACTCTGCGGTGCAAGTCGAAGTTCAGAAGTGGATACTACCGGAAAGCCGCGGACAATCCGGGATACTCTCCACAAGGCAACGGACTTCATCATCATGGAAGAAGAGATGAAGCTTCGTCATGAGAAACGGACCACGAAAACGCCCTTGAAAAGAAAACGTAGCGACAAAAGCGCCCATCACGGAGGAAGGCGCCAAAGGCGAAACATACTCGCCATCAACTTCGAACAGGAAGAACCTCGGAAACACCTGGACCAGGAACCAGTACAAGGATAATTCCTACTGCGATTCCACGAAACCGAAGGTCACTCCACTGCGAACTACCGAGGTTCTCGGCGGATCGCCGAAACTCCTCAGCAAAGCTGTCAAAGGTCAAGAGTATAAAGGACTTGCTCCTGGACTCGACCACCAAACCAACAAAACTGTCTCCGAGGACCGCATGACCGAAAATCAATCGGGAAGCGGAAGAAGACAGGGCGACCAAAGAACAATGATCGCCAGGAGGGTAAACATGATCATCGGAGGATCACGGTTCTACCAATACTGCTCGTCGATAAAAGCCTACAAAAGCGAGACAAGTTTCAACTGGTTCCCGGACAGCGATGTTCTTAACCACACGATAAACAGGAGCGAGCCGTCGGAATCGACAACTCCACTGCGATCCTTTGGTAATCGACACGGTAATCCAGGATCTCGGTCGGCCGCATTCTCATCGATACGGAAGCACGGTCAACGTCATCTTCGACACCCTCTACAGGATGAAGATCCCACTTGGGAAGTCGTCCCGAGCAAAACCTTTGGCGGGGTTTTGGGTCACTACCATGACCCTCGGAGAATTAAACTCCGGTCATGGTAAAGGATTACAAAGATCGTCGAGTTTGCAGTAGTCGACAACCCGCCATCTACAACGCCATCATGGGAACCCCTTGGATCAACTCCATGAAGGCGTACCATCCACATATCACCTCGGTATCAAGTTTCCGACCGGCCGAACCGCAGCCATCTGGGATAGTCGAAACAATCGAGACTCACGTTACCTAGCCGAGTTCAAACTGCGAAAGATCGGGCGCCCTGCGTAACCCGAAGCGAGCAAAAGAATCACACAACATTCCCGGGGACTCGAAGAAAGATGATCCAGAATCATCCGAATCAGCAACTATTCAAGACGGCGACAAAGCCTCCGAGTCCACCGCCGTAAAAGCGACTTGACCCCGCACAAACCACCGATCCGACCAGCACGATCGAACGGCGACGCCGGGGAGTAAAAGCGTCTGCGGCAAATATCAGAACTATGAGATGGCGATCCTCGAAGAGAGTACGTGAAGCGCTAATCGAAACCAGCCGAGTTCAGTATCCCGCCAGGGGGACTGGCGTAACTCCTCTCCCACAAAAATCGACAAATCCGCATGTACTCAAACTTTTAAATTTTTAATAAAATTCTTTCTATCTTTTATGCTCACTTAACATATCAGCGCCGAAAAACGAAAATCATATCTTCAAAGAAAGCGGGCGTCGCCTTCTTAAAAGATAACAAAACTTCATTATCATCCATAAAGACAGTCCACCTGCGACTTAAAATAACTCCCGCCGTCGATTGGCCGACGGGCCTTTACACAAGCGTTCCTCAATACAAACTCGTGAGTCAAACCTACAAGGTCCTCTTCCGACAAGGATATCATAGCCGTATACAAAGAAACCCAAAATTTTGGTTTAGCGTCTGGATAAACTCCAAGATAGCTCGATTCTTTTAACACAAGTCATATAAGCCGTGACTAGTACCGATTTTAAACGAAAAGAATCAGGAAGAAATCACTAACAGGCAAAGCGAAAGCCGTCGATCATCGCAGAGCAAAAGGCTGAGAGTAAGCCTAGGTCTTGCCCTAAACCCGTCTTCTTTGGATCTTGACATCTCACAGACATAGTATCGTGATCTGAGATCCCAAAACATGATCTCTATAAACCTTCGCTAAAAGTAGCATCTGGGACCAAGCGACAAAAAGAGTTAGGATAAGAAGTGACTACTCGCATCCTTCTCTACACTTGACGAAGTGTAAATCAAAACAAAAGACCAAATCGCAAATTTTTATATTCATAAAAGCCGCAAAAAGACGGCAGGATTCAAAACCACCAACGGCCAGTCCCAAAACATAAGAATGCAACCTCCAACGGTCGCAGAATAAAATTACTAAAAGCGGCCACGGCCAAAAATACGATTCACAAAAAGTCAACATTGAGAATCGGATGCGGAAATCCCAAACGAACTAGCTGGTCCACTTCCTCATTCACGCCTTGGCGTTCCCCACCCTCGGCGTTCTCATCGGCTCCGACCTCCACCGTATCCTCGGAAACCTCGATAGGTTCCCATAGTCTCGGACACTTTCTTACCGGAGGAACCAAGGACTCGGCATGAGCACACTCGGCCATGAAATCCTTCATCTCAGCAATCTCGAATCGAAAGAAATCCGGGTTCGAGACTTGTAAAGGTTCTGACCGAACCCGGCACTCGCGGAAATCACCAACAAACTCTTGAGCTTCTTTAAAACATTGAAACTCAGCGATTTTAGTCTTGCCACCTCTGCTGCGACCATCCTTCTTCCTCTCCTTTCGCCCGAACAAGAGATCGAGCATGAAGCTCAGCAGCGGCGTTCTGCTTGCCTCTTGTCGGAACGGAAAAGCTCTTCTCGCTTCTGGATTTCGCGGAAACTCTAGTCAGCGCCTCGCTAAACACTCTTAGTCCTGCATAAACTCAAGATCAGCAAGCATGCTTATTTGATTCTAACGTAAGGTTAAAGTTCGAAGGGCCAAACCTCGTTGACCGCGTTGGAAGCCCTCGGCAAAACCCGTTGTTTCTCCTCATCCTCCAGCGACTCATCAGTAGTAAACTCGGAGGAAGGCCATCAAAGAAGTTGTTAGGTGGAAAACCGGCTCCGCCTTTTCCGTTGGAGTAAAACTAGGTTTTCTCCCAACGGTGAAGGATTTTCGAGCCTTCCCCATCATCAATTTCCTTCCTTCTCTCTGCGCCTCGGTAAGGCCCGGCGACGGTTCGGCATCATCTGACGGGCAGGATCTCGGGACCGATAAAGTCTAACCGCGTCGAATCCGTTCGAGGGTGAAGGACTTCAAAAGCGGTCTTTGTGAAAATCTCTCTTGACAAAGAGATCACCAGCAAATCGCGGTAGAGTTGTTCCCTACAAAGCGAAACTTTTCACTAAAACTCGCACTTCGAAAAGGTGAAATAGACAAACAGGGTTTTCATCGATTACCTCGGTTGAAGTTCCATGCTTGCGGAAATAGATGGAGGCAGCTCTCCCGACAGACTTCGCCATCTATTTGGGCCGAAGAAGCGCTCCCACGATTTGGGATTCAGTAGTCCCTGAATCACGCCATATCCTTCTTAGGCAGCATGGGTAGTAACCGTCACTCCCCGTCGGCCGAGTGCCCAAAGACCTTGAAATCATCGGGACCAAGATCAATCCCGAGTTCAGTAGCTAGCGATCAGTACACCAAGCCAACTCTCCAAGAGGAACGCTGAGCTGGCTCATCGAAAGTTCGCGGTGAAGCTTACGAACAATGGCACCGGGATCGGGAACCACATCGGCGATGCAAAAAAGCTTCGTAACATGTAAAGAAACCTGCGGAGGATTCCTTGCACTCGTTACCAACGGAATCGAATTTGACTCCTTCAGAACCTGGTAAAAATCTCGAAGAACCTCGGATATTTGACGAGCTTCCGCGAAAGAGGAGCACCAGGCTGCCTCGGAGGTCTCCCCGAACAGGGATCTCTGGCAGTGTTGAAGCGAACCTACAACTCGGTATACGCATTCCGTTCCTCCTCGACCAACTCCTCCGCTTCACCGTCACATGGCGGGGAGTCATCCGAGGATGAATGGGAAGAAGAGTTTCTCTTTGAGGATCTTGAAGAAATTGTTTTAAAGAGAGAGAAAGGATTCTTGAGAGTAAAATTCTTGTGATGAAGTAAGAATGAAATTCATTACTCCATCCATATAAAGGAGGTAAAACACTATTTACCCGACTTTCGAAACGATTACATCACAACACCTTCCCATACGGGTATACCGCAATTAGGATCCGGCGGGCACTATGGTTCCTAGCTAGTTGGGGCTAACTGTTGGGGTCAAAATCGGTCAATGACGAAATCGTCACCCGAAAATCCTCGAAAGAAAAGCCGCGACGATCAAAGCAAAAGCGGGCGTCGCTTCGATAAAACTCACGGGAAGGCTCGTCCCGTCCCGTCTGGCACCAGCGGCAAGGGACCTGGCCCATCCGTCAATCATCTCATGATCTCGGCAATGGCAGCATCTTGGTCCCTTAAAACCCATGTCCGGATCGTCCGAGATCTACAATTGTTCTTCCGTAAAGCCTTCCCGATTGTTTATCTTTTAACACATCTAAAGCTCGAAGCAACATTGCTCGCATCCTTGCGCGAAAAATCTACAATTCAAGTCCATCTCAAAATCCGATACTCGAGGAATCTCTTTGGATTAGAAACGATTATCTCGAAATCTACGGCTAAAGACCTTCCCAAACTCAAGGATTTCGCAAACGACCGACGGAAAGATAAAACAATGAAAACCCACGGACGGCAAGATGGCGGCACCGGCCGCGGACGCCTGAGGCGGCCTGGCCAGCGGCACCCGTCCGCGAGGCGGCCTGGCGCCCGGCAAATCCCGCTTGGCCGCCTGGCGCCGGCGGCCGCGCCAGCGCCGGCGGCAGCGGGGAAGCTGCAGCCTAGCGCCCGGCGGCTTTCCGTCCTGCGGGCGGCTGGCGGCCGGCGGCACGGAGCTGGCCAGCCAGCGGCACACCAACTGGCGGCGGCACCGCTCACCTGAGTCGGCCTGGCGCCGGCGGCACCTCGCAGCGAATTCCGGCTCGCGTCGGTCCGCGGCCCGTCTGGTCTCCGGTCTATCGTGCGGTCGATCCCATCTTAGCTTGTTCGGATCAATCTACGCAAGTTTGGTACGATCACGGTTATTCTAGAACACCAATATCTCGACTATACAAGGAATTGAGTTCCTTGGCTCAACAGAAACATTCAAAACCATTCTTTCAAAAGTAAAAGCGCCAAGCGGACGCGTGGCCAAAAGCGACTTACGATTTTCGAAAAGAAGGATAACTATGAAGGTTTATCTTTTATCCTCACATAAGAGATAAATGTCAAGTTTCGAAGATAAATGTCAAGTTTCGAGAAGATAAATGTCAAGTTTCCGAAGATAAATGTCAAGTTTCCGATAAACACGAAGATGGGCGGAAATGGAAAAAGCCCGATTCAGCCCGAGAAGATAAACCGTCTTAAGAGGAGTATATAAGGAGAGCTTTGAGCAAAAGCAAATCAGATCACAACTTCGAGCACTTAGCACCGTGATTTAGCATTCTTTACGTTTTCACTTAGCGAGCTCGCGACTCAACAGGATAGACTTAGCGACCGGTAGCGGATTCCTCGGCAGACTCTTTACCGATTTCTTTTCTTCGCTCAACTTTTACGATTTCTTTTTCGCAACTTTTATCTCTATTGATTGTTTCGGTGTGCGGCCAAGATATCCGGGACCTTCAAGGAAGATCGGGTTAACTTCGGTTTTCCTCCACAAATCTTTATCGGAAATTGACGGTCGCGAATTTCGGTTCCCACATCTTCCTACCAATCTTCCTCAAAATCGCCATCCTTGACCAGTCTTCATCGATTCCACACCTTTGACTCATTTATCAAATTCTAGTCAAAGATTTCATTTTTCTATGCATTGGTTTTACACAAAGATATTTATTATCTTTTATCCTTTCATCTCCTTGTAATCCTATAAATGAACTGAATTCATTCAATAAAATCAGTCTAAATTTGAGTTATATTTTTGTTTCTTCTTTTCTGAGTGAGAGAGAGAGTTCTTTAGGTAGTTCATTAGTGTGAACCGGCTTGTTGATTTGGTGGTCAACCAAATTCATCTTTGTGTGTTGTTTGGTGGTTAGCCAACGCACTGCATCCATTCTTAGGTGGTCAGCCTTAGATCGTGAGTATATCAGGAGCCATTCCGCATCTATTAACGATCTCTTCAATCCCTTTCAGTTCAAAAGTGTCATTTGCCTTCTCGGATCATATCCAACACCCAGCTAAATTGATCTTCCAATTCAGGACTCTTCATTTGGTATCAGAGCCACTTTGGCTGGTTTGTTTCTATCTTTTCATCTTCTTATAAATATTTCATCTTCTTTCTATCTTAAATCGAACCACCTTCTTACCTAGGCCATAAAAGCGAAAAACAAAAAGAAAAAAAACGAAAAAGAAGAAAAATCAATTTTTTTTTGATTTTTGGCTAGGTGGTGGAAGAGTAATCCTATTTGGTGAAGAAATCCAGTCTTGGGGTAGATAAAGCAGTTCACAAAAGTTCTCTTTTCTCTCATCTATCTCTTACCATTGTTGCTTTGGAGTTTTGATTGCTGAATTTTGACGCCTATCATCCTTGAACCAATGAAAAGAACTCCAGAGTGATCACCTAAAATTGTGAGTTAAACACTTTGAGAGTGTGAGGGATTTTATTTGCTAACTTTTTTGTTCAGTGTTTTCAGGATGTTTGGACTTCTCAAGAAATCAAACGAGGCTTCAAAACCACAACAAGACGTTTATTATCCTTTCAAAATCGTGTTAGAAAAAAGCAAATGATTTTTGGAGATAAGAAACAATTTACTTCTAATGGGTTTGATTTTGTGCAGAAACAAAGAAACCAGAGGAAGAGACAAAACAGGTTAGATGATGACGAGAAGAAGATCAGAAAGGGTGATCGTCCCTTCACCAAAGCCAAGAGAAGCATCTGTGATATGCTTGATCAGAACGAGCTTCAGACTTATGCTAGTTTCGAGAAGATGTTACATAAGGAAATTTTTGCTATTCAGCAACTCAAAAAGAAGAGAAACACCAACACTTCCTCTGCACCAAAACAGCATGATCTAAAGCGATGTAATTTTTTTTTTCTCTCAAATTCCGATTTGAAAACTAATTTGCTTTCTTTTGATAAAAGCAAAGCTGTGAAAACAACAAGCAAAGCTCATTCCACCAGGTGCTTCAAATGTCATAGGGTCAGTCATTATGCTAACAAGTGCCAAAACCATAAACCGTTGGTGAATTTGGAGAATGACAATGTTGAAACCGAGCAAGAAAAGGAAGAATTGTCAGTCTCATTGCCAATTTTCGATGACTACACACATGAGCCAATGGCGGATTTGAAATCTTGTGAAAATAAGTACTTATTTTCTTCTCAATCTGAATCAATTCCTGATGAATCTTGTTTGCAATTAACCATTTTACAACCAGAGAATCCAAGTAGTTTTGAATTGATTTCTCAGTTTGAAAAAGATTCTGAAAACGTTTTGGACAAGGATGAATTTTCTGGTCCTTTGAATGCTCTTGATATTGGTGCATATGACATTGGTCTTGGAAACTTTGTGTCAATGCAGGAAGGGCCAGATGAAGAACAAAATCGTGGTCATCAAGCAAACCAAGAAAGATCTTCTTCCATTCAAAAATCGGACCAAACTCAAGGTGAGCAATGTTCTGATTATGATTCCTTTGCTTATAATCCTTTTCCTTTTAATGTTCTAGATTTGGGGACAAATCTTTTTGAAGATGGAGGGAATGATTTGCCCTGGAATAGCGCATCGAGCAAAACAAACATGCATGGCTTGATCATGGGAAGCAGTAATGATATATGTTCATTTTGTCACTCATATCTCCCAAACCACGAGGCATATACGCATGAAATCACTTGTAAAATATGCTCAACTCAATTACGGAGATCCTCAAAGAAGAATCAGATCAAACGGAGTTCAGATGTGGGAGTTATGCCATTTACAAATCAGGAGATCTTCGGGTCTCGCAAATTCAGAGATGTGCGCATTCAATGAAGGGTCTTTTCCTTGACCAATCTTCCTCAAAATCGCCATCCTTGACCAGTCTTCATCAGATTCCACACCTTTGACTCATTTATCATGTTCTAGTCAAAGATTTATTTTTCTATGCATTGTTTTTACACAAAGATATTTATTATCTTTTATCCTTTCATCTCCTTGTAATCCTATAAATAGGAACTGAATTCATTCAATAAAATCATTCTAAATTTGAGTTATATTTTTGTTTCTTCTTTTCTCTGAGTGAGAGAGAGAGTTCTTTAGGTAGTTCATTGGTGTGAACCGGCTTGTTGATTTGGTGGTCAGCCAAATTCATCTTTGTGTGTTGTTTTGAGCCAACGCACTGCAACCGTTCTTAGGTGGTCAGCCTTAGATCTTGGGTATATCAGGAGCCATTCCGCATCTATTAACGATCTCTTCAATCCCTTTCAGTTCCAAAAGTGTCATTTGCCTTCTCGGATCATATCCAACACCCAGCTAAAGTGATCCTCCAATTCAGGGCTCTTCAATAACCATATGAGAAGTTCCATTTGCCTTCTCGGATCATATCCAACACCCACATTTCCTGTAGTGAATCCAGAGTTCGTCTCCTACTATACCACTAGAGATGGCATTTGGTTCTTCCTGTCCCATCCGTCCTGCCCCGCCGCGGTCTTCAGTTCAAATGGGTCTCAGCGGGACAGTCCCGCACGGGATGCGGTCTTGTATAGGGCTGCCTAATCCCGACCCGCATAGTACATGGGCCTTAGCGGGTTGGCCCGCGGTACGTCGGTTCATCATACCTGCATACACCAAACATGATCAGTATTAAGTTACATAAATTAATATGGTTCACGAATACCTTAAAAATCTTGAGGATATTTGCTCAGTGTCAATTCTTAACTAGATATGAGTGTTTCCTCTGCTTAATTTATATATGTATAAGTGTTCACGAATACCTTAGAAACCAATGAGTTGTTTTTTTGTTTGTGTGTGGTTAAGGTTGTGTTTTAAGGATTCTGCAACTGAAACGTATTGATATCCAAACTTTTAAAAAGAGTATAAAAACACATGTAATTGATCAGACATAACTCACTTACGTTTTTGGACACATAATAAGCTGTCATTGTTCTTACATAACTTGATTCGTGAGAATTGCGTTCATTGACTAACAAAGCAAGCAACATATCATTATTTGATGAGCGCATAGTGTTTTGAAGTAACAATGGAAAACTCAAATAATTAAATGCTAATGTAACTGAACAATAAGCAAATCTAGCAATGTTACCTCGGTAAAAACTTTATTGGGAAAACCCATTGGGACAAAACCCGACAAGGAAAAAAGAGCGTTACGAAATCCATAATGTAAATAAAATAAAAAAACACCAGATCAAAATAAAAATCAAGTTTTCTTCTTCTCCAACTTCATCATCGTCAATGGGTTCGGACGATGGTACTGCCTCTTCTTCACCATCCATTTCTTCTTCTGGAAATATAAAAAAAATCGAAGTTAATTTGGTTTAAAGAACATGGTACCTTAAAATATATGATAACGTGAATAATTTACCATGTTCATAAGCTCCAAATCCTTTTAGCCAATTCCTACTACATATCAGAGCTTGCACATTTTTTGGGAGTAGTCGGCTCCTGTATTTTTTAAGAACTCTCGAACCGATGCTAAACGAAGATTCTGAAGCCACTGATGTGATCGGAATGCTAAGCAGACCACTTGTTCCATGCCCGTGGTAACTCCATGCATATTCATTTTTACAATAATTGCATTTAGCTCTCTCCTCACCATTAGATTCTCGAATCTTGGTAAAATGGGGTCATACATCAGACCATTGCCTACCCTCCTGATTCTCCATTTCGTCCTCTTCAGATTCACCTTCCAAATCAAGCGGTTCCTCTTAAATCTTCTTCTTCTGTTGTTGGCTTGACTCGGCATGGACTGCGTTCTTCTTACCATTGCCTTGTGTTGGCCTGGAACTCTTTCTCTCCCCCCCACGGATGATAAACTGAACAGATTTGGTTTTGGTTTTTCTTTTACTCGCCTTTGAAGATGATCCAATTCCACCGTCTAGAGTAGACTGTAACATTGGTTTCTTTGATTTCAAGGCTCATTCGGTTCTGCAAGTGGATTGTTTGCGCAAATTAGTAACTTGGGTGGGTGGAGAAATGATGCGGGTAAACAGAGAAGCACGATCTAAATACCTTTTCAGATGCATGTCGATCTGCTGTGTAGAGGAGAAGAAGAAAATGCTATGTGGTCGTCGATCGCAGAAGAAGAGAAGTAGTGAAGCAGGAGCAGCAGTGAAGAGACCGACAGAGATGAAGAAACGAAAAGAAAAGAGAAGATAAGGAAAAAGTGAGTCTTTGATAAAAAGAAGATGATGTTTTGTGCACAACAGCTTCTAATCATTGATTGACGAGGAAGAAATACAGAGAGCAATAATCGCCATCGTCATCACCCGATCACCATTTTTCTGTTCTCGGTGAGTCACCTAAGAGACAAACAAGAAAAGTGTAGCGGGCCTCAATGATTTCCCGTATCCCGCTTCGGCCCGGTACCATCGCGGTCTTGTCCCGCAAAGCCCGCAACTAAACGGGCCACAATATATTTGCCCAATCCCGCCCCGCAGTGGGCCTTTACGGACCAGGCCCGTGAGCAAACCTTCGTTTTGCCATCTCTATATACCACCATCACATTAGAACTATTGTACGTGTCATCTCTATGCAAATGCCAAACTAAATTTTTCTATATCATTTTAATTTGAGTGGATAACTTTAACTTTTATTCCTTGGCCTATTATTTATCTTTTGATTAGTCATAATGTTGCTGAATCCACTTTTTCTTTGAGTTTATACAGCTTCAAATATTTTTTTATTTAAAAACTAAATTTAAATTTCTTTTTATATAAATATTTTTGTTATATACTAATTTTATAAGTTAATACAATTTAGTCTGTAGAAATTTTTTAGAAAACAATTATTACCGACAAATTATAATTTACTTAAAATAATTAATAATTAGTGTTCACTTTAATAAAAAGAGAAACGCATAATTATCTAAGTTCCTGTCTCTGTTTTTTAAAAAATATGTTTTAGATTTGCACATAACAATATAAAAATTTATTAATTTTTATTCAGTTTTCTTGTTTTGCAATAAAACAAGAATAACTACATTTTAAACCAATAAAAATCATACTGAATAATAAAAATACTTAGAAACACAAAAAACATTTAATTTTTGAATAGAAATTTTAAAATATCATTTATAGTGAAACAGAAAATATATAAAACATCACTAAAATTAAAACGTAGAGAATACACAAAACTGAAAATAAACTAAATTTTTTAAATCAATTACTAAAATTACGAAAAATAAATATTTATGAAAAAGAATCTAAAGAAAAACACTAAAATAGTCTATTCGATCTTTGCTTATCTTCAACGAATTTTCAAAATCCATCTCTTTTTTTTTAATTATTATTTTAAAATTGTAATCGACTTTTATTTTTCTGGGCATGTTCCGGGTAATACCCCCTCGTCAGTCGTCTTAATGTTGTTGGTAATATCTTTCCTTTCGTCGCTCTTGATAATTGGTACCATCTTTTGGCCGGTGGGGGCGGAAAATTTTTCAATTTAGAAAGAAAAGAAACCATCACTTTCAAAATCTTCAAGAAAATAAAAATAAGAAATAACTTGCAGCATTTCATATAATGCGTAAATTGTAATTTTGAGATGAAATTTTGTCTTATATGAATGTGCAAAAACAAACAAAAATGTTAGGCTGTTAGGTGCGCGATAGATTTAATGCAGAAATAAAAGTAAAGGCTAATAATGTCAGAAAAATGACATTAAATCATCATCTTGGATCACGAGATCTCTCATTTGTTCCTTTCACTTCTTTCCCTGTCTATCCGTATCGTCGTGCTGCCTTGTTGTTTACTTTACTTTCACCAATTTGATTGATTTTTTTATTCCCATGTTTTAGGATTTTTTCCTTCCAATCAGTATTTTCATTCTATTTTCACTATTCAGTTACAGAGAATGAGAAAATTATTTTGAATATCAGACCATTTGAAAAAATATTGACGACTAAATCATCAAATCAAAATATAATTCATATTAATAAGTTGTTAATCCCCTATATATTATTTTAAGAGCATTGTAAACAACTAACCTTCACTTAATGTGTGATTTACAAGAGTGTCATTTACACTCGTCACATCCACAAGCATTCTTAACCCCTATATTTAAAAAGCATTAGTTAACTAGCCTAATTACATCAATTGCCATTGGTAAGTTGTTTATGTAGCCTAACATAATTATATATCCCCTTTGTTATAACTGATTGTATGTATGAATATGGATTTCGACTACAATGCATTATATTAGATCCGATTATAAAACGTGATGATAGAAACGATATATGTTATAAAATACGATATAACCATACTACGTTATGAACACGATATATGTTAATTGTATTAAAATATAACGTGTTTAGTTTTTTAGAATCATACGAACTATTAAAATTATATTTGATTATCTTATTTTATATTGTATTTGTTTTTATTATAATAAATAATATATATATATATTGTATCTAATACATCAGATATAGCACGATAAAACTATTATATATATATATATATTATAGGAAGAAGATATATATTTTCTCATAGAGAATTTTGAATTAGATGATCTCATTATGAATAGAATCACACATTAAGTTGAATAAAATCTGTTTGATTTGCTTGTAATTTAAATGTCAACCACGAAATTGATTGAATTTACAAAGCAATTACATCAAAACACAATTTCGGAAGTAAGATTCTCATTACGTCAAATTATGAATTTTAATTTATAGATAATTGATGTGCGATTTAATTATGTATTTATTACTCACCTATGAGGATTGCATATATGAATATGAAACTGAACGAGCTGATTGTACTCACAATTGTCTCCTTCTCAAAATTCCTATACCACTACATTCAATCAATCACAAAATCATGGTCTTTAACCCCGTTTCCGACTTTTAGCCCTATAAGATAATGTGGAGAGTGATGGTGGGTATTGTCTTATTGTGGAAGCTATTCTCTGCAGCCGGTGGCCTAACCATTGAAATGATTCTCATTGATCTTAATGTAAGTTAGCTTAGAATATTTATTGATTTTATTTATGTACACTTAACCCCAAGATTTTTAATTTTGTGTTATAAAAATTATAGGGGGATAAGATTCATGCTACAGTTAAGAAAGAATTGGTAAATCAATTCGATCGTCTACTGAACAAGGAAAAACCTTGACTTTAACCAATTTTTCTCGACTCATTCTTACGGCTCATCATAGGACAACTAGACTAATTAATTTTAGCTTCAATTTTTTATGATCATAATAGGATTGCAAATGGAGAGTTCTGAAGACACTATTCACCGCATATGTTATTCTAAATTTTATTTTTTTCTTTATTATTTTTTTTTATTCTGAAGGGTTTTATTATTCTATTGCTTATTTTCTGTTTTATCTTTACTTAATAATTTATATCATATTAGTTCTCGCTTACTCTTATGTCAATCATTGACTCTCTTCCACTACCTCGATGACAAATAAACTATAATATAAGAAAGTTAAAAATGTGTTTTTTTGTAATATGCACCATTTAATCTATTATCTATAAATTAAAATTAATAATTTGTTTTAATCTACTCACACCAGGGCGCGGGCTACCACCTAGTTAGCTATTATTGTACTAACTACTAGCAAAATCCTTAATAACAATCCAAAGTTGTTTTTCTTTCTAACAACATATAAACCAAACTTCTTTCGATAAACATTTGATATATCAAGAATATTTTATTACATTTTTTTGCAAAATAAAGCTATTGTTAAATTATGTTATTTTGTTCTAAGAACTTTATGTAAAGATTTATGGTCACTAATTTCAGTACTATACTGGTGAATTGTTCCTATATATATATATATGTTGCAATAGACCAAATATTGTTGGCAAAGTTTTTTTAAATGGTAATGGCAAATTTTATTGTCAATGCCGATTTTTGATGAAAATGACTATCACTAATACTATTTTAATTCTGAAAAAAACATTGTGATGTATTTCATACTTCTCTATACCGGGGTCTATGTATCACATGTCTACAAAAGTTGCAACTGATAATCATTTAACATACTTATAAAACTAAGGCTTTCTTCACATATAAACTTCTTTGAAAAACTGGTGGAATTTGTGGCATGAAGTTATATTATTCCCAATAACTTTATCCTAGCTATTCCATATTCAATGCTATATATCTGTATTTGTGGCAACACAAAGTCACTGCAAAAATATGTGAATTTCAATAACAATTACTCAAAATGTTTACATGATTTTTAGACCATAAATTGGACGCATATCTACGGATGAGATGTAGAACAAAAGAAAGATTAAACCGTTATCAGATGTATACATAGATGAGTAAAGCGTTAAATACTGAGAAAAATATCCAATTTAAAATCGTCAAGAGAAAATGAAAGCACTGCCTATGTCTATGAAAGTATGAATATCAGAATATGTTGTGGTCAATACTCAGTCGTATACTACTTCACTAATGACTAATGCTCGAACATCGTTGGATCATCTGTATCGTATAAATTCTTTTTACATGAAAAAAAACAGTAATAAGAGTCTTGAATCAGTCATCAACGTCATTGTACGAAAGCTAGAGCTTGGTAGATATTAGTGTTAGCGTGGGTGTTCACTTTTCTTTTTCGTCGTACTGATTATAAACTAAAGTTAATTATTTGACAGAAGAAACCAATAGAAATCTTAAAAGAAAAACACACATGAACAAAGCAAAGATGGAAGAGGGGTCCATTTCTGCCACTGTCCTCTCATCTTCAAGGTCTGCAAACACAGTATATGCCTTAGCCCTACACTTTTCGCATACAATTTACAATATACTGTTATTCTTTTTTTTTTTTTAGTCTAGGGAACTTCCAACTTCACGATGTATTGTAGTACCCAAAAGCTTTTAGCAAAAAATACAGAAAAAATCGCATTGATTACTATCTCTCTGTCCTGATACTGACAGTTTAACTCTCTGGCTAAAGAACAAAGGTTGTTTGCAGAGGTACCCATTTAAAAGAGAGTAAATCCATCTAACCTAAAAAGTTAAATTTCTGGCTACAAATTGATGGTTCAAATTGTTACAAGTAACTAAGTTTTACTTGTGCTAAAGCTAGATAAACTATATATTAAATTCTAAAGAGTAAATTTTTATTCAAATTCTGACGTGAAACTAACACCACTAAATATTTCCGTAACTAGAATATTTGAACAAAAGAAACTTTCATTTCTAATAACTTACTTTTTGCAAATTATGTGGTCACAAAATCCTCAATGTTAGGGAAATTGAGATCATTGCAGACTGCAGCAGCCACGACCGCCTTTATCTTTTAATACACATCGCAAACAAAGCACCATCATCATCTAGATATCAAATTGATGAATAATATGGCAAGTTATTTGGCTATTAATTCGAATCCAGCAACGCTTATTTATTCTGAGCATAAAATCTTATTTTTTGGTAGGTTATTTTTTATATTAATCTGGAAGTATCTTAAAAGGGCATAAACTAATCTCCAATTAGAAGTTCATCTCACATATAAATTATTTTTAGATATTTAAATAAACTGTGAATAAAAATTTATTTCCGTATGGACGTGGAGAAACAATATGATTTAGTTTCGTGAAACAGAGAAATCGAACCTTAAGAACCTGTTTCTTACCACTCAACCACAAAATCCCTGATTTTTTGGTAGGTTATGGTTGCTATCTTTTTCATGAGAGTTATCTTATGTATGATATTACAGAAGTTGAATTATGTTTGAATTGAGGAACCTTTATTTGGTTTTTAGATTTATTTATAATATTTTAAATTCCATATATTTAAATCTAGATGGTGATTCAATAAAGAAATTAGCAGTAATCTTTAGATTAGAAGTCATTTTCATAATTATGATCTAGTATTATGTATAGAATCGGGTCGTGAGTTTTAATTTTATTTAAGCTTTTCAAAATGACACTTTAAATATATATACATGTGTGTGTGTGTGTGTGTGTGTGTGTGTGTGGACTGTGTAAAAACAACATGTATGAGGCTATTTCAAGCTTAAATAACACTTATAGACTATCATTTATATTAATTCTAGACGGAGTATTGTGAAGTTATAAAGTACCAATGTAAAAATCTGATAAGTGTACCATTGTATCAAAATTCGTATATAACGAAGCTGTGTTTTTCTATAAAATATTAATTCCTATATTTCATGATAATTAATGTTTAATTTTTACACACGTATTAAAATGCTTCTTATTTTAAATTATTTTAGTTAAAAGCCTTTCTGATTTACTCAAACACAGTTTCAGTACTGATAAATAGTCATAAACATTATACATAAACTTTAAAAACAACATATAACTTGAGATATCAGATATGTTAATTCTCTTGAAATGGATGGAGTGGTAAAAGCTGTACACCAAAAAGTTTATTAAGGTTTAATAACAAAAATAGTATATGAAAGTATTGTTGGCCAAAAGTTAATAAAGTTTCAGTTTGTATATTAGAAGTCTCTATGACATTATCTTGATTAAGTATTTCTTGATAGTATATCTTTAACTTGCTAATTACCGTTATTTTCTATTCACAATACATATGTAAAAGTATAACATACAAAAACTCAGGGACCTAAGTATTCATTATTCATTATTCATTATTCAAAAAAAAAATAGTTCATTATTCAGTTAGGTTCCCCAATGTCCAACACTAGTTATTATACATTCTCATTCCATTATTCTCGACGCTTCCTAGCTCTTCCTACTAGATATGTAGCCTACTTTCCAGTTGGAAAAAAGGATTCAATAATTAAATGCTTTTCACTTAAATATCTCTGTAAGAACCAGTTATTAACATGATTATTTGGTCACAAAGTTATTAACATATATCATACATGATTAAGAATTTGAAGTCTTTGAAGAAATGCAAACTATAGATAAACGATAAAGTATCGCAAGGGTTTCTCTTAAAGACCAAACTGACTTAACGTCGTAGGTTTGACGATACAAACGGTTGTATATTTTAACTATGAATGGTGAATTAAACTCTTACTAAAACAAACGACACTCGTTTATGTAAATGTGGTGAGCTTAATCGTGCAGCAGTTCTGTAGATATTTTCGGATTCTAATACCATATGTACCAAGGAATTTCATCTATGATCGAATATCAGTTCTCAAAATTTTAGTTGGTAACCAAATTGAGTAACTCACTAAACTCTAATAAAAAGGTCATCATGAAAATTTGAAACAAATTAAGTTTATATATATATATGCGATGATAAAATGTAGAGTCCAGCTGAGGAAAACGGTCAGGACATTACGAATATATTGCAATATATACTCATACTATTAAAGAGTGTTTTTGAGCTTGTTATCATGAATATAAGCAGTGTAGGGGAGCGGATCAAATCCATCCTTTTTGATCCCATCATATGCGGATTGATTTATCATTTTTATTTAAAAAATTTGATCTGTAAACCCGTAAAAAATATTATAACTACACATATTCTGTGGAAAAAATATATGCGCAACCTGCATGATCTGTGGGTAAATTTAATTATAATAAAAATATTATAGTTAATAAGTTTCAAAATATAAATTATATATTTATAATTAGTATTATAAAAATATTGTAATTTTTATATTTCTAAAGAAAATTTTTCTTTAAGAAAAAATCTTTTTAAAAAATTTGCGAGTTAATGGATACATGCAGTTTAAATTAGATCGGATGCATGAAATAAACTTGACTCACACTTATACTTACAATTCATTTTATTTTTCAAATAGGGCAGATCAATGTTATGACTCAACTTCCCTGCTCTAGAATCTCGGACTTTGATAAGGACATCACGGTTCTGTGTGGGACGGCAAATGTATAAAATTATTAATTCTAAGATAGATATTAGTGAAGTACAAAAAAAAAGATAGATATTAGTGCATGTGGGGGGGGGGGGAGTTACAAGAAATGGTTTCAATATATGTCATTTCAATACATTTGAATGCTGAGAAGATTTTTAAGAAAGAACTCGACAACTGATCATGCTTATCATAGAGTAATTTATGATGGTTGGCCACTTGGCCTTCTAGTAATTTGCATAGTAAATCAATGGAAAAATGAACAATGATTTGCATGGTAAACCAATATCTTTCTTTAAAAAAATTATATGTAGTCCAAACTAACCATCGCATGAAGTAGAATCCATAGACAGATAGTGGAACATAAGACTTAGATATTTATATACGGACGGAGACAGTCGAGATACAACAAACCAAAAAAATACTTTGGATCTTTATTTAGAACGGTCCAACGTCCACCACTGCATCATTTTACAGTGATGCCAA